>JACYVW010000031.1:0-446779 GCA_023065735.1 Coffea humblotiana
AAAACAAGTATAAGATTTTTAGATTATGAAAAAAGTACAATAAGAATAGAATCAAAAGAAGAAGAAATATGTGAAGAAAATATATTAATAATAGAATATATAGAGAATATAGAATTAGGATTAATGGAAGACAGAATATTATATCCTAAGGAATTAGGAATAAAATTAGATGATAAGGAGTTAATGGATTTAGAAAGATAATTAGAAGGAATAGGGCATATTAGTGTAACAGAAATACTCCATTATGATTCGGAAGGAAACATTAGAATAAAAGAACAAGATGTAATAGAAAATGTAAAAATATTGGATAGTACAGCTAAAAGTAGTAATCCACCACAACAAAACAACCTATAGTATACAATCCAAGTCACATTCCTAGACCAACATATAATGAATACAAAGAACTGTGACGACCCCACCTTCTCCTAGGGCGTACCCAAGGGTTTGGCGGATCGCCTGCCCAACTCTCGTCAGGACTCACTCACTAACATTCTTGAAATAGCTGTTCAAGCCTCGAAATTAACATAAAAGTTCCATTTTCAACCAACAATTCAAACTTAATTTACAATCTAAGAGTAAAACATAGGATTACATTTCTAAAGATTCCAAATACATCTCATCTACAAAAGTACAAGTACTAGAGATTATATACACTAGTTCACGGCTACTTGCTTCAGCGTCCACCCCTGTAAGAAAAACAAAAACTAAAGGAATGAGCTAAAAGCCCAGTGAAGTTCCTAAACAAGTAATCAGGTAGGGAAACCACGGAAACATTACGTTTAACAATTTGCATACTTTGTACAGTAATATCCAGTAATTCAAGAAATAAACATTCAGGGGGTGCTTGGTTCATGCTCCGGAATTGGAATTGGATACAGAATGAATTATAAAAAATCAGTATGGGTATAAGCTCCTGGTATCATTGAAATCACTACTGCTTGGTACAATTTTTAGTGGAATGGGTATCAAAATTATTACTGCATTTTTCCCTATCTTTTTCTTTGTTGGGTTCATTCACACGGGCCTTTAGCAGCAACCGCCAGTCATCGGCTGCCTTGCTTTCAGCCTATCTGCAGCTATTCCGAAGCCAACCCATCCTCCCACCGGAGCTCTCCTTCAACTTCCAGCAACCGAAGATGCCATCCCACAAGACCTTCATGATAAAGAAGAAGCTGGCGAAGAAGCAGAGACAGAACAGGCCCTTCCCTTATTGGATCCGCATGCGCACTGACAACACCATCCGCTACAATGCCAAGCGCCGCCACTGGCGCCGCAACAAGCTTGGCTTCTAAATTTTCTGCGTCCGCCGTCACCATCATGTTACTTGTATTTGTCTCGAGCTTTTTTACTTTCGTCGCCACTGTTTCGTTGTAGGTCTCGATTGAATTTCATTTGATTCGAAGTCACAAAATTGAAACTTTAATTTGATTGAAGAAAAAAAAAGAGGGCGAGGAAGGAGTGATACTAGTGAGAGGGAAGGTGGAAGTTTTTGAGATGTTAAGTGATGGCAACAAGAAAAATTTTTAGATGCCATGGAGGAGGAGACAAGTGGTGGGAGGTGATGGGGAAGACAAGAGGGAGGATGACGGAATGAGGGTGAAGGGGTGAGTGGATAAAAAAAATGTTTTATAAAAATTATCTTGGAATCAAATATAGGAATTAACAAAACCCACCAAATCACTCAGGAATGGAGAGTTGCCAACTTTTTAGAATTCATTCCAAAATCTTCAATCCCATACCTATTATCCAAGCACTTAAAATCGACATCATTCCAAATCTTGAATCCCATACCCTCAGACCAAGCACCCCATCAATCATTAGAAGGATATGTGCTCATTTGGAGCCATTTATTCAAGTCATTCATTCATTCGCCAACAATTTTCCTTATCCCTCCGACTTTAGAAAATATTTGCAAGTGAAAACTCCTTCAGTGTTTTTGTCATTCATTCATTGATATCATTGCATTGAATTCACTGGCCAGTTCTCCACCAGATTTCGTGGTAATACTTGAGTATACCAAACATTGTCCCAGAGTCACCAGTCGCCCGACCGAGTCCGCTTCTGGCTCGAGTCGACTGGCAATGAAGGGCAAGGGCCCAATTAAGCCAAAAGGCTTACATTCATGAACAAATAGCATTCAATCATTGAAAATTCACTTTTGCTTGGGTCGAGTGCGATAAAGTACACACTCGCCCATCAAAAATCTATTTAACAATCATTGGAAAGCATTTAACATTCTGGCAACATTCACAACATTTGACATAGTCATTTAAAGCACACACATGCAAGGAACACTCACTTTTTAAAGTAGACCAAAGCTAAACGTTCGACTCCGGGTCATGCTCGTTCCCACGGTTAAACCCTAAAAGTAACCAAGACAAGATGTCATGGTCCGATCATTCAAAACTTAGGTTAATAAGGTGCTCACTTTAGCCTTAATCATGAGCCATACGCATATCTAAAATCGGCCCCTCAAAACACAAAACTCAAAGACAAGTTTGAAAGCTAATCGAAGAATGTCCAAGTACATTCTAGGGCTATGAAGTACACTTGTTTAAGGCTACAAAACCATCCAAAATCACACCAATTAAAGTTTAAGACCTAGAAAAGTTTTTCAAGTTCCACTCAATTCATTTGACAAAATTTCCAGCTTTGGCGACATTCTTTGAAAAAGTATAACTTGAATTCTGTAGGTTGAAAAATCACAAAACTTACACCATTAGAAAATAGACTCGAAGTGCTAATAGACTTTAGAAGATATCTTCATGAAATTCAACTCATAGGCTAGTCAAATTTTTAGTTCAAAATCACTGCTATCTCATGTGCAAAACAGAACAGTCTTGATTGTTCAAGAAACTTTGTAAATTTGCTGGTATTTATAGGAGTTGAACCAACCCCTTGTTTTTACATGATTAAAAGAGCTATGAGTCTAGTTTCAAATGCAACAAACGAAACTCAATTTGGATTTTTTTACACCAA
Organism: Coffea humblotiana; assembly: GCA_023065735.1. NCBI lineage: Eukaryota > Viridiplantae > Streptophyta > Magnoliopsida > Gentianales > Rubiaceae > Coffea > Coffea humblotiana. Next base: position 2,980 of record JACYVW010000031.1, read on the forward strand.
GATATAACAGATTTTCCTAGACTGCTCAAAGTTTCCTGCGGGAAAAATTTTCAGCAGCACTTCCCCTTATTTTCTCTAATATCCAGCCATTTTCATGGCTTCATTCTCACCACAAGACAGTCCCAAATCAAGTTTACAAGGTATAGGATACACAGAATATTTATTTTAGTCACAAAACTAGCTATAATCAACATATACCTGAGTTGGAAAATTTTCTACCAAGGTTGGAATTTGCAACTAAGGCTGGAAATTCTTATTTGGAAACTAAAAAGCCACAATAAAGTTACAAATTTTCATACAAGTCCATAACAAAGCTAGATACCATCATACTATGGTTGAAAAATAAGAAACAAGGCTGGAAAAATGAAACCCTAGGCTGAAATTTCACCAATTTTCACCAAATCTAGGTTATCTTCCATAAAATTCCAAATTTCAAGTCATCTTCACCATAAATTGCAAAATAAGAAACAGAAAGGAAGTTGTCCAACTTAGCACCTTCCAATCCCTTTGAGAAAGTGAAGAACCAAGCTTTCCTCTCCAACTCAACTACAAGCTTCCTTACTTCCTTGGAGAAACTTTGTTCGGTTTAATTTTGTGATTCCAACTCAAACAAAGCAAGATTCAAGATGAACTTGGTGGTTTTTCTTCTCTCTTTTCCTCTCCAAACTCACGGCCAAGAAGGTGAAGAAATGAAGGAAAATTGTGTCTAGAGGAAAGATAAGAAGGAAGAAAATTTCTTAGTCAAAGGTTGCATGGATGGCCAACACTTGGCAAGCCACCAATTTTCCTCTTGTTTTTGTTTCTTTTCCTCTTGTTTTTGGTCAAGAATTTTGGCTAGGTTTCGGGTTAAATTAAAGTAGGATAAATGATAGGAAAATAAGAAGATTAGGGTAAGAAAGTATTGGTCAAGTGATGTCCTCAACCGGTAACAAACGACGCAAGTCGATTCAAACCTATTTCTTTGTCTCTTGTTTGTCTCTATTTCCCATGATATCTAGGGTTTCTCCACTTAACTCTTAACACCTCATGTCACATAATTCTTGGTGCACAAAATTTCTTATTTATCAAATTTATTATTCATACCTTACCAGTCAGTTACACTATCTTAATGTACCACGACACTTATCATACACTAAAATATAAGAGGGAAATTATAAAAATCTTGATTCAACTAATGAAATCACCATGAAATTTAGGGTTAGTAAATAGTCAAATAGTCAAGTAAAGAAATATAGAAGGAAATATAAATTAATTTTTCAAAAAAGGGAGGAAATTCTAAAGAATTTTTTGGGTCCTCACACTCTTTCCCCCTTAAGAAAATTTCGTCCTCGAAATTTTTTACCTTCCATCGCCTCAGATGACTCCGGAACATATTGCTTGTCTAAAGCATATACCCGTGCTGGTACTTTTGGTCGGTTCCCTCTTTCATTAGTTTGTCTAGGTTTGGTTCTATCCACTTGTTGAGTATGATTCTTTCGTGGCTGCTTCTTCGGGCAGTTGTTAATTGGATGATTGGTACTCCCACAAATCAGACACTTTCGCCCCTTTACCCAACATTCATTCTCAGTATGATTTGTCTTTTCCACAGTATCCACAAGCCAACGAGGAGCACTTTTTGGCTTTCTCGAGAAATTCCCTCTGTTGCCCTTTTCCTATTTCAACTCCTCTTGAAGAACCTTCTTCTAATTGTTCTAATGTCCATGGTGGGTAGGACTGTCAACGACCCGGACTCAGATCGGATCCGTCAAATTATTTCGGGTATGGGTAGGGATTTAATTCCATTACTCGGACCCCGGATTCGGATCCGTTTTGTCAAACAAAAAAAGGGGTCGGATACGGAATATAGTATTTCAATCCGGATTCGGATATAAATGGATTAATAATTTAAAAAATATATATATTTATCAATATAATTTGATTAGGGTGATGTATTTGAGTAAAGTCAATTTGATTTTTTTCTTATTTGGTTTTTTTGTATTAGTTAGAAATTAGTTTACAAATATATTTTTTCCTCATTTTTGTTAGAAATTATAAGTTTTGTTAGATTTTTTCGGACAGACCCGACCCGGATTCGAGACCCGTCGGATCTGGATCCGGAACATAGAGTAGAAGACCTGTCGGATAAATGGGTCGGATCCGGATCCGATATAGTATGCCGGGTTCGGGTCCGAAATAATGAATTTCGGCCCGGACCCGGTCCGTTGATAGGCCTAATGGTGGGTAGTGCGGAAAGTCCGCTCTTCTTATTTTGGAGGGCATTACATTTTCCTTAGATTCCTCAAGTGTACTAGTAGGTGTACTCCTTTTTCTCGCATGAAAAGTCTTCACTTGCACTCTCGCAATTTCAATTCTTTAAGCTTTTTCAAGGGATTCTGTGAATGTATTAATTTGTGCAGCCGCCAAAACCTCTTGCATTTCCACATTTAACCCCTGTACAAATCGCCTCACCCTCCTTTGTTCCGTAACTACCAATTCAGGAGCAAATTTGGACAGTTTAGTGAATTGTGTTTCATATTCGGCCACGCTTAGGGTTCCCTGGTGTAACCTAATGAAATCATCCTCTCTCTTCTCTTGGACCAGAGGTGGGAAATATTTCTCATTAAATTCTCTCATAAAATTTACCCAAATCCATGCCGTCTGTTCTCTTTTCCATTTTGCCCTAATAATATTCCATCACGCCCTGGCCGGTCCCCTCAAACTGAAAGACGGCAAATGCCACTTGTCTTTCCTCCGTATAATTCAAGGCGGTAAAAATATTAACCATAACTTCCAACCAATGCTCAGTCGTCTCTGGATCAGGCCCTCCAAAGAATTTAGGAGGAACAAACTTTTGAAAACGCTCTAGAGCCTGTCATCTCTGCTTTCAGGGTTCATAGGCTGATTCACTGGAACTTGGCCTTGTTGCTCTACCAATTGCGCTAAGATATTAGCCATTTGTTGTATTGCCGTTGCTACTTGATCCCCTGCTTCGGCCCTTGGTTCCTGTTGCTGCTCTGCCGCCGCATCTCTTGTATCACTTGCCTACCGCCACGTCCACGACTAGCCCCATGTCCTCGACTAGCCCCTTGTCCTTGACTTCGTTTACCATCCATACCCTTTTCTCTCTCTTTTTTTTTCAAAAGGTTATGTAGCGCAAAAACAAAATAAATCGACTATAACAGAAAAAGAAAGGCATTTTTAAATCACACAGTCAAAGATAAGGAAATGCACCTAGTACATTTATAGCTTTCCAAAGTTCATTCATCAGGTTACAAAGATACTTTACATATCATTTTGATCAAAACCAAGTGTGTAAAACAAAGCAGATACTGTACACATTAGTATTGACACGCCACTAGCAGCATACATACAGTGGTAGAACAAGAAATGGCTTGTCATCCCAGTTACCTACACCCATGTCCTGCATTCTCGAATCTCTAACCTAGGTCATTATCGAACCAATTGATTCTACCTCTCCCTGGGACACAGGTTGCCCTACTTTAGGCTCAAGATTAAGTTCATTAAGGCCTGCATACCCTTGACCTCCCTTGGCTACGTTCACTTGTACTACCTCATCCACAAGCATCTCAAATTAGTCAAAGTACAAACCGTTTCAATTGTAGGTACAAATTCAAATACATCATTAGTAATGCCAATCCAAGGTAATAACCTATTCTTTCGATCCAAAAACAATTCATATAAGCATGACCTAATTGTATCTTCCACACTTACCTCAATTTCATTCGTAACCGTCATAAAAGTATCAACTCTTTGGTACTTGGGTACAAGAATCCAAAAATAGAATAATTCACAATTCGAGGCGGCCGGTCCCAAGAATAAATCACCTATATTAGAGATTCCTACATGACATACATATCTATCTTCTCCAAATATCATGATAAGGGTTTTACGCTTATAACATTCATGATTCATAGGTTATGTTCCAGTAGAGTACTTAATCCTTTACTCATTCACATAATAAGGACCATAACACCATTTGGCCCAAAATCACCTCGCGCAGAGACCACGCGAAGTGGCTCTGATACCACCTGTGACGATCCCACCTTCCCCTAGGGCGTACCCAAGGGTTTGGTGGACTGCCTATCCAACTCTCGCCAGAACTCACTCACTAACGTTGTTGAAATAGCTGTTCAAGCCTCGAAATTATCATAAAAGTTCCATTTCCAACCAACAATTCAAATTTAATTTACAATCCAAGAGTAAAACATAGGATTACATTTCTAAAGATTCCAAATACATCTCATCTACAAAAGTACAAGTATGAGAGATTATATATACTAGTTCACGGCTACTTGCTCCTACCTCCATCCCTGTAAGGAAAACAAAAACTAAAGGAATGAGCTAAAAATCCAGTGAGGTTCCTAAACAAGCAATCAGGTAGGGAAACCACGGAAACATTACGTTTAACAATTTGCATACTTTGTACAGTAATATCCAGTCATTCAAGAAATAAACATTCAATCATTGGAAGGATATGTGCTCACTTGGAGCCATTTATTCAAGTCATTCATTCATTCATTCATTCGCCAACCATTTTCCTTATCCCTCCGATAATAGAAAACAATTGCAAGTGAAAACTCCTTCAGTGTTTTTGTCATTCATTTATTGATATCATTGCATTGAATTCACTGGCCAGTTCTCCACCAGATTTCGTGGTAATACTCGAGTATACCAAACATTGTCCCGGGGTCACCAGCCGCCCGATTGAGTTCGCTTCTGGCTCGAGTCGGCTGACAACGAAGGGCAAGGGCCCAATTCAACCAAAAGACTAACATTCATGCCACAAGTAGCATTCAATCATTAAAAATTCACTTTTGCTTGGGTCGAGTGCGATAAAGTACACACTCGCCCATCGAAAATCCATTTAGCAATCATTGGAAAGCATTTAACATTCCAGCAACATTCACAACATTTGACAGTCATTTAAAGCACACACATGCAAGGAACACTCACCTTTTAAAGTAGACCAAAGTTAAACGTTCGACTCTAGGTCGTGCTCGTTCCCACCTAAACCCTAAAAGTAACCAAGACAAGACGTCATGGTCTGATTATTCAAAACTTGGGTTAATAAGGTGCTCACTTTAGCCTTAATCATGAGCCATACACCTATGTAAAATCGACCCCTCAAAACACAAAACTCAAAGACAAACTTGAAAGCCAATCGAAGAATGTCCAAGTGCATTCTAGGGCTATGAAGTACACTTGTTTAAGACCACAAAACCATCCAAAATCACACCAATTAAAGTTTAAGACCTAGAAAAGTTTTCCAAGTTCCACTCAATTCATTTGACAAAATTTTCAGCTTTGGCGACATTCTTTGAAAAAGTATAACTTGAGTTCCGTAGGTAAAAAAAATCACAAAACTTACACCATTAGAAAATAGACTCGAGGTACTAATAGACTTTACAAGATATCTTCATGAAATTCAACTCATAGGTTAGTCAAATTTTCAGTTCAAAATCACTGCTGTCTCATGTGCAAAACAGAACAGTCATGGTTTTTCAAGAAACTTTGTAAATTTACTGGTATTTGAAGGAGTTGAACCAACCGCTTATTTTTACATGGTTAAAAGAGCTATGAATCTAGTTTCAAATGCAACAAACGGAACTCAATTTGGATTTTTCTACACCAAAATATAACAGGTTTCCCAAGATTGCTCAAAGTCTCTTGCGGGAAAAATTTTCAGTAGCACTTCCCCTTATTTTTCCTAATTTCCAGCCATTTTCAATGCTTCATTCTCACCACAAGACAGCCCCAAATCAAGTTCACAAGGCATAGGATATACAGAGTACTTATTTTAATTACAAAACTAGCTATAATCAACATATACCTGAGCTGAAAAATTTTCTACCAAGGCTGGAATTTGCAACTAAGGCTGGAAATTCTTATTTGGAAACTGAAAAGTCACAATAAAGTTACAAATCTTCATACAAGTCCATAACAAAGTTAGATACCATCATACTATAGTTGAAAAAAAGAAACAAGGCTGGAAAAATAAAACCCTAGGCTGAAATTTCACCAATCTTCACCAAATCTAGGTTATCTTCCATAAAATTCCAAATTTCAAGTCATCTTCACCATAAATTGCAAAATAAGAAACAGAAAAAGAAGTTGTCCAACTTAGCACCTTCCAATCCCTTTGAGAAAGTGAAGAACCAAGCTTTCCTCTCCAACTCAACTACAAGCTTCCTTACTTCCTTGGAGAAACTTTGTTCGGTTTAATTTTGTGATTCCAACTCAAACAAAGCAAGATTCAAGATGAACTTGGTGGTTTTTCTTCTCTCTTTTCCTCTCCAAACTCACGGCCAAGAAGGTGAAGAAATGAAGGAAAATTTTGGCTAGAGGAAAGATAAGAAGGAAGAAAGTTTCTTAGTCAAAGGTTGCATGGATGGCCAACACTTGGCAAGCCACCAATTTTCCTCTTGTTTTTGTTTCTTTTCTCTTGTTTTTGGTCAAGAATTTCGGCTAGGCTTAGGGTTAAATTAAAGTAGGATAAATGATAGGGAAATAAGAAAATTAGGGTAAAAAAGTATTGGTCAAGTGGTGTCCTCAACCGGTAACAAACGACGCAAGTCGATTCAAACCTATTTCTTTGTCTCTTGTTTGTCTCTATTTCCCATGATATCTAGGGTTTCTCCACTTAACTCTTAACACCTCATGTCACATAATTTTTGGTGCACAAAACTTCTTATTTATCAAATTTATTACTCACACCTTACCAGTCGGTCACACTATCTTAATGTACCTCGACACTTGTCATGCACTCAAATATAAGAGGGAAATTATAAAAATCTTTATTCAACTAATGAAATCACCATGAAATTTAGGGTTAGTAAATTGTCAAATAGTCAAGTAAAGAAATATAGAAGGAAATATAAATTAATTTTTCAAAAATGGGAAGAAATTCTAAAGAAATTTTCGGGTTCTCATAAGAACCAATAGTTAAATATAAAAGCAAGGATAAAAAATATCCATTAGAAACATTGGATAAGAAAAAATTACTAGACGAAGGACTAACATTAAATTTAATAGCACATGATCCCTAATTATGGAATAGCATTATAGATCATTAGAAATATAAAGTAGTTAGACACTATATACAAAAGGGATTTGATCATAGTAGTCCAGAATGTATACATATTTAGAAACATTTTTAGGAGAAACAGTTAGGGTAGCATGGGAAAAATTTTAAGAAAAATTTCCTAACCTATTAACAGAAGGTAACCCACATTATTTCACAATGGACTAAACTAGGACAGCTAGGAAAAAGTATATATGATAAATATAAGATAATACAATGGATTGAACCAACTCTAAAAAATATAACAATAGTGGTAAAATTCATAATGAAAGAATTAGAAGATAAATGCACAATGATAGCAATACAAAAATAATTAAAAGGAGAATATAGTTTGTGTAAGAACATTTATACATCTCAAAATTATGATAAAATAGAAAAGAAACTCAAAAAATATAAGAAAAATATATCCCCAGAAAGAAATATTATCTTAGAAAATCTAGAGCTAGAAAACCACACTTACAAAAAGAAAAACATGTTAGAAAATATAGACCAAATAGGAAATATACGAATAAACTAAATTGTTATGCATGTGGAGAACCAGATCATTTAGCAACAAATTGTCCACGAAGGAAAAATCTATACAATAGACAAAGCCAACTAGTAGAAACTGTCAATGAAGACTTAATAGAAGTAGATGAACATATGTTAAACACAGAAAGTATTTATAGTATAGCGTCCTTAGAAGATAACCAAGACATAGGTAATGAAGAAGAAGAATCAGAATTCATAGAACAAATAACAAATCAAATAGATAATTTTATGCCTTATTTATCAGAACTTGTAGAAAATGATTGTAACCATAATTGGATACATAAGCAAGGTACAGATAGTAAAACATGTTTTAATTGTGAAAGATATCCAGCAATAGAACTTAAATTTCAATGTAATAACTGCATGATAGAAGCATGTAAGTTTTGCCTAGACAAATTAAAATTTGGATATAATATAGAAAAGAATAAAAGAAAAAATAAAATATATGACAATGAATTAATAGAACATCACCTAGAAAGAAGAATACGAATTCTAGAACACAAAATAGATTTATTAGAAGAAAAACTTGAAAATCTAAAAAAAAAAAATCAAATAGAAGAAAATATAGAAGAAGTAAAAAACATAGACAATATAGGACAACTAATAGAAATGATCGATTTATGATAGGCGAACTAAAAAATTTTTTACAATAAAAAATCAAACTTATAGTACAGGATAAAAAATTGGAAATATGAAGCCAAAACTATAATGGACACAGGATGTACAAATACAAGTTTTAAACAGTACATAGTACCATTAAGAATATCATACAAAAATTCCTCAGAAGTTGTAGCAACTAGACAAATGGATGGTAAATTTTATACTTATAGCACAGCCAGTAAAACAGGTAAATTTTAGATTTAAACATAACGATTCATATAGTACTCCTTATTATTTAGAAGAAATATATATACGACCCATAAGATTCCAACTTATAATAGGACTAGACCTTCCTACTTTACTATTACTACGATATGATATTAACTAGAAAAAGTTATTACTATAATTAAAGAACCTACCTTAGAAATAATATCAAAGTTACAAGAGAAGCGTGATGGGACAATCATATTAGAACAAGATAGACAATTAGATAAAAATCTAGACAAATTTTTAGATATAACCCAAAAGAAAATAATAGAAAATGAATGCCAAATGTAAAATAACAGAACATTGTAAAGAACTTTCTAGAAGAAGACTTAGGATTAAAATTAGACGTAATTATGATGAATTAGAAATCTGTATTGGAACTTATAGAAAAATGAAAAACATTATATAATTTACTACAAACAGGTATAGAAGAAATTGATAAACTTATAAGTAAATTAGAAAATTGGAAATATTCAGGAGAAAATCCAACAAAATTTTGGAAAGAAGATAAAATATATTATAAATTAGAAATCTTAAATTCAAATCTAAAAGATTTCCACAGCAAAAATAAGAAGCTAGTAATGAAGAAATAAAAGAATTCGAAATGAATATAGAAAGATCTTTAAAAAATTAGGAGTAATAAGAAGAAGTGAAATCCACATAGAAGCGCAGGCATTCATAGTTAAGAAACATAGCGAATTGCTAGAGGAAAAAACTAGGATGGTAGTTAATTATAAAAGATTAAATGATAATATAAAAGAAGATAGTATCTGTGACGTCCCCACTTCTCCCTCAGGCGAACCAGAGGGTATCCGCGGGGCGCCTGCCCAACTCTCGCCAAGACTCAAGGCAAAATCATTCAAGTTAACTTATAAATAATCAACCAATACAAGTCAAATCAATAAAGTCGCTTCCATTACCAATATTCACTAGTATACCACGAGTACAAAAACGCATCCATCGTTCAAATCTTACATTAGATTCCCAAAATATACATCAATCCCAGATTATACAAAAATCTGGAGTCTAGTCATGAACATCGAAAACCCTAATACAAAAGTACATCCAAAAAGGGGTTTTCCTCAAGTTCTCTTTCGATCCATTCCTGTTAAGGAAAACAAATCTAAAAGGGTGAGCTAAACGCTCGTGAGGCCAAGAAACACACATGTAAACACGTTAATCCAAATAGCCACAAATTACATAGTAAGTAAAGCTGTAAACCTCGAATAATTCACATTAAAAAAAATAAACAGAAACAATTTCAAGGATACTGTAGCCTCTCAGGAGCTAAATTCCACCATAGTCGAGTCGGAGTCTTGATCACATCTCATGTTGACACTCCGTCAACCATATAAGTACCCCAAACCCGTAGATACACCACTTTTCTTTCAAAACCCGTCACCAATTACACCCCTTACCGGGCCCGCTCATCAAATTTTTGATAATACTCGAGTATATCATGGCAAAACTGCACGAGTAATGCCGAGCAGATCTCTCCAATTGATCATGCCCTACTCGAATATCTCATGGTTTGCTAAGCGTATCGACCAAGCCCATGCTGACTCAATTCGCAAACTTACCAACGAGTTTTGGGGCGTCCCCCGAATATGAATACGAATCACGAATATAAGTCGATGAGCAACGCTCAACATCAACGATTCCAAGTAGGAATCACAAATACGAATTACATATACGAATCAGCATAAATACAAATCACATCCACATTACCATGTACAAATCGAAATTGAATCCATAAAGCAAAATACGATATAAATCTCGTTTGAAAGAGAACGAGTGTGGTAAAGTACACACTCGTCTCAAAATTTCAAGTTCACATAACGATAAGAAACAGTTAACCACTTAGCAACAAATTCATGCACTTGTACACTCACCAATCGAAACAAGAGAGTGAGTGCATGAACAAGCCTTTAAGGTGTTCCCCTCGAGATCCTCGTGAAGTCCTTGAGCCACTTGAGCAATTCATAGTAATGAACAATTACTTATAAACCCCCACTTACTATGGGAAGTCCGCACGCTCGTACGATCTAGAAAGTATTTCGAAAAAGAGCCTAAATTTCCATTGAAAATTCGAAGCTCAACGGGGCTTAAAAACTCAAGAAAAGTTCAATGTCTATCCCTTTAAATCATGGATGAAAACACAGGTAGACATGAAATCATGTAAATCCTTTTCAAAACAAACGATCGAAATCGAATGGAGACTTGACACGTCACAATCCGACCGGATTTTCGGCCGGATTCAAGGCAGTGAGGTTCCAAAATTTTTTTCAAAATCCAACACCAAATCCGGTCAACTATCCGGCCAAGAACGGGCCGGATTCATGGCCGGATTCTGGTGAACAGTTTCCCGCGCGGATTCTTTTCAAAATAGGCCTAAAATTTTTTAATTGTTGGGGTATTCTTTGAAAATCATATCTCACTCATTACAAGTCTAAAATTGGAAAACTTGGTACGTCGGAAACTAATTCCAAAGTACTAAAGGTCCCTAGAAGACACTTTTCATGATTCAAATTGGAAGATATTTAAAAATTTGGCTCAAAGTGGCTCCTTAAGTTTACCAAGACAGTTTCGGGTTGGTTTTTGGCCAACTTTGAAAATTCGGAGAAAATCACAAAATTCGATCTAGCCTCTGAAATTTGGTACTCAATTAGAGTTACAAACAAGGTTTAAAACATCACAAACGGAAAGAGAATCGGAGTTGTGAGAGCCAAGATATAGAAGCTCAAAGTTGGTGAAAAATGAGGTTCACTGGACAAATTTCCAGATTTAAAGTTTGGAACTTTGTGACTCTAGTTGAGCATTGAAAACGGAATCAGAATGGCACCAAATCTGGGATTAATTATACTACCATATGAGGGCTATCTCTCTACCAAATTTCATGGAAACATTCATTCGGGAAGCTAGTGAACAAAGCCACTTAAAGTTTCCAAAATTTCCAAGGCAATCTTGCCTTGTACCTTTGGTTTTTCTCTTTTCCAAACATTTGGCCAATGAAAATTCTCAAACATCATCCATTTATGAAGACAAGGTCTAAGAAACATCCAAGGTGTAATTTTGTAGGTGATTACCACCAAGAAATTCGAATTAACAAGTTCCCAAATCGAAGCTAAAGCTTTAACTAGCCAAAAAGAGGGTTTTCTACCTCAGAGTCAGATTCGGATTTCGGCCACAACTCACTCAATTGAACTCGGAAATTCGAGCGTGGTCAGTGGCATTGAAAACTAGATTCATAAGGCCTACAATTTATTAGAAGAAATCATTATCAAAATAGGTCCACAAACTAGCTCATTTTGGAACATTAAGTCGCTGCTCAAAACAGAGTTCTTGTGAAAACGTGGAGCAGGATAGTCAGGTTTCAGATGGTTGGTACGGATCACTCGGGTGGAATCCGAACATGAATTTTATACCAACGGAAAGCTTGAAATGTCTAGTTTCCAGTGCCGCAAATGGCACTCGATTTCGACATCGGAGGAAAAAGGATATGGGCCGAACAAGAACACTGCCAGGGTATGGACGTGAAAATTTTCCAGGTTTACTAGCTTACGAATCCCAACTTTTGGCCAACCAATTCATGGAATTTTTCAATGAAACTTTCTACACATCTCATACAACATATAAACATCGTAACTAAACCATTAGATCCACAAAATTTCGGCATTAAAGGTCACGAACATCAAAAGGGCAGAATTGGAAATTTTCTCCCTTTCACTACCTTTGATCTTTCCTTCGTAAAACTCACTTAGTTCTACCATTTAAGCACTAAACCAACATGAATATCATTAAAACTCATCAAATCAGCCCCAACAAGTCAAAGTGGGATTCATAGAGCCCACACAACAAATTTCACCATAATCCAAGCTACCCACCATGATCAAATGAACTTATAAGTGCAATTACTACTTCCATAAGTTAAGAGTTTCAAGGTTGATCGCTAAATACCTTGATTAGTGGTTCAAGCAGAATTTTTGGCCCTCTTGAAGCTTAGAAAATCCATGGAAAGTGAGCTCCTTTCTTAGCTAGATGGTGATCTCCAAGTGATGAGCTAACTACGGTTAAATTTTTGGAGTGATTTGGCTGAAGATTTGGATTGAAGAAATTTGAAGAACTCTTGGTCTCTTTTCTCCTAGTGTTGCACGGCTGTTCTTGAGCAAGAATGGAAGTGACGTTGCTGATGAAGAAGCTTCCTTGTGAAGCTTAAGTGTTTGGCCAAAAGTGATCCAAAAGTCAACTCTCTCTCGCGCGCGCACACGCGCGTTTTGTGCTCGATTCCTCTCGAGTTCGTTTCACTTGTGCACTAAACCTCTAATGCACTTATATTCATACTAATATTATTCACTCTTAATAATCTAGAAATAATTTTTAAAATCCTCCAATTAGTCGCGCGCGCGAAAACGCGAACTTCCGATTTGTGCGCGATAACGCAAAATCTCCAAGAAATTCTTATAACGATAGTACTACTAACTATCACTTGAGTATTTAAACTTAAAATTAACCACTTTAGGACTAATGTACAAGTCTCCAATTTTCCAAACTTATTGTATCCTCGAATCGATTATTATTTCCAAACGCGCAGTCACTATTCACACTTAACGAGCTTTCAAAAATTAAATTTTGAAACGAGTCACTTTAAAAATATGAGCAAGTCATAATTCAATGTAATTAGGGTTAAAAGGCTAGAAAATAATATTCGGAATATTTGGTCAAATAAATAATTAAATAAACTAGAATTAGGAGTTTAAAATAATAAATTTTGCGAGTCCTCACATCCTCCCTCCTTAAAGGAATTTCGTCCTCGAAATTCACATCTAGGACAATATCATACCCCTTAATAGTCGCGCCTATCGATCAATCAGTAACTTACAGTCGCTAATCCATATCTCACAATTTCTATCCACCTACATTGTAGTCAAACTTTTGATTCTATCTTAGGAATCTAGGATTTTGTAAAAGTATGAATTGTACTAGGATCACTTAGAACCTCAAATAGACGAATAAAAGTAAGAATCATACCTTCAACGACCGTAGCAGAATTTGAAACCTGTTGATAGCCTAATGCATAAACCCTAGCTGGTGCTTTAGATCGACTTCCTCCAGCACTAGACTGCTTAGCGGCTGACTTTTCAGGCCTTTGGGTACTACCTCCTGCTTTTGGTACGGTTGGGCATTTCGATATCTGGTGCTCGGTACTACCACAATACAAGCACTTCCCTTGTTTCCTAAAGCAATCACTCTCCGTATGGTTGAGCTTGCCACAATAACCACAAACAACTTGAGGAGCCACAGATTGACCACTTGGAGGTGTCCCTCTCGATTGACCTCGTCCATTGCGATCTCCTCTTGATTGAGTCCCTTTTGGTGTGCTAGATATCTCCACTCCACCCGTTCCTTTTCCCTTTTTAAGAGGTAGGGCACTCTTATCTGCTTGTCCCGAAGGGTTACTAGAAGTGCCCCTTTTCTTAGCATGAAAATCTCTAACTTGCAGCCTTGCACTCTCGACTCTCTGCGCTTTTTCTAAAACTTCAGTGAACGTAGAGATTTGGGCTGCTGCTAAACCCTCCTGAATCTCCACATTAAGTCCTTGTACAAAGCGCCTTATCCTCCTTCGTTCATTAGTCACCAATTCTGGAGCATACTTAGAGAGTTTAGTGAATTTCCTTCATACTCCGCTACGCTAAGGGTCCCTTGTTTCAACTTAATGAATTCATCCTCCCTCTTTTCTTGGATTAAGGGTGGAAGAAATTTCTCATTAAATTCCCTCGTGAAATTCTCCCAAGTCCAAGGGGTTTGAGCTCTCTCCCATTTTCCTCTTATCAGATCCCACCAAGCACGTGCTATTCTTTCAATTGAAATGCAGCAAAATTCACTCGCCTTTCCTCGTATAATCTAAGGAGCAAATATATTAGTCATTCTCTCCAACCAATTTTCCGCTACTTCAGGGTCGGGTTCACCAGTAAACTTAGGCGGGTTGAATTTCAAGAACCTCTCTAAGGCTCTATCATCTCCTCTATCCTGTCCCCCAGGTTGGTTAAGCGGTCCAGGACCTTGCCTATCAGCTAAACGTTCTAGGATATCAGTCATCCTATTATGGCAGTAGCCACTTGATTTCCCTCTATATTTTCCTGTCCTGGGTCGGTCCAGTGCCGATCCCTGGTCATTCCCTTGAGGTTGGGCCTGTCTAGTTCCTCGCCCACGGTCTCGACCACGTCTTAGTCCTTCCATTATTCTAGACGTGCATAGTGCAAGAAATAAATCAATTATATAAGAAGAGATCGAACAAGAACCAAGCAGGCAAACACTGAAGATAACAATAATTTACATTCATTGATACTTCAAGTTCATACAGTTAGCAAGTAAGGGGGCAATCACAAAAATATAGCACATAAGTGCCATAAGAGTACTTTTAGTCATACAAGACTAAAGTAAAACAAGCGCCTCAAAAGAAGGCCACACAATCATACAAAATACAATGGTCTCAGCACTCGCATCACCCCAGCTAACCTAGCCATCCCAGTCAAAAGGGTCAAAAGAGGGTCAATCACTAGAGCTTAGTCCACAGTAGGACTATCGGGCGGAATCTCCTCCTCATGATCCTCCTCCTCATCAGAGATCGGGACTACATCCATCACCTCGTCCACTAACCTAGTAGCATCGGTTAAGATCCCAGAAACCCGATTACGGACCTCCTGACCTAATCTAGTAAGTCGAACCCTAGTACTTTGGAGCTCCTCACGAGTAACGGCAGCAGTAGCTACCTCACCCTCTATCACCTCCTCGAGCTCCTACCATCTGTCTAAACTCATCCACCTCAGCCTGCAGCTCTAGGTTGGCAGTTACCAACTGACGACGCTCGTCGTCCAAGGCTAGTACCAGATAGTTCGGGTTAGCAAAAGTCAACCTACACGGGCATCGGGGATATTTAGTAGCAGGTGCATAACGCACTCGAACTCCTCCACCAAGAGCTCGGTAGAAGATATGTGACAGCCCCACCTTCCCCTAAGGTGAACCAAAGGGTTCGGCGGACCGCCTGCCCAGCTCTCGCCAGGACTCGATCACTCTCTTCGAACAAAATAAAATATAATCTCGAAGAAAAAAAAAACGAAACAAAACACAATACCCCAAATTGAAACATATCCTTACATTCATCTCCATCTCAAACAGAAGTACAGTTCCAAAACCAAAAGCTTTACATTCTCAATACACTCCAACCCTATCCAAGCACTAGAGCGAGTACAAAAGCCAAAATATACAAAAGGGACTACTATGCTATGCTATACAGGTCTCTCACCCGCTCGCAACCCCTGTAAGGAAAACAAATGGCGTGGAATGAGCTAAAAGCCCAGCGAGATTCTATATACACAACCAAGCAGTTAAACAAGGACATTAAGCATGTTATAACAAGTAATCCAAATAACATTTACGATATAAAGCAATAGTAACACATACAATAAAAGGATACATGCTCACGAGGAGCTATTCGTTCGTTCGTTCATTCATTCGCCTAATATTTTCCTTATTTCTCCGATCATTAAAACATTGTTTGTAAGTGAAAACTCCTTCATTTTCCTGTCGTTCGTTCATTCATTTCATTCCCCAATCTCCGCCAACTTCGTGGTCATACTCGAGTATACCAAACATTCACCCAGGGTCACTAATCGCCCGACCGAGTTCGCTTCTGGCTCGAGTCGACCAGTAACAAAGGGCAAGGGCCCAGTTCAGCCAGAAGGCTTACATTCATGCACAAGTAACATTTAATCATTCAATCATTGAAAGTTCACGTTCATTTAGGTCGAGTGCGATAAAGTACACACTCGCCTAGCAAAAATCATTTCTGAAAATATTGGAAACATAACCTACTTCAATCACGTATTAAAACAACAATCCAAATAGTCACAATGGTTCACATAGTCATTAGAAACAAATTGTATATAGAACACTCACCTATATAAGCAAAATAACGTCCAAAATTCCTTCCGGATAACACTCCTAATCACCAAGAAACCCTAAGAATAATCATAAGAAAATATTATTTAAGAGCATTGAAAGATAACTAAGGCTCGAAACTTAAACATTTCGTTTAACGAAAATCAAGTAATTGAAACTTATTTAGGGACTATTCGTAACACCCTTGCTCACTTTCCAAACGGTGAAATTTAAAGCGATTATATGTGAAAAATGCCATTTGGGTCAAAGAAATGAAGAAAACATATTTCCATTAGTTGTAAATTCCAAGGGTACAAGTTTCGGCTGAAATTCGCTTTATATACCTCCACAAAAGGAAACTTGAATAACCTAGACAAATCGAGTTAGATTCGTCCTCAAAATCTTACTCAAGATAAGCGTAATTCTACTTAAACCTCAAGTACAAATTTGGGCAGCATTGCCCTTTGTGTTTACCAAATTTCCAGCCATTTATGGCTTCCTTCTTTTCCTTAATTCAGCCCCACAATACACACAAGTAAGGTTACCAAATAGGCCCTTCCATTAGGCTCCAAAATCATCCAAGTACAACACAAGTGCAATAGTACAAGCAAATATCAATTTTGAAGACAAAAGCTAAATGGCAGATTGGCATCTCATAGTATTTTAGTCATAAACTGGAGCTATGGTTATCGAATCGGGGGTGAACCTTATACCATTTCGAAGCTAAGACAGGGGGGAACAACTTTCATGAAGGCCACTTAACCTAATTTATAGTTATCTAAGTCGAATTTTCCAATCACAGCTCCAAAAGTTCATGATCAGTCTGGTTGTCCAGTACTGACTTTAACCAGCAATACCTCAGGCTACACAACTCCGTTTTGGGTGTTTTTTAGAGGTGTTGGAAAGCTAACACATAGGGCTACAATTCTTATGAAGACACCACAACCCAGTTCTCAACCTAACCTAGTCCCATTTACCCAAACAGCTCCAGTTCTTCCAGTTCGAAGCTCACTGTAAAAGTCATCTAGCAGTCCTGACTTATTCAATCATATCTCAGCACACACAACTCCGATTTAGTTGATTCCAAAGCCATTTGAAGCTAGAATACAAGGTTATAATTCTTAAGAAGGCATCAAAAGCTAATTTATTCATCTTCCCATCCAAACGAGCCAATTACAGATGCTGATTTCCAGTTTTGGCAGAAACAGAGCAGCAGGGGTAAAATAGTCATTTCAAATGCTACAGTGCTCTGATTGAGTTGAAATTTTATAGGCATAATCTAAACTCAATTCTCTAAAACTTTGATGTTTTGAGCTAAGGCCAATTCAGCCTCCATCATGGCCGAATAACACTGGTCTAAACAAAGCAGAAAATTTTCTAAAAAAACTGAAATCTACACATCATCACTTCTAACCAAGAAATATTGCACAAAACTACCAAAGTGGCAACCACAAAGCCATTAATTTCCATCTATTAGAAGCCAAGAAGGATGTTCTTAGCAATTTACCTTAGAACCTCAAAGAAGTAGTAGCTTAGTCCTTCCTTCTCCAAATCAACTCCACCAAAGCCCTTAGTCCTCCTTAGTGATCACTTGTATGAAGGGTTTCAAATTTGTTGGTTAAAACTCAAGATTCACAGTGAGTTTGGAAGCTAAAATTGGAAGAGCTCTCTCTTGTTTTTCTTCACCAAGGGCTGGCCAGAGGGTGCAAAATGGAATGAATTTTGGTCAAAATTTTTTTAGTAAAGGTTAATATCTTGGGTCAAAAGTCCAACTTCCAATGAGGTGAAGACACTTGGCTCTCTTGAAGATTCTAAGCTTATCCTCTCACCCCCAATCATTCCTCTAATTAACTAACCTTCTAATCACCTCCTAGCACCTTGTAAAATAATATCACTTAATACTTCATCACTTAATCGGCAAAATTTATATCGCACTAGCGGGTCCCACATCGAAAAATGCACTTCAAATTAACGTATACTAACTTATACCAGGAAAATGATTTAAAAATTGTACTTACTTGTAAAATGTATAAAACATTTAATATTTTCAAAGGACAGTATAAAATGTAGGCAAAGAAATAAAATAATACTTGAAAAATGTGGAAATTTTTCGAGTTCTCACAAGATAGGCCTAGGAAGCTCTACATGTCCGTACCATTAGCATGACCATTCGCATGGCCATTCCCATTGGCTGCGGGAGTCCCATTTTCATTTTCCATCCCTGCAAAACAATTACAACTTTTCGGGTTAGAAAACTTAATCATTAACTTGTCTGAATGTCTCTTACGACATGCCTAACTTAACCACTAACTTGCCCAAGTATCACTTGAAATACCACTAAGTAATTCTATCTCAGGTCTTAAAAGGTAAAGTATCTAGCAGGTCTCCCATATAGATCTCTAACCTATCTGCTCTAATACCAACTGTGACGCCCCCACTTCTCCCTAAGGCGAACCAGAGGGTATCCGCGGGACGTCTGCCCAGCTCTCGCTAAGACTCAAGGCAAATCATTCAAGCTTAACTATAAATAATCAACAATACAAGCCAAATGAATAAAGTCGCTTCCATTACCGAATATTTCACTAGTACACCACGAGTACAAAACGCATCCATCATCCAAATCTTACATTAGATTCCCAAAATATACATCAATTCCAGATTATACAAAAAATCCGGAGTCTAGTCATGAACATCGAAAACCCTAATAACAAAAGTACATCCAAAAAGGGGTATTCCTTCAAGTTCTCTTCGATCCATTCCTGTTAAGGAAAACAAATCTAAAGGGTGAGCTAAACGCTCGTGAGGCCAAGAAACACACATGTAAACACGTAATCCAAATAGCCACAAATTACATAGTAAGTAAAGCTGTAAACTCAAATAATTCACATTAAAAAAAATAAACAGAAACAATTCAAGGATACTGTAGCTCTCAGGAGCTAAATTCCACATAGTCGAGTCGGAGTCTTGATCACATCTCATGTTAACACTCCGTCAACCATATAAGTACCAAATCCACAGATACACCACTTTTCTTTAAAACCCGTCACCATTACACCCCCTTACCGAGCCCCGCTCATCAAAATATTTGATAATACTCGAGTATATCATGACAAAAACTGCACGAGTAATGCCGAGCAAGATCTCTCCAATTGATCATGCCCTACGAATATCTCATGGTTTGCTAAACTTATCGACCAAGCCCATGCTGGCTCGATTCGCAAAGCTAGCCAACGAGTTTGGGCATCCCCCCGCATACGAATACGAATACGAATATTGTGACAGCCCCACCTTCCCCTAAGGCGAACCAAAGGGTTCGGCGGACCGCCTGCCCAGCTCTCGCCAGGACTCGTTCACTCACATCAAAGAAAGTAAGATAAAGCCTCGAGAATAAGCGGAAACGAAACCCAGACTTGAAACATTATACTTACATTTATCCCAAGCTCAACCAAATATACGTCCCAAATGTATACATAAACTTTTAAATTCTTAGTACATTCCAACCCTAATCAAGCACTAGAACGAGATCAAAAGCCAAAACAATACAAAAGGCTAAAACTATACTATACAGGTCTCTCGCCCTTTGCTCGCAACCCCTGTTAAGGAAAACAAAAGACGTGGAATGAGCTAAAAGCCCAGCGAGTTCTATATACTCAACTAAGCAATTTAAACAAGGACATTAGCACGTAATAACAAGTAATCCAAATAACATTTACGATATAAAGCAAGAGTAACATATTCATTAAAAGGATACATGAAGCCATTCGTTCGTTCGTTCATCGACCATCCATTCCTTCAATCATTTAGAAAAATTTCATTTGTCATTGAAAATCCCTCCGTCATTCTTGCCATTCATTCGTTCATTTCGTTCTTCCCCTTCTGGCCAGCGCACTGGCCAGTCCTTCCCAAACTTCATGGTCATACTCGAGTATACCAAACATTCACATTAACCCAGAGTCACTAATCGCCCGACTGAGTCCGCTTCTGGCTCGAGTCGACCAGTAACAAAAGGCAAGGGCCCAGTTCAGCCCGAAGGCTTACATTCATGCACAAGTAACATTTTAATCATTCAATCATTGAAAATTTCACGTTCATTTAGGTCGAGTGCGATAAAGTACACACTCGCCTAGCAAAATTTATTTTGAGAAACATTGGAAACATAACGTACCTCAATCACGTATTAAAGCAACAATCCAAATAGTCACAATGATTCACATAGTCATTAGAAACAAATCGTATATAGAACACTCACCTAAACAAGCAAAACGTCCAAAGTATCCTTCCGGATATCAACTTTGGTCACCAAGAAACCCTAATAACAATCATGAGAAAATATTATGGCTCAACCATCAAAATGTCCAGTGAATCAAAGAAAATTCGAATAAAACGTGTACAAAGTAGAAGTATGATTTTAAAAGTAAAAATGTACATTTTGATCAAAGGAATTGAGTAACTAAAAGTTTTCCCAAACCAACCATAGAATTAACCTCAAAAGAGTTTTAGAAAATTTCATCGGAAAATTTGGAACAGTGCCACGTCAGAATCTGGCCAGAACTTGGCCGGCTACACGGCCGGATAATGAACAGTAGTTTTTTCCTCATTTTTCGTTAAAACGTGTTTTTGGCTCAAAACTAACACATTTGCAAAGAATTAATGTATAACAAGTATCTTGGTTAAAAATCATATGAGAAAGGTAATTAAATACCTTGAATTCACACTTTAAAACCTTGCGCCGTTAAAATTAGGTTTTCGTGGCCGAGAAACCCTAAGCCACTCCTTTTGTTTCGGGACGAAAATGAACACGTATTTGAAATTCGAAAACTCGACAATTGGAACCAAACATTATGGTAAAAATGGAAACGTACAATTGCAAGTAAAATGGCTCACATAACACTACTCAAGTGAAACTAAGAATGTCTAAGCAAGGAAGTTCAATCGCATTCCAAAATCACCTTTTCAAACCTCATTTCCATTCACTCAAGTTCAAGAAAATAAACGGACAGCATTTCCCCTTATTTTTCCTTACTTTCCATGCTACAACCCAACCACCAAATCATACCATTCAATCACAATTTCATATACAAACCATAAGCTATCAAACACCCTTAAAATGCAACCAATTGAAGCTTTACAGCCATCCAAAACCAGGCCCAAATATTCCATCATTAACTCAGCACACACAACTCCAATTCAGTTGATTCCAAAAGCCATATGAAAGCTAAGATACAAGGCTACAATGCTTAAGAAGGCATCAAAAAGCTAATTCATCATCTTCCCAGCCAAAAGAGCCAATTACAGAGGCTGATTACCATTCTCGGACAGAAACAGGGCAGCAGGGGTAAAATAGTCATTGCACAGGCTACAGTGCTTCGATTGAGCTGAAATTTTACAGACATAATCTACACTCAATTATCTACAACTTTCATGTTTTGAGCTAAGTCCAATTCGGCCTCCATCATGACCGAACAACACTGATCAGATTAGGGCAGAAACATTCACACTAAATCAGAAATCTAACCAAACTCTCCACTAATCCACAAAATCATCCATTAATCATGTTAGCAAGCCACCATAGGCCACTAATTTGCAACTATTGGAAACAAAAGGATGTTCTTAGCAATCTTACCTTGAAACCTCAAAGAAAGTTGGTAGCTTAGACTTCCTCCTCCCAAAACAACTCCACCAAAACCCTTAGCCTTCCTTAGCAAGCACTTGTATGGTGTAGTTTTCAATTTGGTTGGTTAAAAACTCAAGATTTGGGCAAGGATTGAAGCTAGAAATGGAAGAGGTTTTTCCTTGTTTTTCTCTTCATGAAGTTCGGCCAAGGCAAGGGAAAATGAGAGGAAAATTGGTCAAAAATTTGGTTTGAAGAAAGTTAATCTTCTTGGTCAAAGTCCAACTTCCAATCAAATCATAACACATGGCCTCTTGAAGTTTCTAAGCTTATCTATTCTCCTCCAATGATTCAAGTAGCTAACTAACCTCTAATTATCTTCTAAACACCATGTAGAATAATATCACTTAGTATTTCATCACCTAATCGGCAAAATTATATCGCACTAACGGGCCCCACATCTAACAAATGCACTTCAAGTTACGTACACTAACTTATACTAGGAAAATGATTTAAAAATTGTACTTACTTGTAAAATGTACAAAACATTTAATATTTTTCAAAGGACAGTAAAAATATAGGCACAGAAATAAAATAATACTTGAAAATGTGAAAATTTTCGGGTTCTCACAAATATAAGTCGATGAGCAACGCTCAAATCGACGATTCCAAGTAGGAATCACAAATACGAATTACATATACGAATCACAAATACAAATCACATCCACATTACCATGTACAAATCGAATATGAATCCACATAGCAAAATACGAACATAATCTCGTTTGAAAGAGAACGAGTGCGGGTAAAGTACACACTCGTCTCAAAATTTCAAGTTCACATAACGGATAAGAAACAGTTAACCACTTAGCAACAAATTCATGCACTTGACTCTCACCAATCGAAACAAGAGAGTGAGTGCATGAACAAGCCTTTAGGTGTTCCCCTCGAGATCCTCGTGAAGGTCTCCTTGAGCACCTGAGCAATTCATAGTAATGAACAATTACTTATAAACCCCCACTTACTATGGGAAGTCGCACGCTCGTACGATCTAGAAAGTTATTTCGAAAAAGAGCCTAAATTTCCCTTGAAAATTCAAAAACTCAACGGGGCTTAAAAACTCAAGAAAAGTTCAATGTCTATCCCTTTAAATCATTGGATGAAAATAGGTAGACATGAAATCATGTAAATCCTTTTCAAAACAAACGATTCAAATTGAATGGAGACTTGACACGTCACAATCCGGCCAGAAACTGGCCGGATTTACGGCCGGATTCAAGGCAGTGAGGTTCCAAAATTTTTTTCAAAATCCAACACCAATCCGGTCAACTATCCGGCCAAGAACTGGCCGGATTCACTGCCGGATTCTGGTGAACAGTTTCCCGCGCGGATTCTTTTCAAATAGGCTAAAATTTTTAATTGTTGGGGTATTCTTTGAAAAATCATATCTCACTCATTACAAGTCTAAAATTGGAAAACTTGGTACCGTCGGAAACTAATTCCAAAGTACTAAAGGTCCCTAGAAGACACTTTTCCATGATTCAAATTGGAAGATATTTAAAATTTGGCTCAAAGTGGCTGCCTTAAGTTTACCAAGACAGTTTCGGGTTGGTTTTTGGCCAACTTTGAAAATTCGGAGAAAATCACAGAATTCGATCTAGCCTCTGAAATTTGGTACTCAATTAGAGTTGCAAACACGGTTTTAAAACACCACAAACGGGAAAGAGAATCGGAGTTTTGAGCGCCACGATATAGCAGCTCAAAGTTGGTGAAAAATGAGGTTCACTGGACAAATTTCCAGATTTAAAGTTGGAACTTTGTGACTCTAGTTGAGCATTGAAACGGAATTGGAATGGCACCAAATTTGGCATTATATAATACCATATGAGGGTTATCCCTCTACCAAATTTCATGGAAACATTCATTCGGGAAGCTAGTGAACAAAGCCACTAAAGTTTCCAAAATTTCCAAGGCAATCTGCCTTGTTACTTTGGTTTTTCTCTTTTCCAAACATTTGGCCAATGAAAATTCTCAAACATCATCCATTTATGAAGACAAGGTCTAAGAAACATCCAAGGTGTAATTTGGTAGGTGATTACCACCAAGAAATTCGAATTAACAAGTCCCAAATCGAAGCTAAACCTTTAACTAGCCAAAAGAGGGTTTTCTACCTCTGAGTCAGATTCGGATTTTGGCCACAAACTCACTCAATTGAACTCGGAATTGAGCGTGGTTAGTGGAATTTAAAACTAGATTCATAAGGCTACAATTTCTTAGAAAAAATCATTTTAAAAATAGGTCCACAACTAGCTCATTTTGGAAACATTAAGTCGCTGCTCAAAACAGAGTTCTCTGTGAAAACGTGGAGCAGGACAGTCAGGTTCAGATGGTTGGTACTGATCACTCGGGTGGAATCCGAACATGCATTTTATACCAACGAAAAACTAGAAATGTCTAGTTTCCAGTGCCGCAAACGGCACTCGATTTCGGCATCGGAGGAAAAAGATATGGCCGAAACAAGAACACTGCCAGGGTTTGGACATGAAATTTTTTCCAGGTTTACTAGCTTACGAAATCCCAACTTTTGGCCAACCAATTCATAGAATTTTTCAACGAAACTTTCTACACATCTCATACAACATATAAACATCATAACTAAGCAATTAGATCCGCAAAATTTCGCATTAAAGGTCACGAACATCAAAAGGGCAGAATCGAAAATTTTCTCGCTTTCACTACCTTTGATCTTTCCTTCGTAAACTCACTTAGTTCTACCAATTTAAGCACTAAACCAACATGAATATCATTAAAACTCATCAAATCAGCCCAACAAGTCAAAGTGGGAATTCATAGAGCCCACACAACAAATTTCACCATAATCCAAGCTACCCACATGATCAAATGAACTTATAAGTGCAATACTACTTCCATAAGTTAAGAGTTTCAAGGTTGATCGCTAAATACCTTGATTAGTGGTTCAAGCAGAATTTTCGGCCCTCTTGAAGCTCAGAAAATCCGTGGAAAGTGAGCTCCTTTCTTAGCTAGATGTGATCTCCAAGTGATGAGCTAAGTACGGTTAAATTTTGGAGTGATTGGTGAAGATTTGGATGAAGAAATTTGAAGAACTCTTGGTCTCTTTTCTCCTAGTGTTGCACGGCTGTTCTTGAGCAAGAATGGAAGTGACGTTGCTGATGAAGAAGCTTCCTTGTGAAGCTTAAGTGTTTGGCCAAAAGTGATCCAAAAGTCAACTCTCTCTCGCGCGCGCACACGTGCGTTTTGTGCTCGATTTCTCTCGAGTTCGTTTCACTTGTGCACTAAACCTCTAATGCACTTATATTTATATTAATATTATTCACTCTTAATAATCTAGAAATAATTTTAAAATCCTCCAATTAGTCGCGCGCGCGAATACGCGAACTTCCGATTTGTGCGCGATAACGCAAAATTTCCAAGAAATTCTTATAACGATAGTACTACTAACTATCACTTGAGTATTTAAACTTAAAATTAACCACTTTAGGACTAATGTACAAGTTTCCAATTTTCCAAACTTATTGTATCCTCGATTCGATTATTATTTCCAAACGCGCAGTCACTACTCACACTTAACGAGCTTTCAAAAATTAAATTTTTGAAACGAGTCACTTTAAAAATATGAGCAAGTCATAATTCAATGTAATTAGGGTATAAAAAGGTTAGAAAATAATATTCGGAGTATTTGGTCAAATAAATAATTAAATAAACTAGAATTAGGAGTTTTAAAATAATAAATTTTGCTAGTTCTCACAGTATCCCTCTACATAGATTTCAACCACTTTTGTAGTTCTTCTAGTATCCCACATCCTAGTCAATTTAGTACCGTTTTCTTCTTGATTTTCTGCCAAAATGGGGGAGGATCAAAAGAGGGTCATGAAATCCAAAACAGGAAATGTTTCGGTCGAGCCTTTAGCTGATGAAAAGAAAAAACAATGATCTTCCCATTTGTAGACACCAAATTTTAATTTATTTTATTGATAACTATTATCTATTTGTATTTATTAATCTCATGATTTTCATTTTTAGACATTTTTTAGCATTTTAAATACCAAGTTTTTAATTTAGCTTTTTATTATTATTATTTATTTTATTTTATTTTATTTTTTTAATGATTATTATTATTCATTTTTTAGTCTTCTTAATTTCTATTTTTAGACATTTTAGCATTAAAATTTATCGAAGAAAAAGAAAATTGTTCAAAAAATATATATATATATATATATATGCTTTAATTCTTTTAGATTCAATTTATGAAAATTAGTTGATTGTTTATTTGAATTAAGTGAAAATTAGTTAATTTTGTTTTATTTTCATTTTTGGTTGATTAAAAAAAAAAAGAGTTCCTTCACTCGCGCGTGCAAACACGCGCGCTGTTTTTCTTCATTTCTTTTGCAGCTATAAACCCGAAACGGTACCAGAACCGCAGCTCCATTTCACGTTTTTTTTTTTACTTCTTTCATTTTTCTTGTTTATTTCCTTCCATTCGATCATGTTAGTACCCAAAGCTACCTGGCTTAATCCAAGCATCAAGAAGGATCCAGAAGGAAGCCTTCTAACGGCTCTAATAATCCCACAAAAAAAATAACTTTTTGATGGTCATTGAGATGAGGGTTTAAGGACCCTCACCTCATTTAAATAGCAGAAGAGCGGCTGGAAGAAGGAAATGAGAATCTGGGTGGCAGCTGGGAAAACAAAAGAAAGAAAACCAGCAAAAGGGTTGAGGAGAATCGGGGCAGAAGGGCATGAGGGAAGAAAAGTGACGGGGAGTTTCTGACAGAGAAGCCAAGTGAGCGAGAGAGAGTTACGGCTGAGCGGATAGCTTGAGGAAAAGCGAGAGAAAACAAGGAGAGGGTTTTCGGGGTTGGAGACGAAAAGAAAAGAGGAAACCTAGGGAGAAAGGTAAGGTTTTTCGGCTGAAGGGAGAGCTCTGGGAGCTGAGGAAGAAGAACAAACGGAAAATAAAGAAAGAAAGAAAGGGCGGCTGGTGTGGCGGAAAAGAGGTTTTCTGGGCAGAGGAAAAGGAAGACTACGGGCAGTAGAAAAAAAAGAAAACGAAGCGAGAGGGTAGAATAGGCGGCGGCCAAAGGAAAAACAGCCGGAAAAGAGAAGAGAGGAAGAGTAAGAAAATTCTGCAAAAATTTTCGGACTGACTTTTCAGCCATTTTACGATCAAGATGTCTCTCTCAATAGAGCTCATTTTGAGAAGATTTCAATTTCTGCACACTGTCTGGAGTCAAGAGTACAACTTTCGTTCAGAAATCTCGTGGAAAAATTGACTAGAAGACCACCCAAATTTGCCCGCAAAAACACTGATCTGCCTCCACTGCATCAGTCTCAGCTTCGTGCCAAAAGGAAAAGCGCAGCAAGAATCATTCTTGTTCTTGTTGTTTGACCCCAACTTCGCTCAAGATCATCGTTCGGTATTCTCCTATACTAATGCCTTAGAGCTGCCTTCTTTTTATTTGCTGTTTTATTCCCATTTATGCTCCTCTTTGTTTTCTTCGTTTGGATTCCTATTGCACTTTTCTGGTTTTGGTTTTCTTTCTTATGCATTCGATTCCTTTAGATGTTCGAAAATGAAAATAAAAGGCATGAGTATAGGGTCTCGTTTGCTTGGAATCAGTTTTTGTGTGGTTTCTGGGTGTTAAGCTTTGGAATTTGCAGAAACATGGCGGGCGTGAAAAATTGCAGAAAGCAAGCTGCCTTCTTTTTATTTACTGTTTTCTTCCCACCATAGCCCACCAAGTGGGCTTCATCTTGTGTTAGAAATA
Source organism: Coffea humblotiana (assembly GCA_023065735.1). NCBI lineage: Eukaryota > Viridiplantae > Streptophyta > Magnoliopsida > Gentianales > Rubiaceae > Coffea > Coffea humblotiana. Next base: position 30,815 of record JACYVW010000031.1, read on the forward strand.
GGAAATTGGATGATTGGTTTTTGAGTTTTCATGTTTGGGTCCAAAAACACATGAACCAGGTCCGGTCTTTTGTTTTCAAAAGTTAGAGTCAGTTTCTTTTGCTGTTTTCTTCATCCAGATCTTCTCTGTTTGGCCTTCCAGAACTGTGCAATATGGTTGAGATTCTTGACAATTAAAATGGTTTGGAATTTTGTCGGTTTTAGAGTAATGAAATGATGGGTCTTGTTCGAGTTTTTGTATGAAAATGCATGTGTGGGATGAGCCGCAAGTTCACAGCAGAAAGTTTGCAGCAGAAAAAGCTTCATCTAGGCTGCATTTTATTCGAATGAATGATCATGATTGTGGTTGACAATGACTGTAATTATCCTTTGTGATGTTGTTGCGCTATTGATAGGCTCGGTGTTGGCTTCTCTGTCCATTTAACGAGTATCCGAAACTGTGAATCCAATTTAAAAGCCATGAACATTTCTTGTGTTTAGTAATCAGCATATGTAATCATCTCACTTCTCATGTATGTGAAGTCTGTATAGTTAATAAACTAGAAGCTGCATCTTTGGTCTTTGTTTGTGTGTGATTCGAGTCTGAGAATTCCTAGCAGTGCAAGCTGCAAGATTCGAGTTTGATTGTTAATTCGGCTTGAAAGCTTGCTGCTTGTTTGATCTTTTTTGACCTGAAAACCAGAAACTTGAAACGAATGAACGAATCTGGGTTTGCAAGTTTTCCCCAGTTCGGATTTTCTTTCTTTTGTGTACTTGGGTATTGTATTTTGAGGATGGGTTTATTGTTTAGATGAAAGCTTTGATGTTTGGTTGAAAAGGTTTTGCTCCAAATTGTGTTTTGAGGTTAGAATCCGCAAGTGAAAATGAAAGTTGCAGTTGGTTGTGTTGCAAAAAGGCTCCCAGCCTGCCGAAAGCATTGTTGCAGAAGCTTAAGTTTCTTATAGGTATCTTTGCATGAAAATATTTTCCAAAAATTACACTTTAACCCCTTAATTTCTGTCTAATGATACTATGGCCCAACTAATTGAATAATTTAATCAATTCTATCCCTTTAACATGTTATTTTTTCCTTGCTATGCTTTCATGTAATTTATGGATAGATTTCTCATGAATTTTAGGATGAATTTGAAGGTTTTAAGAACTTTTTCTAGGTTTTAGTTTCGATTTGGATTCTTAGTCAAATTTTTGGGTATTTTGTGATTTGAATGTAGCAAATTGATTTTCATCTATTTTTGTGGATTCTATGATTAATTCTTATAGCTCTCGCTTCAAATCCTTAATTTTAATCTATTCGCTTTTGGGGACCCTTAATATTAATAACAACAAATTGATCTCTCAAACTTCTTTAATTCTTTCAAATGGGTCCTTGTTTGTTTCAATTTGATAAATAGGGGTTGTTTAGTTCATTTGAATGTTTTAAATTGATTCAATCTCATGTTTACCTTCTTTTTGCGATTATTTGTTAATTAAAGTGATGCCTTGACCCCTTTCATTATTTTGGAGGGTAAATGAGTAAATTCGTGTCATTAGGACCCCAACTCAAGGGAGGTACACTCTATCCCTTATTTCACTTTGCTTGACCCTATGTGCACTTATGTGACCTTATGTGTTTAATTGCATGTCTTTTAAAAGTTTTCATTTCATTTTATTTATTCGCTTTATTGGTTTTAATTTTTGTGTATTTATTTTAATTTAATTTGTAATTATTTGGGAAGGCAATTAAATGCCACAATTGTAATAGATAGGTTATTATATCATTTTATTTAATTCTTTCCCCCTTTTAGATTGCAGTAGGGCCCCCCCTGATGTAATAGTTAGAGCTTTATCTGTTTTATTTTTGCTTTGTGTGCCTAGCATGCCTATGTGTTACGTGTTTACCGCTTTCTTAGGACCTTACATCTAGATATCATGCCTATTTGCTATGTGTTTATGTGAACTTATGTGTTTATTTGCTTTTTAATAGTTTTACATGATTTATTTGGTTATAAATGAATGCATGACGTCACCACACTAGTCCAACGCTAGTTGTGGCCTCTTTTTCTGATTTCTCACTAGCCCAACGCTAGCGAGAACTTGTAGACATGGGCTAGTCCAATGCTAGACCCTTAGGAGTCCTTCGCGCGTTAGATCATGTTTGTGTGATAAATCACTTCATTTCATGCATGTTTTTTTTATCTTTTAGGATTTTTTATCATTTTGCATAGCATTTCCCTTATGTATATTTCCCCTTTCCATATTCCCTCTTATATTCATCCCCCCTATTCTGATATTTTATTTATATTATCCTATGCATGAAACATGACATTGGGCTTGCATTTCATTTAGGGAAATAGAAACTAGGTTAGTACATTTGCATGATTAGATAGGAAATAACCCCTTGAGTATGGGATATGGACGAGTTTGGCTTTTTAGCCTTAACACGCTCGTATTCCCTCTATTAAAGGGAAAATTGAGTCACGAACATTAGTCCTCCGTACCCAATATGATGCATTCCTTTAGGACATGTATATTTATATAATTATTTGATTATTTTATTTGATTTTTCCTTTTCATTTCTCTTTGACTCTCATATTTTTGCACAATTCGTGACTTCTTCGAAAGTTTACTTTTGGGCGTCGCAATTAATGCGATTTGCATCAAATAGCTTCGAAGAAATATCTTGACCCCTCGATATCCCCCTTAGGACTAGGGTTTGCATTCATATAGTGACTTTCAAATGTGATAAATTTTAGGTTAAATTAGGAAAATTCTTGACTAAATCACGCAACTAGCCTTGGCTAGGTTGAGAGGGTGCCTTGGATTTTTATCCTCGCCTTCCCTCTCTTCAAGTGTGACTCCCGAATCTTTTTCTCTGATTTCCGTAGACTTAGGAGTCGTTTAAAAGGGGTTTTTCATAATTTTATCAAAAAATTCATTTTAGGTGACTTGGTACACCTCAACTCAATACCAAGTGGTGACTCCGATTTTTTTTATTTAAAAACCCTTTTTAAACTATTATTTTGGATCAAATCGTCGCATTTTCAAAGTCCCATTAAGACCCATTTCATTTTCCTTATTTATTTTCTAACAAATCAAAAGCATCATTTTTCAAATCAAAATCACCCAAAAATCCACATTTTCTTAAAACTCATTTATTTTTCTTATTTTTCAAAATGGGGGCGCGACAGCTGGCGACTCCACTAGGGACTTAGAGAGTCCGAGCATCCGATTTAGTCAATCATTTTCTTTTTCTAACCTTCTTATATATCACATTTGGAGGTTTAGGATTGCATTTTTCTTTTCTTAGGGTTCATTGCATCAAACACACAATCGTCTCAAATATCCACGTATGCGATCACTTATGTGTTTATTTCCCATTTCTGATTGTATATCGCGCTTGCATTTTGGGTGGGGGGAAATGGTCACCCTAGAACCTTCGCCCGCGTTTGATGGTATTTGATCCTTCCCTTCGTTAGGTGCACTTCATACGTGCATACGCTTTATTTTATATCCCTCATTTCTTTTTACTTTTAGTGGTTGTCATACCACTCTTCCTTTCTTAGGATTAGATCGATCCACTTGGACATGTGGCCGTGGCACGACGTGCACGTAGCAATGTTCGAGGGATCACCCGAACCACCGACTCTTGGGCATTGGGATTGATGACCTTTTGCCTTTGGTCTGAAGGTTTGGAAGCCTTAAACCTTGTCAAAATCTAGGTGCATTAGTAAGTCCAACCTCATGCATCCATGATTAGATTGCCTAGGTGAGAGTCGACCATACCCAACTAGGAACACTAGGCACGAAGGGAGGGATCCCACCCCTCTTTCTTTAATTTTCTTTTTGCTTGTTGTATCATCTAATTGCCTAACGTGTTATGTGTTATCTGTTGTCTAACTTTCCTTGTTTCTTATCTTTTGCATTCACCAATGCTAGGAAACAAGAGGTCTGGCATGATTCTCTTATAGAACCTACCCTTATAGATAGGCTATTGCATGTTTAGAAATTTTGGTATATGTCATTCATAAATTAATAATGTCATATCATTCTAGGCCCACCCTGGCGTATAAAGGGTCCCTTTAGGTCATTTTTATCATTTAAATTGCATATTTAATTGATTTAATAAATTGGCATCATGCATAAACCCTAGAGGGAATGCCATGTAGGGAATCCCGTGTTAGGAATAAGCCACCTTGTGTCTCGGATATGTAATCCAATGAGACTCGCACGTCTATATATTTTTTTTTGTATTATCCAAAGGGGTAGTGCACAAGGTAAGGTAGGATCCGATCTTTTCGAAGATAATAAAACAACTTTTGCACATTAGAATATGAGCATCTAACAATCATTTTTTGGCCATTTTAAACATAGTTGTTTAAAAATACCTTGCTTAAAGGACATTAACTTGAAGAAATTCACAAATAATTCCTTATTGTTGAGATGGTAAATATATTGAGGCCAAATCTTGATTTTAGAAGGCTCATAGACTAATGCATTGTAATAAATTGGTTAAAGTTACTACTGGGCATTCAATTCAATCAATTTTCAAATAAACCATCAAATTCATCCAATCCATTTTATCAATTCATTCATTTTTTAGGACAGTTTAGTCAATTTTTAAATAAATTATCAAATTTCATTCAATTCATTTGACCAGTTTACCCTTTTTTAGGGTGATCTAGTGATTTTTGAATAAATTTTCAAACTCATTCAATCTATTTGGCCAAATATATCCATTTTTAGGGCAATCTAGCAGAGTTCATCAATTTCATTCGATCCATTTGACGACTTAGAGTTTTGATGACAAATTTAGAATTGAAATGGCTAGTTGTTTTTTAGAAAACTCATCCATGGCATTCATTCCATTTGGATAGATTAGAGTTTCTAGCCATTGCAATGGTTAAATCGATTTGAATGTGCCAAACAAAACCATTCATTCGGATTTGTTCTCATTTTGTTAGAGGTCTCCCATTGTTCAACTGGCCAAAAATTTTTAAATTTTTCACTCAATAAGTTGATCGGGTCCATCAGATATTGTATAGTGCCTGCTCTGAAGGATTGCATTTTCATGTTAGGCCAACCCTTGGCGTAAAAAAGGGTCCCCCAATAGGACATGCATCCAAACTACTTTAATTTTTACTAACTCGGGTCTTTTTCTTTTTCTTTTCCTTTCTTTTTGATAGCAGTTAATCAAGAAGGACGTCTAAGTAGGGTTTTTTCTCAATTTTTAGGTAACTGCAAATATAGCTACACGAAAAATCCCCATTATCACCCGATCGCGTAGCCGAGCTTCAAGAGATAGTGTAAACATGAGTACCCATCCAGAATCATCTGATTGGCCCGCAACCACCGCACCATCAACCGACATGGCGAATTTGGGGGCTCAACTGAGTGAAGTTCTAAACCGATTTAATGAATTGAACATCGAAATGATGGCATAACGGCGCTTGATCGATCAATTGGTCGCTGGTGGCGCTAGTGGTGAACAACAGGAACCCTTAGCCCCTGACCAACCTGAACCTCAACCAATATTCTTACCCTATACCCAAGCCGCTGTTACTTCACAAATTATAAATCCACCTGAAGAAGCCTTTACCTATCTCCCTCATGGCCCACCACCTACTTATGCACCTAACATCCAAATTAACTCTTCTCATGTCCAAATTCCCCAGAATTATCCACCTGTTAGTTTGAATATGCCACCTGAACCATTCATGCTAAACACCGCTGCTCAAGGAAAAGCTGAAACTGGGGAGTCATCCGCACCTGTGGATAAGAATTTGTTGAAGAGATTGGACCGGTTTGATGAGTTCATGAGGAAAAGCCAAAGTCTGAGCAAGCAAGGAGGCCTGGACTACAATGAGCTATGCCTTTTTCCGGATATGCAATTGCCAATGGGCTTCAAAGCACCCAAGTTTAGCAAATACGATGGAACGGGGAATCCCAAGACACACCTTCGGATGTTTGCAAACAGGTTAGGGAGACCGATAGATGATGAGAATCTGCCTGTACACCTATTTCCTGAGAGTCTAGAAGGCGACGCATTGGATTGGTATTCCAACTTGAAGCCTGAAGATATGAGATCCTGGGTTGATTTATCAACTGCTTTTGTGAGGCAGTATGAATACAACTGCGAGCTCGCTCCGACGAGGACTACACTGGAAGGAACCAAAAGGAGACCATCTGAGGATCACAAGACGTATGCAAAGAGATGGAGGAAATTGGCTGCCAAGGTGGAGCCTCTGATGACCGAACAAGAAATTGTCCGTACTTTCATTAAATCTCACGATCCACCATATTTTGAGGAGATTTTTCGCATGACCGGGTGTTCATTTGCAGAAATTGTCAACAAATTGGAGGAGTATGATGAATTTGTGAAAACCGGGAAAATTGTTAATGTGTCAACATTGAAGATGCAACTGGAGGCTCTGCAAAGCCAGAATAACAGTGGGAAGAAGTCACAGTTTAAGGAAACAGAAGGGGAAACTACTTTTGTTTGGGAATCAGGGCCCCCCGACCAGACCTAGATTTTCAAACCACCCCACTTATTCATCACCCTACCCATATTACCCAAACTCACGCCCGATTTACCATACTACTATCAATCACCCTCAACCTCGGCCAAACTATGCAAACCCACCTATACTACCTATCCCAATGTTTCAACCCAGTTTTCAAACCCGACCTCGCACTCCTTATAATCCGAGACCTATTCAACCAAACAACCAAACTTATCCTATAAATAGTGAAACCCGAAACCCAATCTCACATCGAACCTTCACCAACTTGGGCCGACCCATCGATCAATTGTACGAACAACTCAAGGCTGCCGGAAAAATTGGTGTTATGCCTCCCAAGATCTATTCTAGGGGTGCTCCCCCTAACTATGACCCTCAAACCATCTGCGCTTATCATTCGGGAGCTCCAGGGCATTCCACCAACAATTGTTGGGCATTGAAACATAAAATCCAGGATATGATCGAAGTCGGAGAAATAATGCTAAAGAAAAAGAGTGAACAAGGACCGAGCATAAGTACAAATCCTTTTCCCAAACACAAAGACACCTTTGAGGCACCCACCCCCAATGAGGATATTTAAAAATCCTGAACTGGTGAAATCCTTTCCTCTTGAAAGGGAATTTCGATAAACTTGGGGAGTTGTCTTTGATTAAAATCCATGAAAATCATTTATGCATGTGTCTTTTGTTAAACTATGTTTTTGTAAATATTCTTGAATCAAGTGGCTTTTGTAAGACACATCTTGTTTAGCAAGTAACAAAATGTACAGTTTGGTCTTTACCTTGAAATTCAATAAAATGTACAGTTTTCTATATACAATGTTACTTACACATTCTTTTCAAATGGCCGAGAATAAAATCCCTTTGGATACCACCGTTGTGAAATTCGATGGTGGCAACCTCAATATCTCACGAGTGTAAATTTTGAATTTCAAAATGAAAAGAGTATCGAAGAGACATCCGAAAATGTTTCAAAGAAGCTCGAATGTTATAAAGAGAAACTCAAGCCGAATTGGGGCCAAATTTAAGGAAATAAAGCAGTGATTATTTGATGAGAAGCAGATGAATGCAGTCTATCATGGTCAATATTATCAAAAAGAGAAGGATTGACCCGTGCTTACCATAAAAGGGTCAAATCTTGACTATTCAGACAAGGAAACAAAGCATTAAGGTGGCTTTTGTCAGTGCAAAATGAGGCCAAAAGAAGAGTTTGCCGCAAATTGGCAGGGCCTTTTTATCATCAAGAGGGTGGAGTATTTGTTCTCATAGAAGTGGAATGGATAAATTTTTCCCTTAACTGATCAAATCGGATATGTGTAAGAAATCCTTCATATGATAAATGGAAATTTCCTTTTAGGGTTAATGTGAAGAATGGAATGAAAGTCAGGCCCTCTTCCTTTCCCCTTGAGACATTTTATCCCTAGTTATCCCTTTTGAACCTTCAGAATAAATCATTTTGTTTGGCAACCCCTGAGGATCACAAACCCCATACTGGGGCAAATTTAGTTTTAAAAAAGAAAAAAGAGAGGAAAAACCCCACACTGGGGCAAATTCAATTTCAAGAAAAGCCGAAAGAGAAGAAAACGAACAAAAAGAAAACCTCAGTTAAAAAATAAATTGGGGCGAGTTGTGAACATTTCAAAAGAAGAATGGAAAAGAAAAGAAAGGAAATGAAAAGAAAGAGAGCTCGAGTTGAGAATAAACTGGGGCAAGTTTTGGTTTAGCCCTAAAATAGGGTTAGCGCAATAATGCGACCTCAGATCATTTAAACCACTTTTGGAATTCTGCCTTCAAGCCTTAACCTTTTCTTAGCACCTCACCTAACCACATTACAAAAAAACTAAAAGCCCTGGCTTCCGTTCTTTGTATCACCTCTTTCAGGAAATTTTCTAAATCACATGGCAAATGATGTCAATACACCTTCACCGATTTTGCAAGGGAAGGTCTGTCACACTGATGCCACCATTTCTTAAAACACATTTTTGAATTGATAAAGACTATCGGCGGGATTTGTTCATTATGTGAAAATTCAAAAGGGCACCTTAGAAGAAAAGAAGAAGAGAAAAAAAGAAGAGAAAAAAAAAGCAAAAATGAAAATGGAAAATGACAAAAAAAAGAAAAAAGGTGAAGTGGTAGCCTTAGTGAAAACCCGAAAGGGCGCTAAGGTAGGGCTTTATGAGGAGAAAGTGAGTTAGGAATGGAATGGCTAAAGACTCGGTTCATTGGAATTTCTATTCACCTTGTGGTTCAGTTGCAAACATTGAATTCCGGAAGGGCGATATCCAAAGGGTCAAGTGTGGCGATTTAATCGAGATCAAAGTGTTTTGGTTCATCCAACATAAATTGTTGAGTTTATAAGTTCATTTCTAAAATTAATTTTCATTCAAATAAAAATAAGTGATTGTTTTCATGTTACTTGGATTTTATCATTTTGTGTAAATAAAGTATTTTTCTTGAACTCCATGGCCTCATTTATCTCTTTGGATTTATCAAATGGAAATCCCTATGATTTATTGAAATTGCCTGGATACCATAATTGGTAAGCATTGGAAGTTAAGAAGATTTGATATAGTTCACAGAGCGAAGTTGAGTTTTGCTATATCGGGGATTTATCAAAGGGCGATCCATGTGATTTATTGAAATGGCCTGAAGCCCAAGTGTCTTATTAGCATTGAAAGTCAACGAAACTTGATCAGATCACAGAGTAAAGTTGAGTTTTCGCAATGTCAAGAGGAGAACGCTCAAATGCTCATGTTTACACATTTCTTGAAGAAAGGGGTTGATCGGATGGTGGTGGCGTTATCTGTTATTATGATTATCTCTATTTTTTTGCAGGTTCGAATACTGAAAAAGCAAAAACTGGGGCAAATTTATTATGATTATGGAATATCACCCAAGAATTGAAGGATTCGAATCGAGGAAGGAGTGAATCAAACTTTTAAGGAGGAGCAACCATGCCGTAATACAAATTGAATGATCGATTGCACAATAATTGATCGAAACTGGGGCAAATTGTTTTGAAAAGATTCTCCCAAAAATCAATCAAATCAATCAAAAAAATCAAAAATCAAAATCAAATTTCATTTCGAATTTAATTTCCAGTCAGTGAAGTCTCAGCGTCGGCCGCACACCCTTCTATCTCCCATTCTTGATAAATTTCATTTCGAATTTAATTTCCAGTCGGTAAAGTCTCAGCTATCCCCCATTCTTGACAAATTTCATTTCGAATTTAATTTCCAGTCGGTGAAGTCTCAGCGTCCGCCGCGCACCCTTCTATCCCCCATTCTTGACAAATTTCATTTCGAATTTAATTTCCAGTCGGTGAAGTCTCAGCTATCCCCCATTCTTGACAAATTTCATTTCGAATTTAATTTCCAGTCAGTGAAGTCTCAGCGTCCGCCGCGCACCCTTCTATCCCCCATTCTTGACAAATTTCATTTCGAATTTAATTTCCAGTCGGTGAAGTCTCAGCTATCCCCCATTCTTGACAAATTTCATTTCGAATTTAATTTCCAGTCGGTGAAGTCTCAGCGTCCGCCGCGCACCCTTCTATCCCCCATTCTTGACAAATTTCATTTCGAATTTTAATTTCCAGTCGGTGAAGTCTCAGCGTCCGCTGCGCACCCTTCTATCCCCCCATTCTTGACAAATTTCATTTCGAATTTAATTTCCAGTCGGTGAAGTTTCACCGTCCGCCGCGCACCCTTCTATCCCCCTTCTCAAGAAATCAAATTTAATTTCTCTTGTTGGCAATTTAATTTTCTTTTGGTGAGTCTCAGCGTCCACCGCGCACCCTTCCACCCCTTTTCTTAGCAATGTAATTTCCACCAATGTTCAATTCCTCAGCAGGACCGGGTTTTATCCCGCTGACCTTTTTGTATCACGTTAGGCTTGGATTTGGTGCCGCCAACCTCAGTTCCAATTCAAGGCAGAATAAATACAGGTAAATACAGGTAAGTATTTGGTATCTACGTCTTTGTGTCGAGTTTCTTCGAAACTCAGACAAAGAGGGGCAAACTATAGACACCAAAATTTAATTTATTTTATTGATAACTATTATCTATTTGTATTTATTAATCTCATGATTTTCATTTTTAGACATTTTTTAGCATTTTAAATACCAAGTTTTTAATTTAGCTTTTTATTATTATTATTTATTTTATTTTATTTTATATTTTTAATGATAATTATTATTCATTTTTTAGTCTCTTAATTTCTAGTTTTAGACATTTTAGCATTAAAATTTATCGAAGAAAAAGAAAATTGTTCAAAAAAAATATATATATATGCTTTAATTCTTTTAGATTCAATTTATGAAAATTAGTTGATTGTTTATTTGAATTAAGTGAAAATTAGTCAATTTTGTTTTATTTTCATTTTTGGTTGATTAAAAAAAAAAGAGTTCCTTCACTCGCGCGTGCAAACACGCGCGCTGTTTTTCTTCATTTCTTTTGCAGCTATAAACCCGAAACGGTACCAGAACCGCAGCTCCATTTCACATTTTTTTTTACTTCTTTCATTTTTCTTGTTTATTTCCTTCCATTCGATCATGTTAGTACCCAAAGCTACTTGGCTTAATCCAAGCATCAAGAAGGATCCAAAAGGAAGCCTTCTAACGGCTCTAATAATCCCACAAAAAAAAATAACTTTTTGATGGCCATTGAGATGAGGGTTTAAGGACCCTCACCTCATTTAAATAGCAGAAGAGCGGCTGGAAGAAGGAAATGAGAATCTGGGTGGCGGTTGGGAAAACAAAAGAAAGAAAACCAGCAAAAGAGTTGAGGAGAATCGGGGCAGAAGGGCATGAGGGAAGAAAAGTGACGGGGAGTTTCTGACAGAGAAGCCAAGTGAGCGAGAGAGAGTTACGGCTGAGCGGATAGCTTGAGGAAAAGCGAGAGAAAACAAGGAGAGGGTTTTCGGGGTTGGAGACGAAAAGAAAAGAGGAAACCTAGGGAGAAAGGTAAGGTTTTTCGGCTGAAGGGAGAGCTCTGGGAGCTGAGGAAGAAGAACGAACGGAAAATAAAGAAAGAAAGAAAGGGCGGCTGGTGTGGCGGAAAAGAGGTTTTCTGGGCAGAGGAAAAGGAAGACTACGGGCAGTAGAAAAAAAAGAAAACCAAGCGAGAGGGTAGAATAGGCGGCGGCCAAAGGAAAAACAGCCGGAAAAGAGAAGAGAGGAAGAGTAAGAAAATTCTGCAAAAATTTTCGGACTGACTTTTCAGCCATTTTACGATCAATATGTCTCTCTCAATAGAGCTCATTTTGAGAAGATTTCAATTTCTGCACACTGTCTGGAGTCAAGAGTACAACTTTCGTTCAGAAATCTCGTGGAAAAATTGACTAGAAGACCACCCAAATTTGGCCGCAAAAACACTGATCTGCCTCCACTGCATCAGTCTCAGCTTCGTGCCAAAAGGAAAAGCGCAGCAAGAATCATTCTTTTTCTTGTTGTTTGACCCCAACTTCGCTCAAGATCATCGTTCGGTATTCTCCTATACTAATGCCTTAGAGCTGCCTTCTTTTTATTTGCTGTTTTGTTCCCATTTATGCTCCTCTTTGTTTTCTCGTTTGGATTCCTATTGCACTTTTCTGGTTTTGGTTTTCTTTCTTATGCATTCGATTCCTTTAGATGTTCGAAAATGAAAATAAAAGGCATGAGTATAGGGTCTCGTTTGCTTGGAATCAGTTTTTGTGTGGTTTCTGGGTGTTCAGCTTTGGAATTTGCAGAAACATGGCGGGCGTGAAAAATTGCAGAAAGCAAGCTGCCTTCTTTTTATTTGCTGTTTTCTTCCCACCATAGCCCACCAAGTGGGCTTCATCTTGTGTAAGAAATAGGAAATTGGATGATTGGTTTTTGAGTTTTCATGTTTGGGTCCAAAAACACATGAACCAGGTCCGGTCTTTTGTTTTCAAAAGTTAGAGTCAGTTTCTTTTGCTGTTTTCTTCATCCAGATCTTCTCTGTTTGGCCTTCCAGAACTGTGCACTATGGTTGAGATTCTTGACAATTAAAATGGTTTGGAATTTTGTCGGTTTTAGAGTAATGAAACGATGGGTCTTGTTCGAGTTTTTGTATGAAAATGCATGTGTGGGATGAGCCACAAGTTCACAGCAGAAAGTTTGCAGCAGAAAAAGCTTCATCTAGGCTGCATTTTATTCGAATGAATGATCATGATTGTGGTTGACAATGACTGTAATTATCCTTTGTGATGTTGTTGCGCTATTGATAGGCTCGGTGTCGGCTTCTCTGTCCATTTAACGAGTATCCGAAACTGTGAATCCAATTTAAAAGCCATGAACATTTCTTGTGTTTAGTAATCAGCATATGTAATCATCTCACTTCTCATGTATGTGAAGTCTGTATAGTTAATAAACTAGAAGCTGCATCTTTGGTCTTTGTTTGTGTGTGATTCGAGTCTGAGAATTCCTAGCAGTGCAAGCTGCAAGATTCGAGTTTGATTGTTAATTCGGCTTGAAAGCTTGCTGCTTGTTTGATCTTTTTTGACCTGAAAACCAGAAACTTGAAACGAATGAACGAATCTGGGTTTGCAAGTTTTCCCCAGTTCGGATTTTCTTTCTTTTGTGTACTTGGGTATTGTATTTTGAGGATGGGTTTATTGTTTAGATGAAAGCTTTGATGTTTGGTTGAAAAGGTTTTGCTCCAAATTGTGTTTTGAGGTTAGAATCCGCAAGTGAAAATGAAAGTTGCAGCTGGTTGTGTTGCAAAAAGGCTCCCAGCCTGCCGAAAGCATTGTTGCAGAAGCTTAAGTTTCTTATACGTATCTTTGCATGAAAATATTTTCCAAAAATTACACTTTAACCCCTTAATTTCTGTCTAATGATACTATGGCCCAACTAATTGAATAATTTAATCAATTCTATCCCTTTAACATGTTATTTTTTCCTTGCTATGCTTTCATGTAATTTATGGATAGATTTCTCATGAATTTTAGGATGAATTTGAAGGTTTTAAGAACTTTTTCTAGGTTTTAGTTTTGATTTGGATTCTTAGTCAAATTTTTGGGTATTTTGTGATTTGAATGTAGCAAATTGATTTTGATCTATTTTTGTGGATTCTATGATTAATTCTTATAGCTCTCGCTTCAAATCCTTAATTTTAATCTATTCGCTTTTGAGGACCCTTAATATTAATAACAACAAATTGATCCCTCAAACTTCTTTAATTCTTTCAAATGGGTCCTTGTTTGTTTCAATTTGATAAATAGGGGTTGTTTAGTTCATTTGAATGTTTTAAATTGATTCAATCTCATGTTTACCTTCTTTTTCCGATTATTTGTTAATTAAAGTGATGCCTTGACCCCTTTCATTATTTTGGAGGGTAAATGAGTAAATTCGTATCATTGGGACCCCAACTCAAGGGAGGTACACTCTATCCCTTATTTCACTTTGCTTGACCCTATGTGCACTTATGTGACCTTATGTGCACTTATGTGACCTTATGTGTTTAATTGCATGTCTTTTAAAAGTTTTCATTTCATTTCATTTATTCGCTTTATTGGTTTTAATTTTTGTGTATTTATTTTAATTTAATTTGTAATTATTTGGGAAGGGAATTAAATGCCACAATTGTAATAGTTAGGTTATTATATCATTTTATTTAATTCTTTCCCCCTTTTAGATTGCAGTAGGGCCCCCCCTGATGTAATAGTTAGAGCTTTATCTGTTTTATTTTTGCTTTGTGTGCCTAGCATGCCTATGTGTTACGTGTTTACCGCTTTCTTAGAACCTTACATCTAGATATCATGCCTATTTGCTATGTGTTTATGTGAACTTATGTGTTTATTTGCTTTTTAATTGTTTTACATGATTTATTTGGTTATAAATGAATGCATGACGTCACCACACTAGTCCGACGCTAGTTGTGGCCTCTTTTTCTGATTTCTCACTAGCCCAACGCTAGTGAGAACTTGTAGACATGGGTTAGTCCAATGTTAGACCCTTAGGAGTCCTTCGCGCGTTAGATCATGTTTGTGTGATAAATCACTTCATTTCATGCATGTTTTTTATCATTTTGCATAGCATTTCCTTTATGTATATTTCCCCTTTCCATATTCCCTCTTATATTTATCCCCCCTATTCTGATATTTTCTTTATATTATCCTATGCATGAAACATGACATTGGGCTTGCATTTCATTTAGGGAAATAGAAACTAGGTTAGTACATTTGCATGATTAGATAGGAAATAACCCCTTGAGTATGGGATATGGACGAGTTTGGCTTTTTAGCCTTAGCACGCTCGTATTTCCTCTATTAAAGGGAAAATTGAGTCACGAACATTAGTCCTTCGTATCCAATATGATGCATTCCTTTAGGACATGTATATTTATATAATTATTTTATTATTTTATTTGATTTTTCCTTTTCATTTCTCTTTGACTCTCATATTTTTGCACAATTCGTGACTTCTTCGAAAGTTTACTTTTGGGCGTCGCAATTAATGCGATTTGCATCAAATAGCTTCGAAGAAATATCTTGACCCCTCGATATCCCCCTTAGGACTAGGGTTTGCATTCATATAGTGACTTTCAAATGTGATAAATTTTAGGTTAAATTAGGAAAATTCTTGACTAAATCACGCAACTAGCCTTGGCTAGGTTGAGAGGGTGCCTTGGATTTTTATCCTCGCCTTCCCTCTCTTCAAATGTGACTCCTGAATCTTTTTCTCTGATTTCCGTAGACTTAGGAGTCGTTTAAAAGGGGTTTTTCATAATTTTATCAAAAAATTCATTTTAGGTGACTTGGTACACCTCAACTCAATACCAAGTGGCGACTCCGATTTTTTTATTTAAAAACCTTTTTTAAACTATTATTTTGGGTCAAATCGTCGCATTTTCAAAGTCCCATTAAGACCCATTTCATTTTCCTTATTTATTTTCTAACAAATCAAAAGCATCATTTTTCAAATCAAAATCACCCAAAAATCCACATTTTCTTAAAACTCATTTATTTTTCTTATTTTTCAAAAATGGGGCGCGACACCATTTTTCTTTCATCCATTAGGCTTAAATATGTGAAGCTTGGCTACCATTATTTGATCTCCAATGCTCTGTACCTAATGTTAATCCCTCTATTGGGAGTTTTTTCAGTGTCATCTTTCGACTGTTTCGGTCATTGATTTAGTACTGTTATGGGAGCAATTTAGGTTGAATCTAGTGTTAGTAGTTTTGTGCTCAACCCTTATGGTTTTTGTGACGACCCCACCTCCCCTTAGGGTTTAGCGAGTCGCCTGCCCAGCTCTCGCTAGGACTCACTCACTAGCACTCGAGAAAACCATCATCCATTGAAGATAAATACCACAACAAGTTCAAATTTCTTATACATATACATTGATGTTCACCCAGATACAAGGCTTTCACATGCCATAATACTTTAAAAGTGCTACAAGTCAAGTACATACAACCCTAATCGGGTGTTAACGCGAGTACAACTTCAAAACTCAAAACTACTAGACTAAACTAGTCGTTGCAACTCTTGCGCCTAACTCGTACCTCCTGTAAGGAAAACAAATGGCGTGGAATGAGCTAAAAGCCCAGTGAGGTTCCAAATATCAAATTAATCATCAAATAACATAGAAGCAGCACAATAGTGAAATAGTAAGCAAAACAAGTCAAGAAATGAGTAATAATTCTTCATATAGCCAAACAATAACCATTCGTATTTCACAAGTAAGGATACAGTTGTTCATGTATTGGCTTCACCATGGCTTGATCAATTGGTAGTTGACACTCCGTCAACTTTCAAGTGAGGTAACTAGTCCAGTAGAACACCACTTAACTCCAATCTCCGTCCACCGACCAAACCCCCTTATCGGGCCCGAACTCCACAATAAACACTGGTGGTAATACTCGAGTATACCAATTAGTCGAGGAGATAACACTCCACTCGACAACACTAGATACCCATGGTTCGTTATCTAATCGACCAAACCCTTGCCGGCTCGATTCGATTAACTAGCCAGTGGGGTTTGGGTCCCCAAGAAATCGATGAGATAACATCTCCAATCGATTGAATCAAGATAGAAGTACGGAGACGGGAAAGAGAGGTACCTCCCACTCGGATCGAGTGTGGTACATACTGTTGCTCCACACTTACAAGTCAAGCACAAGTATATCAAGTCGATTGCAACAATAACAAGTACATATCACATTAGGGCAAGTGCGATAAAGTACACCCTTGCCCGACCATACCCATCACATTTCATTCGATCACATTGGTCAAGTATTGAAAACAGGTGTCAAGTTCAATCAGGTATTTGGAAGCACTCACCAACAGATGCAGTGCCTTTACAGGTCGTTTTTGGGTATTACTCCGCTCTTGGAGTTCAAATCTGCGAGAAAATATTGTTTAAGAGCATTGAAAAGTAACTAAGGCTCAAAACTTAAACGTTTCGTTTAACGAGAATCAAGTAATTGAAACTTATTTAGGGAATATTCGTAAAACCCTTGCTCGCTTTTCAAACGGTGAAATTTTGAAGCAATTATATGTGAAAATATCATTTGGGTCAAAGAAATGAAGAAAACGTATTTCGATTAGTTGTAAATTTCCAAGGGTGCAAGTTTCGGCCGAATTTCAACTTATATACCTCCACAAAAGGAAACTTGGATAATCTAGACAAATCGAGTTAGATTCGTCCTCAAAACATTACTCAAGACAAGCGTAATTCTACTTAACCCTTGAGTGCAAATTTGGGCAGCACGCCCTTTGTGTTTACCAAATTTCCAGCCATTTATGGCTTCCTGATTTTCTTTAATTCAGCCCCACAATAACACACAAGTAATGTTACCAAAATAGCCCTTCCATTAGGCTCCAAAATCATCCAAGTACAACACAAGTGCAATAGTACAATCGGAAATCAATTTTTGAAGACAAAAACTAAACGGCATATTTGACATCTCATAGCATTTTAATCATAACCAGAGCTATGTTTATCAAATCAGGGTGAATCTTACACCGTTTGAAGCTAAGACAGAGGGGCACAACTTTCATGAAGGCAACTTAACCTAATTTATAGTTTATCTAAGTCGAATTTGCCAATCACAGATCCAAAAGTTTATGATCAGTCTGGTTGTCAGCACTGACTTTAACCGGCAATAACTCAGGCTACACAACTCCGTTTGGGGTGTTTTCAGAGGCTTTGGAAATCTAAAACATAGGGCTACAGGTTTTGTGTTTTGATCAAAAGCTAATTGGATACGAATCAGGGTGACAAACGCAGCCCAAACTGGTGAATTCACAAAACTGTTTACAAATTGCAGCTTGTGGCAGTAAGGGTATTTCGGTCATTTAACATTCTACCGTGCTCTGATTGAGCCGAAATTTTACAGACAGCTTAATAACATTATTTCCTACAACTTTCATGTTTTGAGCTAAGCCCAATTCGGCCTCCATCATATCCGAATGTAACTGGTCAGAAGCAGGGCAGTTCATCATCAAAGCTGGAAATTCTCTACTAAAGCTGGAGACTTTTATAACTAAAGCTGGAAATTTCAACCAAGCTGGAAAACCCTATACCAAAGCTTAAAATTTCACATCAAAGTTAAACCATCTCATATCAAAACTATCAAGTTCATCTCATGGCTGGAAAATGCATATCAAGGCTGGAAATTGAACACTAAAGCTGGAAATTACATGCCACCCTAGCCAAAACCATAAAATCTTTCATAACCATGCTTCTTTTAGCTTCAATCATAACTTATCTTGAATGAATCTCAAGAGACAAATAAAAGAGATATTTTCTAGAAACTTACCTCAAACCCCAAGCAAACAAGAGTTTTATTCCTCCAAAAACTTCACCAAGGTCTTCTCTCCAAGCTTAACTTAAGATTAATCGGTATGGATTTCGGTTAGTGTTTGGATTTTTCACAAATCAAGCAAGGAAATCAAGATGGAATTTTTCTCTCTTCCACTCCTCTCTCTCTCGGCCAAGCTTGCAAGAAGATGAAATGGTTGGGTTCAATGTGTACAAGATAAAGACTAAGAAAGGCTTGGTCAAATGAAGACTAAGAAAGGCTTGGTCAAACCTTGGATAGATTTTTTTTTCTCCTCTTTGTTTTTTTTTCCCCTTAGCTCACGGTTCTCTCCCTCTCCTATTCTTAAATTTGTTTTGTTTTGTTTAAGGAATGAAAGATGAATTGGTGTTAAGACATGATAAGAAAGTTTCTTAGTCAAAAATTGTGGCTAGCTAGTGACACTTGGCACCACTAATTTTCCACTTGTTTATTTTTTCTTTTCCTCTTGTTTTAAGTCAAATATTTCGGCTGGTATAAGAGATATTTAGGGCCAATATTTGTGAAATAAAAGCAAGGAGATTAAGGTAAAAAAATAGTGTTCAAATGGTGCACCCGATCGGCAACAAACGGTGCACGTCGGTTCCAACCGTTTCCTTAACTCGCACGTACTAGGGTTTTCACTTATAATTCACTACTTATTAGTAGCACTTCTAATCACACACTTTCTCTTACTTAATACTCATTTTTATCCTGTGACAGCCCCACCTCCCCCTAGGGCGTACCCTAAGGGTTAGCGAACTGCCTGCCCAGCTCTCGCCAGGACTGCTAACGGTCGCATACACGCACTTCTAAACGTTTCGAAAGATTTACCGAAGAAAGGTTAACGATAAGCGCGCAAAACGAAAACGGAAAAACGGAACGAACGTGAACAGTACCTGCCACGTCACAATCCGACCGGAATCTTGGTCGGATTGGAGGCAGTGACCACTCCAAATTTTTTTCAAATGTCGCCCTGAATCTGGCCGCATAACCGGCCAAGATCTGGCCGGATACCTGGCCGGATTCCGATGAACAGTGTCCGGCCAATTTTTTTTCCTTTTCCGCATTTGACGTCCGAACGCGTCCCAAACCCGACTAAACTTTAAATCAATATAAACAAGCACATTTCCAAGAAAGTAAATCATATATACATGAGCAAATATATACACATAACCCACTATAGGGTTTTCCAATCCAAACAAATGTCCAAGTCCCACATTAGGGTTTCTAAAGTCGAGGAGCTATACAAAAGTGCAAAAGAATATCTAACTAGCTCTACTCGCTTCACAAAAGTTTGATTTCCCAAAACATGCCCTGTAAGGAAAACAAAGGAACGAGTGCGAGCTTTCACCCAATGAGGTACTAAAAGCCATGCATTCAAGTACACGAATGTAGCCATACTCAATTACACTTGCTATCACACATGAAAAGAACACCAAACCAAGTTCAAAAGTGAAAGGATACGGGTGGCTCTCGGGAGCCAATTTCCTCTTGCAACTCTTGATCACATGCCGTTGACCCTCCGTCAACGCTCAACGAACAAGTACGACCGTAGATCACCACTTTACACCCAGTACCTTCCACCGTACATTCCCCTACCGGGCCCGAACACCTCACAGAAATCAGGGGGTAATACTCGAGTATACCACAAAGTCGAGGAGCGAACGCTCCACTCGACACACAGTAATCTCATGGCTCGTTACCAAATCGACCGGCCCTTACCGGCTCGATTCGACGAACGGCCATTGAGGCTTGAGCTCAGTTATCACAGTAAAGTCGTAGGGCTCATGCCCCATACGACACTAGGCCAAACACAAGGCAAATTCACATGTATCCAGTAATCAGTTATACACATAAGAGAACGAGAGCGATAAAGTACACTCTCGCCTCGAGCACAGAATTCACAGTTATCCAATTCAAGGAATCAAGTACACAACTAAGTAAACACAATTCATGCATAGTACACTCACCACTTCAAGTAAGCAAGTCACAAAGTTTCGCCCAACGGTTGTCCGGAATCACCGGCACGACCTACAAGAAACAAGAAACTACAATTGAGACTCGAACACGAGTCGAAGGCCTCTTACGTGAATTACTAATGCGAAATGCAAATATAGCTCAAAAATGAAAATATTTCGATTTTAAGGTCAAAGGTGTAAACAACCGCAAAACCTCACATTTTTACTCAATCCCAACCTAAACGCACGAAACCCTAATTTTCTCGACACTCGGACAGCATTTCCCCTAAAATTCAGCTTTTCCATCCTATAATCAAACATCAATTTATCCAAACCAATCCCAATTGCCTCAAACCAATCATAAGTTACTCAATAACCTTCATTAGGGCCACAATACCCTTCATTCACAATCAATTGTACTCTAATTAGTCAATTATAGAAAAGCCCCAAATTTCAAAACCCTAAAACTGAAATTTTTGTCCAAAGCTGAAATTTTCCGCAATTAACCGCAATTCACATACAAGAGCTCCAATTGGCTCAATATTAGACCACCAATCCAAGGCTAACTAGTATTTATCATATAAAACAGAAAAATTCTCCAAAAATCAGAAATTCACCCAACTTCCAACTAAACCATCAAAGCATTCATAAATCAAGCTATTAAGCCACCATAGGCCACTAATTTAGCATTATTAGAACCAAAAGTGAAGTTTCCAAGCAAAATACCTTAATTCCCCAAGAAAGATAGTAGCTTAGGAGTTCCACCACCAAAGTAGATCCACCACTCACTTCAAACTACCTTAGCAAGTTGATTTTATGGAGTAATTTGAGAATCAAATGGTTGGATTTCAAGATTGAGCAAGAAATGGAAGATCAAGATGAAGTTTTCTCTCTTCTTTTCTCTCCAAGAAAGTCGGCCAAGAGGATGAAGAATGAAGATGATTTTTGGTCAAAATTAACCTTTTGGTAAAGGTGAAAAAAGTTAGG
This sequence comes from Coffea humblotiana, assembly GCA_023065735.1. NCBI lineage: Eukaryota > Viridiplantae > Streptophyta > Magnoliopsida > Gentianales > Rubiaceae > Coffea > Coffea humblotiana. The sequence goes on from JACYVW010000031.1 coordinate 52,041, forward strand.
CAAGTCTTGTCCAATGAAATCGTGACACGTGGCACCTTTTAAGTTTCATTCCTATCCTCTTGCTCACTAGGGTTAATCCATCTAGGTAACCTCTAATCACCTACTAACACCGAGTAATTAAATCCCTTTACGTAAAATTTAACCTAATTGGCCGAATTTCTCTCACTTAACGCACTAGCGGGTCCCACGTCCACTATTCACTCCAAAAATCTCGTAAATTGACTTATACTAGAAAAATATTTTTAAAACCTTATTTACTCATAAAAATGTCTAGAAAAGTTATAAAATAAAGAAAATGTGGAAAACGGGTGCAAATAAATAAATTAAAGCCTAGAAATAAAGAAAATTTACGGGTTCTCACACTCTCTCCCCCTTAAAGAATTTCGTCCTCGAAATTTCTCACCTGGGTTACCAAACAGCTCAGGATATTTCTTTTGTATTTCTTCCTCCACTTCCCAGGTTGCCTCTTCTATGCCGTGGTTCCTCCATAAGACTTTCACCAAAGGAATATTTTTATTTCTCAGCTCCTTAACCTTTCGGTCGAGTATTTGTACAGGTTTCTCCTCATAGGTTAGGGCTTTCATCTACCTCAATCTCTTCTGGTCGTAAGATGTGGGTTGGATCAGGATGGTACTTTTTGAGCATTGAGACATGGAAAACGTCGTGTATCCTGGCTAAGCTTGGAGGTAACTCGAGACGGTACGCCACTTTTCCAATTCGTTGGAGGACTTTAAAGGGTCCTACAAATCTAGGTTGAAGTTTCTTCCCTCTACCCGCCGTGATACTTCGCAATGGCGTGACCTTAAGAAACACACGGTCTCCAACTTCAAACTCCAAGTCTTTCCTTCGGTTGTCTGCGTAGCTCTTTTGTCGGCTTTGAGCAGTTTGGAGTCTTTGGCGTATCAGTTTGAACCTTTTCTCGTGCATCCTCCATCCATGGAATGATTGTTGGATCTAAGACTTTCTTTTCTCCTACTTCATCCCAATAAACTGGTGAACGGCACTTACGGCCATAAAGAGCTTCGTATGGTGCCATTTGGATTGAAGAGTGGTAACTATTGTTGTAGGCAAACTCTACTAACGTCATGTGTTGACCCCAATTACCCCCGAAATCCAAAATACAGGTTCGTAACATGTCTTCAAGGGTCTGAATGGTTCGCTCAGATTGTCCATCGGTTTGGGGATGGTAAGTGGTACTTAGGTTGAGTTTGGTCCCCAAGGTCTCCTGAAATTTCTGCCAAAACCTAGACACGAAACGTGGATCCCTATCCGAGACTATACTCACAGGAATCCCGTGCAGTCTCACAATTTCACTCATATACAGTTGAGCCAATTTCTCCAGAGTGTATTTCATGTTTATGGGCAAGAAATGGGCCGATTTAGTGAGTCTATCCACGACCACCCATACGGCATCATGTCCTTTTTGGGTTCTTGGCAAACCAGAAACGAAATCCATCGTGATGTTTTCCCACTTCCATTCAGGTATTTCTAAGGGTTGCAACAAACCAGAGGGCTTTTGGTGCTCCGCTTTTACTTGCTGGCAGACGAGGCAGGTTTGCACGTACTGGGCTATTTCCCTCTTCATTTTATTCCACCAATACAATTTCCGCAACTCCTGATACATCTTATTACTACCCGGATGAATCGTATATTTCGATCGATGGGCTTCCTCTAAAATCTCCCTTTTCAAGGTTTCGTCCTCCGGCACCACTATTCGATTCCGATATTTCAATACTCCCTCAGAGCTCGAATTAAAGTCAGGTAATTCTCCCTTCTCCACCTTGTCTCTCCACTTTTGGACCGTCGGATCCTCCTTTTGGGCCTCTTTGACTCGCTCCAGAATAGCAGAGGTTATTCGGATATTTCCTAAAATTACCCTTTGATGCTCTAATCTAGGGTTCCACTCACTCATTGCTTCTAACATCTCCCACTCTCTGACCATCAACCCAGCCATTTGAGCCTTTCGACTTAAGGCGTCAGCTACTACATTCGCCTTTCCCGGATGGTAATTAATTGTACAGTCGTAATCTTCTAAGAATTCCATCCATCGTCTTTGCCTCATGTTCAACTCTTTTTGGGAAAATAGGTACTTAAGGCTTTTGTGGTCAGAATAAACCTCAAAGGTCACCCCGTACAGGTAGTGTCTCCACTTTTTCAGGGCAAAGACAACTGCGGCCAACTCTAGGTCATGGGTCGGGTAATTTTGCTCATGAGGTTTCAGTTTTCTAGAGGCAAAGGAAATCACATTCTTATTCTGCATCAATACACACCCTAAGCCTTCCCCGGAAGCATCAGTATATACAGAAAAACTATCTTTTCCATTAGGTAGGGCTAGAATAGGGGCTACGGTTAACTTTCGTTTCAACTCCTGGAAACTACCCTCACACTTAGCATCCCATAGAAAACGCCCATTCTTTTTCGTCAGATTGGTTAAAGGGCTAGCAAGTTTCGAAAAATCTTTAATGAACCTCCGATAATATCCAGCTAACCCTAGAAAACTACGAACTTCAGTAGGAGTTTCGGGTCGTTTCCACTCAGTTACCGCCTCTACTTTCGCCGGGTCTACGGTAATGCCCTCCTTCGAAATCACATGCCCTAGAAACGAGATTTTCTCCAGCCAAAATTCACACTTACTAAATTTGGCATACAACTGGTGATCTCTTAGGGTTTGTAGGACTAACTTCAAGTGTTGCTCATGCTCCTCTCGGGATTTAGAGTAGACCAAAATGTCATCAATAAAAACGACGACAAATCGGTCCAAGAAGGGTTTGAAAACTCTATGCATCAGGTCCATAAAGGCAGCAGGGGCATTGGTCAAACCGAAGGGCATAACGGCAAATTCGAAATGCCCATACCGAGAATTGAAGGCAGTTTTGGGTACATCCTCCCTCCTAATCAACAACTGGTAGTATCCCTGACGGAGGTCTAACTTTGAAAAGACTACCGCTCCCTGTAGCTGGTCAAATAACTCATCAATATGGGGCAGTGGGTATTTGTTCTTAATGGTTATATTGTTCAATCCCCGATAATCTATACACAACCTCAATGTCCCATCCTTTTTCTTCACAAACAGCACAGGGGCTCCCCATGGGGACCCACTCTCTCGGATAAACCCTCGCTCTAACAAATCCTGCAACTGTAACTTCAGTTCCTTAAGCTCGGCAGGTGCCATTCGATAGGGGGTTTTAGAGATAGGTGACGTTCCTGGTATCAAGTCGATCTTAAACTCTATCTCTCTTTCCGGAGGTAGGGTTACTAGTTCGTCTGGGAACACATCTGGGTATTCACTCACAATAGGTACATCCACTACTTTCAACTTATCAACAGGAGTGTTTATAAGAAAAGCTAGAAACCCTTGCGCTCCTCTACTCAGCAATTTCCTAGCTCTAATGCCCGAAATCAATGCAGATGAGGCAAGACTACCCCTCACATCTAGCCTCAAAGTAGCTTCCCCAGGTATACGAAATTCCACTATCTTCCTCTTACAATCAAGTTGGGCATCGTACTTAGCTAACCAGTCCATACCTAGTATGACATCGTACCCCTTAATAGCTAAGCTTACCAAGTTTCCCAGTAATTTTCTCTCTCCTACCCAAATCTCACAATTTACGTACATCGTGCTAGTAATCAACCGTTGGTTCCCCGTAGGAGTACTAACTTCCAAGTCATAGGGTAAACTAACAGGTTTTATATCAATGCCGCACATAAAATCGGGGTTAACAAATGAATGGGTAGCACCGGGGTCAATCAAAATCCTAGCTAGACGATGGAAAACAGGGATGGTACCTTCTACGACTCCAGATGGGTCAGGGAGTTGGTGTTGCTCAAGAGAGTACACTCGAGCGGGCACTTTCGGTTTCGACCCTTCTACTTTAGATTGGCCGGAGCTGGCTCTCGAAGACTGTGGGGTCGCTCTCGGTTCGCGAGGTAGCACTGGACAAGTAGCTATCTGATGCTCCGCACTTCCACAGCGCAAGCATTTCCTCTCCTTCCTCCAGCAATTGTCCTCCGTATGGTTTGGTTTCCCGCAGAATCCACAAGGTCCTCGGGAAACGGAAGCTGAACTCCCTTGCGAGGCACTCCTCTGCTGGCCTCGTCCAAACGAACCACCCCTCGACGGAGTCCCTCTCGACGTCCCGTAAACCTTCCTCCACCGGACCCTCGTCCAGACTTAGGAGGGTTACTCCGTTCACCCTGACTAGAACTACTTCCAGGGAATCCCCGTTTCCTCACCTGGAAGTTTCTGACTTGAAGCCTAGCATTCTCTACCCTTAGTGCCTTTTCCACCGCTTCACTAAAGGTAGTGATCTGGGCAACCGCCAGATCCTTCTGGATTTCTACGTTCAGCCCCTGGGTGAATCGCCGAATCCTCCTTTGCTCCGTCACTATAAGTTCAGGGGCGAACTTCGATAGTCGAGTAAACTGGCTCTCGTACTCGGCCACCGTTTGCGTGCCTTGGCGCAATCTGAGGAACTCATCCTCCTTCTTCTCCTGGACCAAAGGCGGGAAGTATTTCGCGTTGAACTCTCTCATAAAGTTTGCCCATGTCCGTGGTATTTGCTCTCTTCCCATTTAGTGCGTATAATGTTCCACCAGGAACGGGCAGCTCCTTCCAATTGAAAGACAGCAAAAGTGACCTGTCTTTCCTCCGAGTAGTGCAAGGCTGCAAAAATATCTACCATTTTCTCCAGCCACCGTTCGGCCACGTCCGGATCAGGTCCTCCCAAGAATTTCGGAGGGGAGAACTTTTGGAACCTTTCGAGGGCTCGATCCTCGCTCTCAACATGCTCGCCAGGGTTCCCAGGGTTATGGACAGGGTGCTGGCCTTGATGTTCTACTACGTGGGCCAATAAGTCAGTCATTCTTTGAATCGCGGCGGCCACTTGAACGTTCGGGTCAACCCTAGGTTCAGGATTAAGCTCAGGTGTGGGTTCCCGATTTCCCCTATCAGTTGAAGGTTGCCTACTACCGCGACCACGGCCTCGACCACTACGAGTACCTTCCATGTCTTAAGTTCACAATCTAGGGCCGAAACATAAATACGGTATCAAAATAAGAAATAAGAGTAAGCAAGAAACAAGAATTAAACAATAAACAAGAATATCGAGGCAAATAACACATAAGCATATTAAACAAGTTGTACAGTAGCAGTCAGTCAAATATATACAAACAATCCCATGAAAGTATCGGGGTCAATCAAAAACACATATACAAAGCTAGGTCAAAAACAAAAGTAGCTAACGAGTAGCTTTCCCCTAGCTAGTCCCTACATGGGATCAAAACACGGCTCAAAGGAGCCCTAGCCTAGCTCCCTACGGAGCACACAGACTCTCCACGTGACTAGAGCTAGGCGTGCTCCCTTCATCAGGTGTACTATCATTGGACGTTTCCGCTTGCACATTCGCGCCGATTACACCTTGGATGAGCGCCTCACACTCGTTAATGATGCCGCCCGACCGATCTCGCACTACCCTAGTCACCCTCATGAGGCGGTCGGTAGCTACGTGTAACTGTCCTCTAAGAGCGTCGGTTCGCTCTTGCTCCTCAACCACATCTCCTTCAAGCTCAAGGATCCGATCCGCTTGCATGCGCATTATACCCCTCAGCTTAACCATCTCAGTATGGTCCCTAGCGGCTGTGAGAACCCGAAAATTTTCACATTTTCAAGTATTATTTTATTTCTGTACCTATATTTTACTGTCCTTTGAAAATATTAAATGTTTGTACATTTTACAAGCAAGTACAATTTTTAAATCATTTTGCTAGTACAAGTTAGTGTACATGACTTGAAGTGCATTTGTTCGATGTGGGGCCCGCTAGTGCGATATAATTTTGCCGATTAGGTGATGAAATACTAAATGATATTATTCTGCATGGTGGTTAGAAGATAATTGGAGGTTAGTTAGCTACTTGAATCATTGGAAGGAAGGAGATAAGCTTAGAAACTTCAAGAGGCCACATGTCATGATTTGATTGGAAGTTGGACTTTGACCAAGAAGATTAACTTTCTTCAAACCAAAATTTGACCAATTTTCCTTCCATTTTTTCTTGTCTTGGCCGAACCATTGGAGGAGAAAACAAGAGAGAGAGCTCTTCAATTCCTAGCTTCAATCCTTGCCCAAATCTTGTGATTTAACCAACCAAATTGAAAACTACACCATACAAGTGCTAGCTAAGAGAAATTGAAGGCCTTGGTGGAGTTGTTTTGGGAGGAGGAAGTCTAAGCTACCAACTTTCTTTGAGGTTTCAAGGTAAGATTGCTAAGAACACCCTTCTTTGGTTCCAATAGATGATAATTAGTGGCCTATGGTGGCTTGCTAACATGATTAATGGATGATTTTGTGGATTAATGGAGAGTTGGTTAAATTTCTGATTTATTGGGAATTTTCTGCCCTAATCTGACCAGTGTTGTTCGGCCATGATGGAGGCCGAATTGGACTTAGCTCAAAACATGAAAGTTGTAGAGAATTGAGTGTAGGTTATGCCTGTAAAATTTCAGCTCAATCGGAGCACTGTATCCTGTGAAATGACTATTTTACCCCTGCTGCCCTGTTTCTGTCCGGAAATGATAATCAGCCTCTGTAATTGGCTCTTTTGGCTGGGAAGATGAATGAATTAGCTTTTGATGCCTTCTTAAGAGGTGTAGCCTTGTATCTTAGCTTTCATATGGCTTTGGAATCAACTGAATTGGATTTGTGTGTTCTGAGTTATGATGGAATATTTGGGCCTGGTTTTGGATGGCTGTAAAGCTTCAATTGGTTGCATTTTAAGGGTGTTTGATAGCTTATGGTTGTATATGAAATTGTGATTGAATGGTATGATTTGGTGGTTGGGTTGTAGCATGGAAAAGTAAGGAAAAACAAGGGGAATGCTGTCCGTTTATTTTCTTGAACTTGAGTGAATGGAAATGAGATTGGAATGTAGTTTTGTGATGCATTAGACTTACTTGGCTTACTTGGCTTAGAGTAACTTAGTTTCACTTGAGTAGTGTTATGTGAGCCATTTTACTTGCAATTGTACATTTCCATTTGTACCATAATGTTTGGTTCCAATTGTCGAGTTTTGAACTTCAAATACGTGTTCATTTTCGTTCCGAAACAAAAGGAGTGGCCTAGGGTTTCTCGGTCACAAAACCTAATTTTAACGCGCAAGGTTTTAAAGTGTGAATTCAAGGTATTTAATTACCTTTCTCATATGATTTTTAACCAAGATACTTGTTATACATTAATTCTTTGCCAAATGTGCTAGTTTTGAGCCAAAAACACGTTTTACGAAAAATGAGGAAAACTACTGTTCATTATCCGGCCGTGTAGCCGGCCAAGTTCTGGCCATATTCTGAAGTGGCAACTGTTTCCAAATTTTTCCGATTTAATTTTCTAAAACCTTTTGAGCTTAGTTTTTCATGTTTGGTTTGGAAAACCTTTAGTTACTCATTTCCTTTGATCAAAAATGTACTCTTTCCACTTCTAAAAATCATACTTTTACTTTGTATTAGTTTTATTCGGATTTCTTTGACTCACCCACATATTTTGATGATAGAACCATAATGTATTCTCTTGATTACTCTTAGGGTTTCTTGGAGACTAGGGTTGAGATCCGGAGGGATACTTTGGACGTTTTGCTTGATTAGGTGAGTGTTCTATATACGATTTGTTTCTAATGACTATGTGAATTGTTGTGACTATTTGGATTGTTGCTTTGTTATGTGATTGAGGTGCGCTATATTTCCATTGACTACGTGACTAGTGTGATTCTTGATTAAATGTTAATGTTCCCAATGATTGCTAAAAATGGATTTCGCTAGGCGAGTGTGTACTTTATCGCACTCGACCTAAATGAACGTGAAATTTTCAATGATTGAATGATTAAATGTTACTTGTGCATGAATGTAAGCCTTCGGGCTGAACTGGGCCCTTGCCCTTGGTTATTTGGTCGACTCGAGCCAGAAGCGGACTCGGTCGGGCGATTAGTGACCCTGGGTGAATGAATGTTTGGTATACTCGAGTATGACCATGAAGTTTGGGAAGGACTGGCCAGTGCGCTGGCCAGAAGGGGAAGAACGAAATGAACGATGAATGGCAAGAATGACGGAGGGATTTTCAAAGTCAAATGAAATTTTCTAAATGATTGAAGGAATGGATGGTCGATGAACGAACGAATGAACGAATGACTCCGTATCCTTTTAATGAATGTGTTATTCCTGCTTTATATCGTCAATGTTATTTGGATTACTTGTTGTTACGTGCTAATGTCCTTGTTTAATTGCTTAGTTGAGTATATAGAACCTCGCTGGGCTTTTAGCTCATTCCACGTCTTTTGTTTTCCTTAACAGGGGTTGCGAGCAAGGGCGAGAGACCTGTATAGTATAGTTTAGCCTTTTATATTGTTTTGGCTTTTGATCTCGTTCTAGTGCTTGATTAGGGTTGGAATGTACTAAGAATTTAAAGCTTATGTATACATTTGGGACTGTATATTTGGTTGAGCTTGAGGTGAATGAAATTTTATGTTTCAAGTCTGGGTTTCGTTTCCGCTTATTTTCGAGGCTTTATTTTACTTCTTTGATGTGAGTGAACGAGTCCTGGCGAGAGCTGGGCAGGCGGTCCGCCGAACCCTTTGGTTCGCCTTAGGGTAAGGTGGGGCTGTCACAGCGGCGGCTCGCCTAAGTCTCCTACGCTCGTCAAGGAACGGCTTATGACTACTCGATCTATATACGAGTAGTTCTGGCATCGGGTTACAGCGCCGAGTCCGACTAGCGGCACTCCAGCGACGGATAGGTCCTCCAGGTCTCTTCTGGTAATCCACAACACGAAAGCGTCTCTGTGGTGTTCACCTCCGCCCTCGGAGTTCGTTCCGGCCATCTCCTACAAGAACAAGTTAAGATTCAAACCTTAGACAACAAATCGTACTTAATGGTGCCCTAACACGATCCTTAAAGGTACTAAAACAAATTTCTAACTTGCCCAAGTTATTTCTAACCTAGGCTCTGATACCACCTGTGACAGCCCCACCTCCCCCTAGGGCGTACCCTAAGGGTTAGCGAACTGCCTGCCCAACTCTCGCCAGGACTGCTAACGGTCGCATACACGCACTTCTAAACGTTTCGAAAGATATATACCGAAGAAAGATTAACGATAAGCGCGCAAAACAAAACGAAAAAACGGAACGAACGTGAACAGTACCTGCCACGTCACAATCCGGCCGGATTGGAGGCAGTGACCACTCCAAATTTTTTCAAATGTCGCCCTGAATCCGGCCAAGATCTGGCCGAATACCTGGCCGGATTCCGATGAACAGTGTCCGGCCAATTTTTTTTCCTTTTCCGCATTTGACATCCGAACTCGTCCGAACGTGTTCCAAACCCGACTAAACTTTAAATCAATATAAACAAGCACATTTCCAAGAAAGTACATCATATATACATGAGCAAATATATACACATAACCCACTCTAGGGTTTTCCAATCCAAACAAATGTCCAAGTCCCACATTAGGGTTTCTAAAGTCGAGGAGCTATACAAAAGTGCAAAAGAATATCTAACTAGCTCTACTCGCTTCACAAAAGTTTGATTTCCCAAAACATGCCCTGTAAGGAAAACAAAGGAACGAGTGTGAGTTTTCGCCCAATGAGGTACTAAAAGCCATGCATTCAAGTACACGAATGTAGCCATACTCAATTACACTTGCTATCACACATGAAAAGAACACCAAACCAAGTTCAAAAGTAAAAGGATACGGGTAGCTCTCGGAGCCAATTTCCTCTTGCAACTCTTGATCACATGCCGTTGACCCTCCGTCAACGCTCAACGAACAAGTACGACCGTAGTCATCACTTTACACCCAGTACCTTCCACCGTACATTCGCCTACCGGGCCCGAACACCTCACAGAAATCAGGGGGTAATACTCGAGTATACCACAAAGTCGAGGAGCGAACGCTCCACTCGACACACAGTAACCTCATGGCTCGTTACCAAATCGACCGGCCCTTACCAGCTCGATTCGACGAACGGCCATTGAGACTTGAGCTCAGTTATCACAGTAAAGTCGTAGGGCTCATGCCCCATACGACACTAGGCCAAACACAAGGCAAATTCACATGTATCCAGTAATCAGTTATACACATAAGAGAACGAGAGCGATAAAGTACACTCTCGCCTCGAGCACAGAATTCACAGTTATCCAATTCAAGGAATCAAGTACACAACCAAGTAAACACAATTCATGCATAGTACACTCACCACTTCAAGTAAGCAAGTCACAAAGTTTCGCCCAACGGTTGTCCGGAATCACCGGCACGACCTACAAGAAACAAGAAACTACAATTGAGACTCGAACACGAGTCGAAGGCCTCTTACGTGAAATTACTAAATGCGAATGCAAATATAGCTCAAAAATGGAAAATATTTCGATTTTAAGGTCAAAGGTGTAAACAACCCAAAACCTCACATTTTTACTCAATCCCAACCTAAACACACGAAACCCCTAATTTTCTCGACACTCGGACAGCATTTCCCCTAAAATTCAGCTTTTCCATCTTACAATCAAACATCAATTTATCCAAACCAATCCAATTGCCTCAAACCAATCATAAGTTACTCAATAACCTTCATTAGGGCCACAATACCCTTCATTCACAATCAATTGTACTCTAATTAGTCAATTATAGAAAAGCCCCAAATTCAAAACCCTAAAACTGAAATTTTTGTCCAAAGCTGAAATTTGCCCAATTAACCTCAATTCACATACAAGAGCTCCAATTGGCTCAATATTAGACCACCAATCCAAGGCTAACTAGTATTTATCATATAAAACAGAAAAATTCTCCAAAAAATCAGAAATTCACCCAACTTCCAACTAAACCATCAAAGTATTCATAAATCAAGCTATTAAGCCTTCATAGGCCACTAATTTAGCATTATTAGAACCAAAAGTGAAGTTTCCAAGCAAAATACCTTAATTCCCCAAGAAAGATAGTAGCTTAGGAGTTCCACCACCAAAGTAGCTCCACCACTCACTTCAAACTACCTTAGCAAGTTGATTTTATGGAGTAATTTGAGAAATCAAATGGTTGGATTTCAAGATTGAGCAAGAAATGGAAGATCAAGATGAAGTTTTCTCTCTTCTTTTCTCTCCAAGAAAGTCGGCCAAGAGAATGAAGAATGAAGATGATTTTTGGTCAAAATTAACCTTTTGGTAAAGGTGATAAAAGTTAGGCAAGTCTTGTCCAATGAAATCGTGACACGTGGCACCTTTTAAGTTTCATTCCTATCCTCTTGACTCACTAGGGTTAATCCATTTAGGTAACCTCTAATCACCTACTAACACCGAGTAATTAAATCCCTTTACGCAAAATTTAACCTAATTGGCCGAATTTCTCTCAACTTAACGCACTAGCGGGTCCCACGTCCACTATTCACTCCAAAAATCTCGTAAATTGACTTATACTAGAAAATATTTCTAAAACCTTATTTACTCATAAAAATGTCTAGAAAAGTTATAAAATAAAGAAAATGTGAAAAACGGATGCAAATAAATATAAAGTCTAGAAATAAAGAAAATTTACGGGTTCTCACATATCCACCAAATGTAGTACACACACCTCACCAAGTGATCACACTACCAAAATGCACCAAAGACACACCAAAAACCCCTAGTATGCACAAAAAACCCCTAACTTATACCCTTCCTTGAGAAAAATCATAACTTGAGTTATAAATATCAAAAATTCATAAAACTTGGCCTATTAAAAACTATACTTCAAAATACTAATAATCTTTAGAAGAAATTTCAAAGAGATTCAGTTCATAAGTTGGTCCAAATTGAGCCATAAGCTACTACAACATTCCTATTGTTACTTGTGCAGGGCCGAATTTTCAGTCAAGTTTGCCAATTTTCTGGAATTTATAGAGATTGAATCAAACTCTAAATTTTTCACCGTAAGAAGCTCTATGAGTCTAGTTTCAAACGCAACAAACGGAACTCAATTCCGACTTTCCTATACGAAGTTATAGCCATTTTCCCAAAGCTGTGCAGAGCCTCCTGCGAAAATTTCTATATTTTCTAACAACTTGAGATTATGAAACTTTTCTTAACAAAATTCACTTCCTTGGCTAAAATTCAACCATTAAAACAACCAAGAATCTAAGGTAAGTGAGTTCACATAAGGGTTATAAGGATAAGTAAAATTTCGGGGTCTCACAGTTTTCCTATGTACTCTTTATTTCATGACTAGGCCTAGGAAAGTTTACCTGGTTGATTTTGCATGTTACAAGCCTAGACCTGAACTTTTGGTATCTAGAGAGATTTTCATAGAGCATGCAAAGCAATATGGTATATTTAGTGTAGAAACTTTGACCTTTATGAAGAAAATTTTTGAAATGTTAGGGTTGGGCCAGAAGACATATTTACCAGAATCATTCTTCAAAATTCCACCAAATCCATGCATGGCTGATGCGAGGAAGGAAGCTGAAATGGTGATGTTTGGTGCTATTGATCAACTCTTTGCAAAGACTGGAGTCAAGGCTAAAGATATTGGGATTCTTGTGGTGAATTGCAACTTGTTTTGTCCAACACCATCTCTTTCTGCTATGATTGTCAACCATTACAAGCTTAGAGGCAACATCCTGAGCTATAACCTTGGAGGCATGGGTTGTAGTGCTGGAGTTATCTCAACAGATCTTGCCAAGCAACTTTTGTAGGTGCATCCAAACTCATATGCCCTGGTGGTGAGCATGGAAAATTTGAGCCTCAGTTGCTACACTGGGAACCACAAACCAATGCTGGTTACCAATTGCCTCTTCCGACTTGTAGGGGCAGCAATTCTGCTGTCAAACAACTCATCTGATTGCTGTCGTTCAAAATATCAGTTGATTCACTCTATACGTATCCACAAGGGTGCAGATGACAAAAGCTATTGTTGTGTGATGCAAGAAGAAGATGAAAACATGAATGTAGGAGTAGCCTTGTCTAAAGATCTTATGGCTGTTGCTGGAGATGCCTTGAAGACAAATATTACGACACTCGGGCCATTAGTTCTTCCTATGTCTGAGCAAATTTTGTTTTTTGTTACCTTAGTCGCAAGAAAGGTTTTCAACATGAAAATCAAGCCATATATTCCAGATTTTAAACTTGCATTTGAGCATTTTTGCATTCATGCAGGGGGGAGAGCAGTTTTAGATGAACTCGAGAAGAATCTTAGTCTTGCTGAATGGCATATGGAGCCATCAAGAATGACACTTTATAGGTTTGGCAACACATCTAGCAGTTCATTGTGGTATGAATTGGCTTATTCTGAGGCCAAGGGGAGCATCAGAAAGGGGGATAGGACATGGCAGATTGCATTTGGCTCAGGATTCAAATGTAACAGTGCCGTTTGGCGTGCATTGAAGACAATTGATCCATCTAAAGAAAAGAATCCTTGGACAGATGAAATTGATGACTTTCCTGTTCATGTTCCTCGGGTGGCAACAATTAATTAGTGCTTGAAAGCTTTTCAGTGTTTTACGTCCAAGGTGCTAGCATTTCACCTTTCAGTAACTTAATATGTACCAATATATGTTATAGTTCCAATGCAGTTTTATAACTTTTGTGACTTAAAAAAAATAAAAGAAGATAGTTATGATATACCAAACAAAACCAACTAATTAACAATTAGTTATGCCTTTTGGACTTAAAAATGCACCGGCAGTATTCCAACAAAAAATGGATAATATATTTAATAAGTACAGTGAATTTGTATTAGTATACATTGATAATGTCTTAGTATTTTCTAAAACTAGGAAGGAACATATTAAATTAGTCTTTGAAGAATTCCTCAAACAAAGTATAGTCATAAGCTTTAAAAAAGCACAATTTTTTAGACAAAACGTAGAATTTTTAGGAATAGAAATAGGATAAGGGAAAATAAAATTACAACCCCATCTTAGTAAAAGATCCTAGAATTTCCTGATAAGATAGAAGAATATTACAACAATTTTTAGGACTGTTAAATTATGTTAGGCCATTTATTAAAAATTTAAGTAGAATTATAGGACCACTTTATGCTAAAACTTCATTAAAAGGACAAAAATATTTTAATAAAGAAGATATAGAATGAGTAAAGAAAATAAAACAAGAAGTTAATAGATTACCAGACCTAAAATTACCCTTAGATACAGATTACCTAATTATAGAAAATGATGGAAGCTCATTAGAATGGGGAGCCACATTATTAGCAAAATCTAATAAATATGATAATAAAATAAACAAGAAATTTGTAGATATACTAGCGGAAAATATAGAGAAAGAGGAAATAGAAGTAGCATATATGCAGAATTATTAGCAGTAACGTACAACCTAGATGCTTTTAGACTTTTTATATTAAATAAAAATGAAATAACAGTAAGAACAGACTGTGAAGCCATAGTTAGGTATTTTAAAAAGAAAAATGAAAAGAAAAGCTCAACTAGAAGATTGTTAAATTTGTTGATAAAATAATAGGCAATGGTTACAAAATAAATTTTGAATATACCAAAGGTAGTAATAATAGTTTAGCAAATTATTTATCCCAACTACTAACTCCTAATGTTTCAGATGGCAGCATTCAATAAAGTTAGAATTGGCCAATGGGAACTCACAAAGTATCCCAAAGGATCCAACCTTCATTTCCATACCACATCAGAAGGTAATTTATAAGAAATCCAGTAGAATATCTTAAATAACCTCTGGAATAGCAAAAGTAGTCATGATAAAATTAAAAATCTCAATATTTTAGCATTCTATTTTAGTAATCTTTCAAAACAAAGTTTTTCATACTTTGTAGTGGTCCGAGGAAAAATCCCCGGAATCTATTCTCTATGGACCTCAGTAATAGAACATATACATGATTTTCGAAAGCCTTTGTGGAAAGGTTTTAGAAATATAAATGAAGCATTAGAATTTGCCAGACAAAGCATTGGTATAAACTACTTTATTGATCATGCATGTAGAATTGATAGTCAAAGGGTAGCAGTTCCTCAAAGAATAGATGCCCCCAGTAGTAGTTACAGTCATGTAGTAGAAAAAGATAACTTAAATAGACTAGAATTCTGTAGACATTGTAATTGCATGAGTAGAAATATTGCTTTATTAAATAATCGCTGCAGGGACTATAACATAGAGATCAATTCTCTTAAAGAAAAGATTAAAAAATCACAAAGCTAGCAAGCACTTTTTCAAACAACCTTGAGTTCTCAGAATAAAATCATTCTTGATCTTTCCAACCAACTGGCAATAGAAAAATCCAAACCACCTTCTGTGATCTTCATTCCACAAAAGTCTCAGTCCCAGAAACCATTAGAATTTCTTATATGCAAAATAGTTTTTCATCCCAGTAATTGCTTTAGACATTGTAATTGCATGAGTATAAATATTGCTTTATTAAATAATCGCTGCAGGGACTATAACATAGAGATCAATTCTCTTAAAGAAAAGATTAAAAAATCACAAAAGCTAGCAAGCACTTTTTCAAACAACCTTGAGTTCTCAGAATAAAATCATTCTTGATCTTTCCAACCAACTGGCAATAGAAAAATCCAAACCACCTTCTGTGATCTTCATTCCACAAAAGTCTCAGTCCCAGAAACCATTAGAATTTCTTATATGCAAAATAGTTTTTCATCCCAGTAATTGCTTTAGACATTGTAATTGCATGAGTAGAAATATTGCTTTATTAAATAATCGCTGCAGGGACTATAACATAGAGATCAATTCTCTTAAGGAAAAGATTAAACAATCACAAAGCTAGCAAGCACTTTTTCAAACAACCTTGAGTTCTCAGAAAAAAATCATTCTTGATCTTTCCAACCAGCTGGCAATAGAAAAATCCAAACCACCTTCTGTGATCTTCATTCCACAAAAGTCTCAGTCCCAGAAGCCATTAGAATTTCTTATATGCAAAATAGTTTTTCATCCCAGTAAATTTCTACCCAGTTTGCCAAATCTTTGTACAAGCCTTAATACAAGACTTAAAATACTAGAGATAGATGCCTGAGAATCAAGCTCATTTACCATATCAATCAACAGAAAATTTGTTGGCCCAATTTTACAAAACCTGAACTTTTAAATCTAGTGTGCAGTTGTAGATTAGATTATTTCTTAGTAACCTGTAGAATCAGATTAGAAGGATGGATAAATAAACAAGTTCCTTTTAACAATAGAGAAATTTTAGAACTCAGTCCACAAATCTTTGTTGGACTATGGGATGGTCTTTCAATTTTATTCAATGATCCAGATCAAATTGATAATTTTGGGAGACAGTTAGCGTTAGCAATTCTCAAAGAATTTGAGTATGGTGCTCCAAGAGTTAAAGCAAAAATATACTCGATACCACCGGCATGGGGAGAATACGATATAATTCCCCCATACACAGGATAAGGATAGAAAGCAGCATTGATCATTTTTTACCAGAATACCCTATTATGAGGCTAGAAGTAGAAATGGTGGATATTTCATTGGAAGAACAGATTGAACACAGAAGAATGGAGATTTTTGCTTTCAAACACTACAGACATAAATGGAGGCCCCAAGGATTTTTTCTATTTTGTGAAAACAAGATTCAAAAAATATATTTAAAAAATAAGCCATTCATGCTAGAAATAGAATTTGAAGTAGAAGCCAAGAAGCCCGAACTGTTTTCTCAATATCATAAAGAATATAAAGAGCATCTTCTAGAACTTAGATGGTATCAAAAAGAAGCTAGAAGACACCAACAACCCTGTCTAGAAAATAAAGAAGAATACGATTATGGTGAGCCAGAATGTGAGGACCCGGAAATTATTTTAAAATTTCTCCTATTTTTGAAAAATTAATTTATATTTCCTTTTAGTTTACTTTACTTGCTTATTTGCTAGCCCTAATTTGATGGTGATTTTAAAGGTTAACTCAAGATTTTTCTCTTTTCCCTTTTATAATTTTGATGCATGTTAAGTTTCGTAAAATATTATGGTAGTTTGACCAACTAGTGAGATGTATGCGTTATATTTGGTGGCTGAGAACAAGTGTGGTACTAGAAGGAGTATGTGATTAGAAGTGTTAAGAATGTATTAGAGAAACCCTAGATATTTTGGAGATTAGATATAAATCAAGAGAGACAGAGATAGGAAGGAAACCATAAGCCACCACTTGTCAACCATCAAGCCAATCTTTGATCAAGACTTTCCTTTAGTCTTTATCTTGCAATTTCACAACACAAGCCTTTCATTTTCTCCTGTGAAGGCCGAAATTGAGAGAGAGAGAAGAGAGAAAAACTTCCAAATTTCCATCTTGATTTTCTTGCTTGATTTGTGAAGAATCCAAAAACCAACCTTAATCCACTCCGATAAACCTTGAGTTAAGTTTGGTGGTGAGCCTTTGGTGGAGTTATTTGAGGAAGAAACTCTTGAGTTGCTTGTCACCTTGGGGTTTTGAGGTGAAATTCCTAGATAACATCTCTTTTTACTTGTTTCTTGAGATTTATGCAAGATATGTTATGATTGAAGTTAAATGAAGTATGTTTATAGTAATTTCATGGTTTTGCTAGGGTTTGGTGAAGTTGTTGTTAGGGTTGGGTTAATTTCCAGTTTTATTGTTCAATTTTTAGTTTTGAGATGAATTTTCAGCTTTGATAAGAGATGCTCTAGCTTTGATATGAAATTTTAAGCTTTGATATGTGAATTTTAGTCTTGGTGTGCAATTTCCAACTTTAAGAGGCAAATTTCCAGCCTTGATGTAGTTATTTGAAACTTTGTATATATGTGGAGTTGTGATGGATTTCTTGTCAAGAACATATGTTATAAGTCTCATGATATGTTAGTTATAAGATATAGTGCATTTACCATGGAATTTAAGTAAGAAAGTTGGAAGTTTTGTTGGAGATTTTGCTAGAAAATTTCTGTTCTGGCTGGCCGAGAGGGAGAGAGGGAATTCTATCTTTCTTTTCAGAAATTTTGTGGTGATTTTGATATACTCTTGTTCAAGACATTTGTTAAAACCTTGCTCTTCATATGTATATTGATTTTGAGCCAAAACAAAGAGGTTTAAGGAGGGTAAAACCTAGTTTTCCAAACTAATTGCTTGCTGGAAAAATTTCGAAGGAAGCCCTGCGCAGCTTTGGGAAATTGATTATAACTTCATATAGGAAAGTTAGAATTGAGTTCCGTTTGTTGTGTTTGAAACTATACTCATAGGTCTTTCAACGGTATAAAATTCAGGGTTTGGTTCAACTCCTACAAATACCAGAAAATTTACAAAATTTCTTGAAAAACCATAACTGTTCTGTTTTGCACATGAGACAGCAGTGATTTTGAACTGAAAATTTGACTAACCTATGAGTTGAATTTCATGAAGATGTCATCTAAAGTCTATTAGTACTTCGAGTCTATTTTCTAATGGTGTAAGGTTTGTGATTTTTCAACCTACAGAATTCAAGTTATACTTTTTCAAAGAATGTCGCCAAAGCTGGAAATTTTGTCAAATGAATTGAGTAGAACTTGGAAAACTTTGAGAAAACTTTTCTAGGTTTTAAACTTTAATTGGTGTGATTTTGGATGGTTTTGTGGCCTTAAACAAGTGTACTTCATAGCCTTAGAATGCACTTGGACATTCTTCGATTGGCTTTCAAGTTTGTTTTTGAGTTTTGAGTTTTGAGGGGCCAATTTTAGATAGGCGTATGGCTCATGATTAAGGCTAAAGTGAGCACCTTATTAACCTAAGTTTTAAATGATTGGACCATGACATCTTGTCTTGGTTACTCTTAGGGTTTAACGGTGGGAACAAGCACGACCTGGAGTCGAACGTTTAGCTTTGGTCTACTTTAAAAGGTAAGTGTTCCTTGCATGTGTATGCTTTAAATGACTATGTGAAATGTTGTGAGTGTTGCTGGAATATTAAATGCTTTTCAATGATTGCTAAATAGATTTTTGATGGGTAAGTGTATACTTTATCGCACTCGACCCAAGCAAAAGTGAACTTTCAATGATTGAATGCTACTTGTGCATGAATGTAAGCCTTTTGGCTGAATTGGTCCCTTCCCCTTCGTTTCCAGTCGACTCGAGTCAGAAACTGATTCGATCGGGCTGCTGGTGACCCTAGGACAATGTTTGGTATACTCGAGTATTACCATGAAGTCTAGTGGAGAACTGACCAGTGAATTCAATGCAATGATATCAATGAATGAATGACAATAACACTGAAGGAGTTTTCACTTGCAAATGTTTTCTAATGTCAGAGGGATAAGGAAAATGGTTGGCGAATGAATGAATGAATAACTTGAATGAATGGCTCCAAGTGAGCACGTATCCTTCCAATGATTGAATGTTTATTTCTTGAATGACTGGATATTATTGTGTAAAGTATGCAAATTGTTAAATGTAATGTTTTCATGGTTTCCCTACTTGATTGCTTGTTTAGGAACCTCACTGGGCTTTTAGCTCAATCCTTTAGTTTTGTTTTCTTTACAGGGGTGGAGGCTAGAGCAAGTAACAGTGTACTAGTGTATATAATCTCTCGTACTTGTACTTTTGTAGATGGGATGTATTTGGAATCTTTAGAAATGTAATCCTATGTTTTACTCTTGGATTGTAAATTAAGTTTGAATTGTTGGTTGGAAATGGAACTTTTATGTTAATTTCGAGATTTGAACAGCTATTTCAAGAACGTTAGTGAGTGAGTCCTGGCGAGAGTTGGGCAGGTGGTTCACCAAACCCTTGGGTACGCCCTAGGGGAAGGTGGGGTTGTCACACAGAAGAACTAGATAAGGATAAAAAATCCAATGGAAGGATAAAAAAAGCATTACACTTGAAGACAGTTGGAAAGCACTTTCTGAATTCCAAAATTTTGAAATCCAACATGATTAGATAGATGCATAGTACAAATTTTACTTTTCGGACTCAAAACCAATTGAAGTCTATAGAATCTTAGAAATGAAGTCAGTTATTTCATGTTCGGAACTCATCTATAAATTGCATCCAAATGTAACTGCAGAAGGGTGTAATGTTTTCTCTCCTTTAGCAGAAAAAATAAAAACCTTTTTCAAACAATTCTTAGCCTTCTTTGGCATCTTTTAGGGAAAACGAGGAAAGGGAACAGATAGTAGGGATAGTAGCGGCCAATTTCAAATCTTGATATAATCAGGTTAACACCCTAGTAACCTGTTTAAAAGTCCAACAGATGTGTAGTACTCGTTAGGCCGTGCTAAGAAGATTGAGGCCATATAAGAGGAAGATCGATGAGGCAACCCAGGTGAAAGAGGGGTCACTGTCCAGGCAATTTTTCAAGAAATAAGAAAGGTATATCCCTTAGACCTATCTTAATACCAAGTACTCGTAAGTTACATGAACTCATCAGCATTCGCATACAATTACGCATTCTTTGAAAATTTAAACAACAGAAATTATTTCTCTTTTACACACGTGCTCAATTAATTAAAACCAGTAGAATAGTGTGAAACTCATTTAGAAATTATAGAATATAAACTTAGAAATCTTAGGTATCATCATCCTTGGTCATACAAAAAAAAATATTTATCAAGCACGAAGGGATCTAATTTGCCAAAAACATTTTGAACTAAAAAGTAGCATTTAAATTCCAATTTTACCAATTTGACCACAATTTTACCAATTCCAATTTCCCAGATTCTAATTAGTTGGTTACATCAGAGTACGTGTGTAAAAGAGAAATAATGTTCAGTGCTTAAATTTTCAAAGAGTGCGTAATTGTATGTGGATGCTGATGAGTTCATGTAAATTATGAGTACTTGGTACTAAGATAGGTCTAAGGGATAAACCTTTCTTATTCCTTGAAAAATTGTTTGGACAGTAGCCCCTCTTTCACCTGGGTTGTCTCACCGATCTTTCTCTTATATGGCCTCAATCTTCTTAGCACGGCCTTAACGAGTACTACACGTCTGTTGAACTTTTAAATAGGCTATTAGGGTGTTATCCAGATTATATCAAGATCTAAAATTGGCTACTACTATCCCTGCTATCTGTTCCCTTTCCTCTTTTTTTCTTGAAAGATGCTAAAGAATGCTAAAAAATGTTTGAAGAAGGTTTTTATTTTTAATGCTAAAGGAGAGAAAACATTACACCCTTCTGCGATTACATTTGGATGCTATTTATAGATCAGTTCCGGACATAAAATTCCGAACTTCATTTCTAAGATTCTACGAACTTCAATTTGTACTATGCAGCTATCTAATCATGTACAGTTTGCTTTTTTGGATTTCAAAATTTTGGAATACAAAGCACAACATAATAAACAAGGTTCTGGAATACAAAGCTCTAAATCCATAATAAAATAATACCATCAAAAGTATCCTATCATAGTGATAAATGTGAGGACCCGAATTTTTACTTACTTTAATTCTATTTCACTGGCTTATTTAAATATTTATTCACCCGTTTTCTCCGAATAATTTATTTCAACTATTTTAAATCCATTTACACGAAACAATGTCTCACTTACATTTTTTAAAACGTCCCGTTAGCAAATTTAATTTTTCTACGGTTTGTTTAACGAGAAATAGCGAATACACGTTTTCCGAGACAATATTCGATTCGAGAGTGCAATAGTCTTGGAGATTTGAGGATTCATGTTTTATTCTTAAAATAGCTATTTTTATAATTAATTACCCTAGAGTTAGTTAATTATATTATCGTTACAAGAATTTCTTTTAAGTTTCGATTTATCGCGCGCGAATTGGAAGTTCGCGTATTTCGTGTCGAATCGACTAAGTGGAATTTAAGAAATTATACTAGACTACTAAGAGTGAATAATTATAGTATTAAAGGAATTACATTGGAGGTTTAGTGCACAAGTGTAACAAACAACAGAGAAAATGGTGGTACGATACCCGCGCGCACGCATTATTCCTAGTTGACTTTTGCACAAATTTTGGCCACAAATCCCTCAATCTTCCAAAGGAAGATTCACACAACAAACCTTTCTTTCTCTCTCATCTTGGCCGGCCAAAAACAGAAAGGGAAGAAGGAAGAAAGCTCACCATTTTTACTCCAAATTCTTGCTACCATTTCACCTCAAATTTCTCATACAACTCACATATCACTTGGAGAGCAACTTTAGCTTGGAGGAGGACGTCTTCTTGCGGTTTTCTTGGGAGATTTTCGGTCCAAAATTTCTGGTTTCTTCACAAAGCTAAGAGGTAGCCTTCATCAACCTTGAACCTTTCCATTTTCTTCAAAGTTGGAGCTTTATTTGCAAGGGTTTGCAACCCAAAGCTTGATCTAGGTAGAGGACTTGAGGAAGTTTAATTTCTTGCTTTAAATGTTAGGCTAGAGGTCTTGTGGTGACCTCTAGGTAGTGGGCTTGAGATCTAATTGCTTGAATATGATTGTTATCTATGTAGATGAAAAGATTATGGTGACAAATGAAGGAAAGACCAAAGGAAAATTGCGCAGGAATGCTGGCCGAATCTGTCATGTTATTGCCTTGCTTATATTTCGAATTTTTGATGCTCAAATGACTGTGAAACTGATGTATATATGTTGTATATGGAGTGTAGAAAGTTTCTACCAAAAATCATTTGAATTGGTTGAGCAAAACTTGAAATTTCAAAATTTGAAGAAAACTGGAAAATGTGTTCTGGCAGTCTGAACAGTACCACTTTGATCGAACATAACTCTTTGTAAAAAATTCAAAATCAAGTGCCGTTTGTAGAATTTGAAACTAGACACTTGTAGCTTTCCAACAGTATAAAATTCACTTTCTAGTTCGAAATGAGTGAGCCGTAGTGATTCGGCAAAGTTGCTGTCCTGTTCTGATGGTCTATTCGAGAGAAAGGTAGAAGCTGCATTTTGTGGCTCTATTTTCTCTTACTTATGAATTGATTTTGAACATTATTTGTTCTGATGAAATGTAGCCTTATGGTTCTAGTTTCCAACGCCACCAACCATTCTCAATTCCAAGTTGTATTAAGTGAAATATGGTTCAATTTCCAAACTGCGGCAAAGCTGGAAAACCCTTCCTTTTGCTGGCCGACTGGTTTAGTTGTTTGTGAAATGTTTTATTTTGAAATTTTGATGTCAACCAACTATCAATTGATTATGAAATGTTTCTTTGGACCTTGGTTTCACAAATGAACCAAAATGAGACTGATTTCATGGTGCAAAGTGTTTGAAAAGGAAAAGAAAGCAAGAAGACAGATTTGCTTTAAGAATTTCCTACACTTTGGTAGTTTTGTTAACTACCTTCCCGTACGAGATTTTATGTGAATTTGATAGAGGAGTAGTCCTCATACGGAAGTTAAATTTTACCAAATTTGGTATTATTCTAAGACCATTTCGATACCCAAATGATGTCCCAAAGTTTGCTTTCCAAATCTGGAAAATTTCTGATTTGTGCTCAAATTCCAGCCGACTTTAGACTATTATATCTCAATGCTCAAAACTCCAAATTTAGTTCTATTTGTCCTGTTTAAAACTCTATTTGGAACTTATATTGTGTTACGAATTTCAAAGGCTAGTTCACTTTCTGTGAATTCTTCCGAATTTCCAAAGTTTGCCGAAAAACATGACCAAAACTGTCTTGTATGCTCAAATCAGCCACTTTGAGCTGAAAGTTGAATGTCTTTGGTTTAGAATCTTGGAAAGGTGTCTTCTACAAACTTTTAGTACTTTGAACCAAGATTCCAACAGTATAAATTTTTCCAATTTTGGACCTACTGAGTGCATGTTCTGATTTTTCTAAATTTAACGTGCAAAACTGAAATTTTCCGACTCAATGGGAAATGAGTTTTTGGAAACTCTTCCCTATCCTTTGAGATTGATTGACCGTTTTAAACTTGATTTCATGCAGGAAATCATTTTTTCTTGTGCTATTAAACCCCACTTTTGAGTCTCGATTTACGAGTAATTAAGGCTCTCTTTCATGATATTTTCTTAGTATTGTACAAGTGTACAATCTTCATGTTAACAAGGGGTTTACAAGTAATAGTGTGTGATAGCCAATTATTATTTGCTCAGGCGCTCAAGAGGACCTTCAAGAGGATCTCGAAGCGGACGCCTAAAAGTTGTTTGAGCACTTACTCCCTATTTTGATTGGTGAGTGTCAAGTGCATGTTAAATGCTTTATGTGATTGAAATGTGAATTATACAAGTGTTATACATGATACGTAAACTTGTCGAGACAAGTGTGTACTTTATCGCGCTCGTTCTCCTTTAAGTGATGCTACAATTAAATTATGCTATGTGAATTGATATTCGAATTGTGTGAAGTGAATTATTATGGGAATTAAGTGAAGTATTGCTATTGCAAACCATATTTGTGTTGTGATGTCGAGTGGAGTGAACCTCCTCGACTTATGTGTATACTTGTGGGGATGCCCTCGTCCTCTCTTTCTTTTAATTATGCGATACTTGTTACTTGAATACATATGATCGGCATTGTTCATAAACATATTTAACTCGTAAGCCCTGAGCGGATGCATGTACCACACTAATCTAGGTGGGAGGTGTCTCTCATACCGTCTCAGTGCTATAATCGGTTCTCTGAGCGATAGCATGTACCACACTAACTTGGGTGGGAGGTACCTCTCATGTCGACTCAAAACCCTAAACAAATAATCGATTCTCTGAGCGATAGCATGTATCACACCGATTCGGGTGGGAGGTACCTCTCATGTCGACTCAGAACCATAATCAAAGTATAAGTCGATTGGAGCGATGTCTCATCGACCACTCATACGTGCTATAATCGGTTCTCTGGGTGGTAGTATGTACCACACTGATTCGGGTGGGAGGTACCTCTCATGTCGATTCAGAACCATAATCAAAGTATAAGTCGATTGGAAAGATGTCTCATCGATCACTGAGTGATAGTATGTACCACACCGATTCGGGTGGGAGGTACCTCTCATGTCGAGTCAGAACCATAAATGTATAATCGATTACCTGAACGATAGCATGTACCACACCGATTCGGGTGGGAGGTACCTCTCATGTCGACTCAGAACCATAAATAGAGTAAGTGAAGTTCTACAGAATTAAATACCAATCCGGTTGACGGAGTGTCACCATGTAGAGGTATTGGATCGAACTTGGGCAAAGCAATTGGAAATTAGCTCTTGAGAGCTCCTGTATCCTACTCAAGTGTGTTTAATTGTTAATCGTGAATTACTTGAACTTTATAGGTGTCCCGCTGATACCCTTTGGTTCGCCTTAGGGAGAAGTGGGGGCGTCACAATAAAATTGTTATTATAGTTATTTATCAAATAGTAGGCATGGACATGAAAAATTTGAATCCTTTTTCCTTATAATTATACTGGATAATCTTATAGTTTATGGGAAAATAAATTAAAACTCATTACACAAGGGCATTTTTGGGTATTCATTTAAAAATTTGATCAAGTCAATAGTATTTCAAGGTTTTGTTACTAAAACTATTAAATCAAGAGAGGTAAATGTAATTTTCCAAACCTCAGGAGAGTTCAATGAAATTGTCAAAAATCTCAGGGAATGTTTCTGAAATTATCCTTTTTCTAAAATAGAACCTGCATGTAAATTTTTTTTATTCTATTGGATGATTTTCCTTTCTGCGTTTTACTTTGTCTTGGTCTTGAAGAACAAAAAGTGCTTAGGTTGTACTAGTTTTGTTATACAAAAAGATTTGATTACTCAAATCTTTCAGCAATTTAATTTAATGTAGCCAAAGGATAGGTTTCATTATGACTTTCATTACTTAAAATTTTACACGTATGTGTTCAAATAAGTAAGGTAATTTAGGCTTGAATTTATCCTCAGCATAATAACTTGTATTTCAGTTCTGATTTTAAGAGTAGCTAACAGACTTTGTAGAGAAATTAGATCATGAGCCACTAATATATGGTCATACAATTCCATATGTCAGATATGTTCACACGATAAAATTGTTCTAAGGACTTTGATCCTATGAAATTGAGCTCCAAATTTGCTCCACTATTGAGTATCACAAAATCTTACAGTACACATGG
Organism: Coffea humblotiana; assembly: GCA_023065735.1. Lineage (NCBI taxonomy): Eukaryota > Viridiplantae > Streptophyta > Magnoliopsida > Gentianales > Rubiaceae > Coffea > Coffea humblotiana. The sequence continues at coordinate 77,999 of JACYVW010000031.1, forward strand.
TTGCTTACTAATTCTAAAAAGTGGTATACAATTTAGAAAACGTTTCAGATACAGAAGAAGTTTGGTTAGATTATACAATTGAGATTCCCAAGTCCAACTTGGGGGCTCTTGAACTTTATTATGAATATGAAAGTCACACACTTTGTTTCGTGGGCAAAATAAATGGGACATTGTAGAAACATGATATGAACGTCGCCAACGTTGTGACGAAACTCGCAAAAGACAAGCTCAGGATCGATAATTGGTATCAAGTTTGGAAGCGGAAGACATCAACCCGTTAATCACGTGGTTAACGAACTTTGGTATGATGGTAGTAGACGCCACAATCAAACGCGATCTTTGATTGATAAGTCGCGAACACCTAAAGGAAACTCTAAGATGTTCAAGAAGCTTTTGAGAAAGCCAAGAGAAAACTCACAAATCTGTCTTGTGATTCAACTTGTAAAAACATTACCTAAGGAGGCTATTTATAGCCTTACAAGTAATAATCCTAATGTGACTTGGAAAGACTAAAACAAGGCAAGGTTTCCTAAATGATAGGTCACCAACAATCGGCTCTAATGGCATGCAAGCTGGCCGAATTTATTCACAATTTGAAATGACTAAAATATGACTAGAACTACTCCAAATAACTAACCAAACAACGGAACACCATCATGGATCCGGTGACACAAGAACCGGACTTGTCATTCACACGAACTAGGGTTTGGTCCTTCGTGACCTTCCTTCACTTGAACAATATAGACAAGCTTCAGATCTTTATGCTTAAGTCCCTTAATGACTTTTGGGATAACCACTTGGCGTTGCACCTCCTGAACCAGCCCTTGAAGTTCTTCTCGCAACTTCTTAACTCGAGTGCGCGTAATCGGTCCTAGAGGAACTCGAATCTTGTCCGATGGCACCTCTTGATTCGTATCATTACCCTCCTCTTGAAAAGGATTTGCCCTCAAATCAGCTTCATCATCTGCAAGAAAAGCAGAAAGGTCAGAGACATTAAATGTAGCACTCACATTGTACTCACCAGGAAGATCAAGTTTATAGGCATTGTCATTAATGCGCTTAAGGACTTGAAATGGTCCGTCTCCGCGTGGAAGTAGCTTATTGCACTTTTGTACAGGAAATCTTTCCTTGCGCAGATGCAACCATACCCAATCACCAGATTCAAACACCACGTGTTGGCACCCTTTGTTAACTCGGTGAGCAATTTGAACTAATAATCTCTTTGAAAAACAAATCAGCAATATGGGATGCATCATCCGTTTTGTGACATGGTATAAAATGTGCCATTTTAGAAAAACCGATCAATAACAACATAGATGCTATCATTACCCTTTTTGACCTAGGTAACCCAAAACAAAGTCCATAGAAATATCAGCCCACGGCTCCTTACGTATAGGTAAAGGACTATAAAGACCATAAGGTTGAATTTTTTACTTAGTTTTGTGACAAGTAATGCACTTAGCTACCACTCGTTCCACATCTCGCTTCATCCTTGGCCAATGGAAGTGTTCTTGAAGGATAGCTAAAGTCTTAGCCACGCCAAAGTGTCTCATCAAACCTCCTCTGTGTGCTTCCCTAACAAGTAAAGAGCGAATAGAACAATTAGGTATACACAGCCGATTGAGATAAAAGAGAAATCCATCAAGGATATAGAATTTACCCGGAGTTGTTGAACTACAAGATGAATAAATATCTGAGAAATCCAGGTCATTAGAGTATAACTCCTTAACTAAATCAAAACCTAATAACTTTGCATCAAGTAGAGTAAGCAAGGAATGTGTGACAGCCCCACCTTCCCCTAAGGCGAACCAAAGGGTTTGGCGGACCGCCTGCCCAACTCTCGCCAGGACTACGAAATCGAATCACACAAACCCTAACTTACGCGCGATCGAACCCAAAGAAACCCAACAATCGGAGCTTACCAAATCAAGAACACAAAGGCATACATTCATCAGCAAATATACGGAGAAAACATGAATAATTACTTATATACATACGTTGGAACTTTACAAGTCAAGGGAAATACTTGTTCGAAGTAAAATTAGGGTTTTGATTACAAAAGAGCGTAACAAAAGAACATTTATACTAGCTCGACCTTTTCTTCAAAATCACGGTTCAAAAGTGTCGTTCCCTGTAAGGAAAACAAAGATAACGGGAAGGGGGTGAGCTTATGCTCAATGAGGTACCAAAAGTACAAGTAGTCACGAATCATGGCATTTCACATATCAATCATGCAGTTGTACACACCAGATAGGGAAAATGAATAAATACTTCAAATGGAAAGGATACAGGTGGCTCTCAGGAGCCAAAGTTCTCATTGCTTCATCGGAGCTTGATCAAATAGTAGTTGACACTCCGTCAACTTTCAAATAAAGTAACCCGTCCAGTAGAGCACCACTTTAACACCGATTCCGTCCACCAAACATACCCCTCACCGGGCCCGAACACCTCAGCAGTAACAGTGGTTGGTAATACTCGAGTATACCGGAAATCCAGAGTCTCCAATACCCAAAGATTCCCTAGAGTGGACTACCGTGGTTCGTTATCTAATCGATCGGCCCTTGCCGGCTCGACTCGAGTAACTAGCCCCGATTTTGAGCTCAAAGGTCATAGAATGGTCGTTGGATTTAATTCTCCAAACGACATCAAACAAATACATAAAATAGGTACAGATAACAGATACAGAGAACAATACAGATTTATACAGTATACAGGAACCAGAATAACCACATGAGAGAAACGAGTGTGATAAAGTACAACCCTCGTTTCATACGAAGCATACAAAAGTCACAGATAATCAAGTTGCAAGTACAGATGAATCAGATAAGCACCAATTTAAGGGGATGGTACACTCACAACAGATGCAGTGTCTTTACACGTTGGTTTTGGGTATTACTCCGCTCTTGGAGTTCAAATCTGCGAGGAAATATTGTTTAAGAGCATTGAAAAGTAACTAAGGCTCGAAACTTAAACATTTCGTTTTACGAGAATCAAGTAATGAGACTTATTTAGAGACTATTCGTAAAAACCCTTGATCACTTTTCAAACGGTGAAATTTTGAAGCCATTATATGTGCAAAATGCCGTTTGGGTCGAAGAAATGAAAGGAACGTATTTCTATCAGTTGTAAATTCCAAGGGTACAAGTTTCGGCCGAAATTCAACTTATATATCTCCACAAAAGGAAACTCGAATAACCTAGACAAATCGAGTTAGATTCGTCCTCAAAGTTTTACTCAAGATAAGTGTAACCCTACTTAAATCTCGCGTATAAATTTGGGCAGCACGCCCTTTGTGTTTACCAAATTTTCAGCCATTTATGGCTTCATTCTTTTCCTTAATTCAGCCCCAAAATACACACAAGTAAGGTTACCACAATAGCCCTTCCATTAGGCTCCAAAATCATCCAAGTACAACACAAGTGCAATAGTACAAGCAAATATCAATTTTGAAGACAAAAACTAAATGGCAGATTTGGCATCTCGTAGTATTTTAGTCATAACCGGAGCTATGGTTATCGAATCGGGGTGAACCTTATACCATTTCGAAGCTAAGACAGGGGGGAACAACTTTCATGAAGGCCACCTAACCTAATTTATAGTTTATCTAAGTCGAATTTGCCAATCACAGATCCAAAAGTTTATGATCAGAGGCTTTGGAAAGCTAAAATATAGCGATACAAGTTTTGTGTTTTGGCCAAAAGCTAATTGGATACGAATCAGGGTGAAAAATGCAGCCCAAACTGGTGAATTCACAAAACTGTTTACGAATTGCAGCTTGTGGCAGTCAGGGTATTTCGGTCATTTCACATCCTACCATGCTCCGATTGAGCTGAAATTTTACCAGTAGCTATCTAACTCAAATACCTACAACGTTCATGTTTTGAGCAAGGGCTGATTCGGTCTTCCTCAAGGACGAACATACAGTGCAAAAACATGGCAGATTACTACCATATAGAAACCCTAAGCTGGAATTTGTGCATGTAATCTAGAAAATTTCTTTAGGCAGAGTATTCTATCCCACAAAACCACAATAATTCATATCAAAACAATAAAAACCCTCAAGTATCATATGAGATCAGAATTTTCACCATAAAACTGAAAATTACCACTAAACTACTTCAAACCATGAAATATTCTCATAAAACTACTACAACTACAACTTTAAGCCACAAATTTGGAATTATTAAGAACAAAGAGGGGTTTCCTTAGCAAGTTACCTTAGAACCTCAAGAAAAATGATGACTTAGGCTTCTTCCTCCCAAAATTACTCCACAACCACCTTAGAAACTACTTTGACTAGCACTTTTATGGAGTGATTTGCAAAAGCTATGGTTGGAACTCAAGATTGAGCTTGGAAATTGAAGTGCAAGATGAACTTTCTCTCTCTTTTTCTTCCTCAAAAATTTCGGCCAAGAGAGCTAAGAAATGGGTGGAATTTTGGTCAAAATTTAGCTTTTGGTAAAGTTGAAAGAAAGTTAGGCAAGCTTGGTCCAACCGCGACGCGACACGTGTCCCTTTTTGGATTTCTTTCTTATCCTTTTGCTTTCCAATGATCAAATATCTAACCAACCTCTAATTGTCTCTTAACATCTAGTAATTTAATGCCTTACTACACAACTTAACCTAATTGGCCGAATTTCTCTCACTTAACGCACTAACGGGTCCCACGTCCACCATTCACTCCGAAAATCTCATCAACTGACTTATACTAGAAAACATTTTTAAAACCCTATTTACTCATAAAATGTCTAGAAAATTTATAGAATAAAGAAAATATAGAAAATGGTGCAAAGGAATAAAATAATGCCTAGAAATAAAGAAAATTTTCGGGTTCTCACAGAATGTCTACGCGACAATGCATCAGCAATAATATTAGTTTCCCCAACTTTATACTTGATCACATAAGGGAACGTATCAATGAATGCAATCCACCTAATATGACACTTATTTAACTTGTGTTGTGACTTAATGTGCTTAAGCGATTCATGGTCAGTGTGTATAAAAAATTCCCTTGGTCTCAAATAATGCTGCCAAGTCTCTAAAGCACGAACTAAAGAGTACAACTCTTTATCATATGTGAAATAATTCAAGGCTGCCCCATTTAGTTTTTCACTAAAATATGCAATTGGCTTACCCTCTTGCATTAAGACAGCTCCAATATCCACCCCAGATGCATCACACTCAACCTCAAACATTTTGTCAAAACACGGTAATGCAAGTAGTGGTGTGTGTGTGATTTTGTGTTTAAGTAGTTGGAATGCATTTTCTTGAGCATCACCCCAGACAAATTTCTCATTCTTTTTAATCACAGTAGTTAAAGGTGCAGCAATGGCACTAAATTCTTTGACAAACCGTCTATAAAATCTTGCAAGACCATGAAAGCTGCGTACTTCTTCCACCGTGCTTGGAGTCGGCCACTCTTGAATGACTTTGACTTTGTCTCCGTCCATCTTGATTCCCTGTTCACTCACAACAAAGCTTAGGAAGACAAGCTAATTAGTACAGAAGGAGCACTTCTTGAGGTTGGCATGTAGCTTTTCCCTTCGAAGTACTTCAAAAACAAGGTTTAAATGCTCAACATGTTCATCTAAGCTCCGACTATGAATCAGAATGTCATCAAAATACACAACCACAAACTTTCCTAGGAATGGACGAAGCACATGGTTCATTAACCTCATGAATGTACTAGGTGCATTAGTTAGTCCGAATGGCATAACTAACCACACATACAAGCCATGTTTGGTTTTAAAGGCTGTTTTCCACTCATCTCTCTCTTTCATCCTAATTTGATGATAACCACTCTTTAGATCAATTTTTGTGAAGATCACAGCACCATATAACTCATCTAACATGTCATCAAATCTAAGAATAGGATGACGATATTTTACCATTATTACGTTCACAGCCCCACAATTGGTGCACATTCGCCAACTTTCGTCTTTCTTAGGCACCAGGATAATGGGAACCGTGCATGGACTCAAACTCTCGCGCGCCCATCCTTTCTTCAAGAGCTCATCTACTTGGCGTTGTAGCTCTTTGATTTCATCAGGTCCCATCTTATATGCCGGCTTGTTAGGAGATGAAACGCCTAGAACCAAATTTATTTGATGTTTAATTCCCCTAATTGGTGGTAGTCCACTTGGAATCTCATCGGGGAAAACATCATCGTATTCTTGCAAAAGAGAGACAATACTTGATGGTAAAGTGTTAGCAAGGTCACTTGTAATAAGCATCACCTCTTTGCACAAGAGTACAAAGACAGGTGTATTAATATTTAAACCTTTCCTCACTACATTGGCTTTTATCAACAAATTTTGTTTTCTCTCTTTTTTTTCCTCCTTGGCCGAACCATCAATTGCCTTTTCCTCTCATGTTTCTCGGCCTTCTCACTTTCTTTTGAGCTCTCAGCTTTTCTTTCTTTTTCTTCTCACTCTCTGGCTCACTTTCTTTTATCAAACTCTCTTGATCCTCACGAACTTGGTGAGGAGTTAGTGGTACAAGAACAATCCTTTTATCGCCTTGCTTGAAGGAGTACTTGTTTGTGATACCATCAAAGGAAACTCCTTTGTCAAATTGCCACGGTCTTCCCAACAATATGTGACACGCTTGCATCGGGACCGCGTCACATAGTACCACGTTCTTATATCTCCTAATACGAAAAGGTACTTGAACTTGCTTAGTCACTCGAACATCCCCACTGTCATTCAACCATTGCAAACGATAAGGTGTCGGATGTCGTAGAGTTGGTAGTGCTAGTTTCTCCTCCATCAATGCACTCGCGACATTAGCACAACTCCCTCCATCTATTATCAAACTACGCACTTGCCTTTTATGTAGCATCGTGTGTAGAAGATATTCTCCCGCTGCTGGTGGTCGGCTGCCTTAACTTGTCTTGCTAAACATCACCTAACAACGTGTCCAACACGTTCATTGGACCGGGCAATGCTTCCTCCTCATCTTCTTCTTCAATGAGTGGTGGCATATCCTCGTATTCGTCCTCATCATCGGTGACAAATTCTCCACTTGGTAGGATGATCATGGTGCGTTGGTTCGGACATTAACTAGCGATGTGCCTTCGACCCTGGCACTTAAAGCACGTGGTATCTAGGTTCCTTCCCGTGCTCGACTCAATGGAAGTCTTAGGAGTTGTTTTAGACTCCCATTTGGTGACTCTTGCTTTGGTCTTAAAGGCGTAGAACTGGCCGCCCCCTTTTCCTCCTTCTTTGGTAGTGAAGTTCATGTATAAGAAGATGAAAGGGTGGTGTAGTTCCTTGGCTGACCCCTCCTCTTAATCCTCCTCTCAACCTTGATCGCCTTCTCTACCAAGTCACCAAGCTCCACGTAATGTTGCAACTCCACTTGTTCAGCAATTTCGAGCCTTAAACCGTTCAAGAAGCGCGCCATTGTCGCTTCTCGATCCTCCATAATGTCTGCTCTCAACATGAGTATCTCCATCTCTTTGTGGTAGTCCTCAACACTCTGAGCTCCTTGAGTAAGAGTTTGAAGCTTTTGGTACAAGTCATGGTGGTAATGACTTGGTACAAAACGCTTCCTCATTAGATGCCTCAACTCGGCCCATGTTTGTACGGCGGGTTTCCCCATTCCTCCTTCGACTAGCGGAGATTTGATCCCACCAAACAATGGCATAATCGGTGAATTCGACCCACTGCCAACTTCACTTTTTGCTCATCCGAGTAGGTATTGCAATAAAAAACGAGTTCGATTCGTTTCTCCCATTCCAAATATGCATCAGGGTCCGAACGTCCCTGAAATGGGGTAATATTCATTTTAATGCCCCCGATGTGTCACTCGATGGTCTAGCTTCTAGCTTGGGTCTCCTTTGCTTAAGTTCATATTCGTCATCCGAATTGGAGTTACTAGACTCATGCACGTAAGTCTTTTCCGCCGCTGCCCTTAGAACTCCCTCGTGACATCTTCAAGCTGTCAATTCACAGGTGCATCACCTCCAACTTTTGGGCCCATCATTCGTCCCAATTCACCTTTTATTGCCTCTGTAAAAGCTTGAAATCAAAAAGCTTGGGAGTTTGTTCCTCCCTTGTTAGTCATAGTGAAATGTAAGCTACGAATTTAGTAGTGAAAGGGGATAATTTACCTTACTCACTCCCTCACGTGTATACCCTCACTCTTGTGTTTTTTTTCACACACACTAACCTCTCTAATGATCTCAGTAATTTAATTCTCAAGGCTTCTCGTTCAACTCCTTGAAGAAGTTAGAACTCCTTCTAGTGTTGATCAACTCACCAACCGAGATCACAAGATTGTAGCAATTGAAAAGAAGAGAATGACGTGATTGACCAAGACAAGATGAATGACTCAAAGCTGAAATTTTCAAGTAACCTAGACAAGACTCTACCGAAGGAATGACTTTTAGCTGGAAATTTGAGCTGTTGTTTTCTCGGTGTTTCGGGCAGTTTCTTGTGGAGTATTTGGTATTTTTGGGTGTTCAAATGGCGCGTAGTTTACTCCTTGAAGGACAGGTAATTCGGTTTGCAATTGTCTTACAACCGATTTAGGAAACTAGTGCAAATGATGGCGGCTGGTTTTAGGAAACGGGTTTGTGTTTAGGAAACAAGGGTTGGAAGGTCGTTTAGGTCTGACGTAGGGGGTTTAGGGTGACTTGGATTTGGTTTCTTGCCTGACTCTAATCCCAAAAGCTTTAGGATTTGGAGGTAGTTCAGGTTGGGACTTGTTTCACAATTAGGAAACTTGAGCCAATGTCTTTCTTTCCTTTTTTTTGTCTTTGCTTTTTTTTTCGTTCCTTTCTTTGTGGCTCACTCTAATTCTTTTCAAGAAACTCAGATTTACTCCCAACAACTTTGAAGTTGGATTACAATTCAAGATTGCCAAGAAAGTTGAGGTTGTTTCCAAGTTTCAAGAAACCCTCGATGTTTGGACAAGAGATTGAAGAATTCCCAAATCAGTATTGGTTGATCCAAGAACTTCAAGAATTTCATTCAAGAAACTCAAGAACTTCCCAAAATATGTTTTGGTATCCAACTTTTATAAGAAAAAACACAAAATTTTAGAGATCAATGGCACACAAGTTCGGTCAGCCCCAAGAAAATTTTCTAGCAATAGACTCGAGAAAATTGGTACGCAACACTCTTTTTTTCTTTTTTGTAGACTTTTGTTGGGCTGCTTTCACGACCCAAACAACACAATACTCACAAGGAATAGACTACAATCTGGACGAAACCAGTAGCGGCAATTTCTAGTCATATTGTAACACACAAACGAGTTCTACTTGAAACACGACAAGAAGAAACAAGAAAAACCCAAGCGGCTGCAAATTGCTTTTGTTTCTGTTTTTTTTTTTTGGACAAGAGACAAATAACCACAACAATTAACAACAACTAGACACAAAACACGATGAAATAAATCTAGAAAATTTTGAACAACAACCTAAAACACAAAACAGAATTTTGGACTGTGACAGCCCCACCTTCCCTAGGGTATACCCTAAGAGTTAGCAAACTGCCTGCCCAACTCTCGCCAGGACTACTAAGTCGAAACACAAGTAAACCCTACAAAACGTGCAAAAGGATTTCGAGAAAACGAACTGTCGGAAATTGAATTAGTTAAACTAAATGATGCAATAGAACTTTGATTAAACGCTCCAACGAAAAGCGAAAAGAACAAATGTCACGTCAGAATCCGGCCAATATTTGGCCTGATTGCCGGCCGGATAGATGGTCAGATTCAAGGCAGTGACTAAAACGAAAACTCTTCATTTTCCCCTGACAATCTAGCCAAGTATCCGGCCAAGATTTGGCTGGATATACAGCCGGATTCCCTGCAGTAATTCCTGCCAGATTCCTTTTCTTTCCTTGTTCAATTTCCGAACTCGCCCGATCAATCCAACGAATACAAGAAAAGTTCACCAAAGCCATAGAAACGTAGCATCTCAAACGATTACACTTAATATACAGGGTTAAACACTTATATATATTTACATTGGAATGTTCAACAGTTCAACTGGCAATACAAGTGTCGCGCCCCATTTTTTTAAATAAGAAAATAAATGGTTTTAAAAAAAGTGGTGAATTTTTAATTCAATTTGTTTTGGAAAATGATGTTTAATTTAAAAAAGAAAATGGGCCTAAATGGGGTTTAAAAAATGCGACGGTTTTGACCCAAAAATAACGTTTAAAAAGGATTTTAAAAAACAGGAGTCGCCACTTGGTATCGAGTTAAGGTGTACCAAGTCACCTAAAAAATGAATTTTTAAAGAAAAAGTAGAGAAACCCTTTTTAAACGACTCCAAATCTACGAAAATCAGAGAAAAAGATTCGGGAGTCACATTTGAAAAAAGGGAAGGCAAGGATAAAAATCCAAGGCACCCTTTCAATCTAGCCAAGGCTAGTTGCGCGATTTAGTCAAAAGTTTTCTTAATTTAACCTAAGAATTTATCACATTTGGACGTACTATATGAATTGCAAACCTAGACCTAATTATCGAAGTCAGAATGTCTCTTCGAAGTTATTTGATGCAAATCGCATTAATTGCGATGCCTAAAAGTAAACTCTCGAAGAAGTCAAGAATTGTGCAAAAACATGAGACTCTAAGAAAAGAAAAGAAAAATAATAATATACAAATATACATGACCTAAAGGGATGCATCATAATGGGTACGGGGAGCTAAGACTCGTGACTTCAATTTTCCCTTTTATAGAGGGAATACGAGCGTGATAAGGCTAAAAGCCAAAACTCGTCCATATCCCATACTTAAGGGGTTGTTTTCCTAATCTAATCAAGCAAATGTACTAACCTATCTCTAATTTCTTAAATGGAATGCAAGTCTAATGTCGTGTTTTCATACAAAGGGGTAAGGAATATACATATAGGGGAAATATGGGGTAAGGGATATACATATAGTGAAAAATGTCATGCAAAATGATAAGGAAACCCTAAAAGTGAAAAATATGCATGAGATGAAGTGATTTTATCACACAATCATGATCTAACGCGTAGAATGATTCCTAAGGGTCTAGCATTGGACTAACCCATGTCTACAAGTTCTCACTAGCATTGGACTAGCGAGAAGACGGGGAACAGGACCACAACTAGCGTTGGACTAGTGTGGTGACGACATGCATTCATTTATAACTAACTAATCATGTAAAACTAATAAAAAGCAAATAAACACATAAGTTCACATAAACACGTAGCAAATAAGCATGATTTCTAGATGCAAAGTCCTAGAAAAGCGATAAACACATAGCACAAAGGCATGCAAAACACACAAAAACAAATAAAGCAAATAAAACCCTAATTATTACACTTGGGGCCCTAACTACAATCTAAGGAGGGGAAGGAATAAAATAAAACAAAATAAAATGAATAGATAAATCCCTAACTATTACATAGTCTATCTAAATACAAGTCTTGAACCCCCTAACTATTACAACTTGGCATTCAAGTGGCCTTTTAAATAATTAAAATAGAACTACAATAAATATTCAAAAATTGAAACAAGTAAAGCAAATAAAGAAATGAAATAAAACATTCAAAAGGCATGCAATTAAACACATAAAATCACATAAGTGCACATAGGATCAAATAAAGCGAAAATAAGGGATAGAGTGTACCTCCCTTGAGTTAGTGCCCTAATAGAGTGAAGTTACTTATTTACCCTCCAAATAATGAAAAGGGTCAAGGCATCACTTTAATTAACAAAATAATCACATGAAATGGAGATGAACACGAAATTGAATTACTCAAAACATTCAAATAAGCTAAATAACTCATATTCATCAAATTGAAACAAACAAAGATCCATATAAAAGAATTAAGAAGTTTGAGGGATCAATTTGTTGTTATTAACATTAAGGGTCCCAAAAGCAAATAAATTAAAAAGCAAATAAATTAAAATTAAGGACTTGAAACGAGACCTACAAAACTTAATCATAAAATCCACAAAAATAGATGAAAATCAATTTGCTACATCCAAATCACAAAAATACCCAAAATTTGACTAAGAATCCAAATCAAAACTAAAATCTAGAAACAGTTCTTAAAACCTTCAAATTCATCCCTAAAATTCATGAGGAATCTGTCCATAAATCACATGAAAGCATACCAATGAAAAATAACATGTTAAAGGGATAGAATTGATTAAATTATTCAATTAGTTGGGCCATATTAGCATTAGATAGAAACTAAGGGGTGTGAATGCAATTATTGGAAGATTTTTCATGCATGCTACAAAGCTTCTTTATCACATTACGCATGCAATCCTTTCTGCAATTCTGGGAACTTATGGTGAAACCAAACTCACGAAATCATCAACTAAACTCAAGGTGACCCAAAGCAACAAAATCACCACATATTCTTCACCTTTCAACATAAAATTCCTAGACTTAAACACAAAAATCCAGCAAGACAGAACACACAAAATTGGAAACAAACTTCTCTGCAACTTTCGAATGGCTTTGAAATGTTCACCGAACCTCACGGCTCATACCCACGCAGACAGTGTTATGCAAACATTTGAGTAAACCCAGCAATCAAGCTCTCATAAATCTCCAAATCACCATTGTTAGCACAACCGAAATACAAGATTAACAGCAAAACAGGTTCGTTCAAAAGCTTTCCACCCAGTTTCTAAGTTTTCTATGGAAGCTCATCTATCTAGCAAATATTTGAGCCTGACTTATGTGAATTTGGACCAAGAACACAAGACTCCAACACCAATCACCCCAATTTCTTCTTTCAAACGCAAGATTAAATAGCCAAATCCAGCGACAAAACCCACTTTGTGGGCTATTGCAGAGAGAAAACAGCAAAGCATAAGAAAGCATGAAGCTTTCTTCCAATTTCTTGGGTTCCCTTGCCAAACAGACAAGTCATACAAATCAATTAACTTCTGTGGCGTGCATTCTAGACAGGATTCATATCCCTCAAGGGAAACTCAACATCCCACAGGCAAGTCAAAGAAAAACATGAAACAGAAGATACCCATGAATTCGAAGAAACCAGCAAAAGCAAAACAGCGCATAAGAATCGGCACGAGATACCCGCAAATTCGAAGAACAGATTGAAGCAAGACTCCATTTTTTCTGGACAACTTCGACTGGACATTTCCCTAAAACTAGACAGCAATAGCCATGACAGTGAACAAAAAAACACCAGACTGGTCATATTTTTGCTGCAACTTTCTTTGGGCTTTCCTTAAGTATAACAGATCAACAAAACAGAATGGGTTTCTGTATGAATCAGTATCGCCAACGCCATGAAACAAAGCAGAACCGAAACATTACTCAAAACAGGCCTATGTAACAATTATTCATTTTTTTTACAGCAACGTACCAAAAACATCAATCAGGTTCTTCGCCTTTAGGAAGAGTAAGTAAAATTCTAGGTAACAACCATCAGCAAAGAACCATCAAACAGCCAAGGAAAGCAAGAAACAAAAAAAAAAAGAAAAGCATCTTTATAAGTAAAAACGCAAGGAAAACGGCTGCAAATAATCCATCCCAACTACAAGGGAATCCAGTAACGGAGTATCAAACAGCAAGAACTTATCTTTCCCACTCTCCACAGTGGCTGATAAAAGAAACCAAAAATTTAAGCATACTTGTATCCTATCTAAGAGGAAAAAAAGAGTATACTTTTTGCGTTGCGGATTTGACCTTGATGTGCAGTATCCTCCAACAGATGAACGGAACAGAAGAAAGGCTTTGCTTGAGCAGACCTAGAAAGTAGTGAAAACCTCGATCTCCCTTCTCTCTTGCCATATGGTTCTTCCTTTTTCAATTTTCCCGGAGCTCCTTCCTTTCTCTGAGAGCCGCCACCCTCTTTCTCTTTTCCTTTTTTTTCTTCAGTTCCTTACTTTTTGTTTCAACCGAAAGCTCCTCACTCAAACCCGTACTCTCTTTTCTTTTCCCTCTGTTAGTTTTCCGTTTCCCAGTCCCTTTTCTTTTTACTCTCCAGCCGTCACCTTCTATCCTTTTTTCACTTTCCAGCCGTCACTCCCCCCCCCCTTCCTTGGCTGCGTTCATCAGCTTTTATAGCTTCAAGAACCATTCCAACCCTAGCATCCAATGGTGTGGATTGGAGTGATTTTCAGGATGATATACAAGCCACTAGATGGCCCTTGTCCTATATCTTTTGGTGTTGTTGGATCAAAGCCAGGTGGGGTGATGTTCAAGGATCCGAGGGTGCTAAAAAATGAGGAAACAAATGAGCCAAAAACTGAAAAAGAAAAACGCAGCTGCCCCCGTCCTTGCCTCTTGCTGGTGCATCGTAAGGGAGGAGCAGCGCGCGTGCTTGGCACGCACGTGTGGCTCTCCCTTTTTTTTATTTTTTTTATTCTTTAAGGAAATGATTTTCTAAATAACATAAAAATGAAATAGGTCAACAAAAATTAAATAAAATGCTAAAATATTATTCTTTTCATTTATCGTTATATTTTTACTAGTTTTCAATTAATTTAGGTAAACGAAAAAACGTTAATTTCCTAATTAAAGTTAATTTGCAACAAAATTTTCAATTATTGAATCTAGAAGAATTAAAAAACCCGAATTTTTGTAACAATTTTCATTTTCCGGAAATTTAATGCCAAAATGTCTTAAAATAAAATTAGGAGACTAATGAGTAAAAATAAATAATGATTATCATTAAAAATAATAATAATAATAAATAAATAAAGCTAAATTAAAATTGGTATCTAAAATGCTAAAAAAATGTCTAAAAGCAAAAAATCATGAGATTAATAAATAAATAAAAATAGGTACTAATTATCAAATGAAATAAAAAATAAAAATTGATTAAAAATTTGGTGTCCTACAACAAGTCAGAATATCCATAATTTATCAAAGTACAATTAGGGTTTGCCAGTACAGAGGAGCTTAATCAATAGAATGTCTATAACTAGCTCTACTCTTTTCTCCAAAAATCACGGTTTCAAAGTTTGTACTTGTAAGGACAACAAAGATAATGGGGGTGAGCTTACGCTCATTGAGTTACCAAAAGTACAAGCAGTCAAGAATCATAGAGCTTCACTTTTAATCAGTCAAATATACACACCAAATAAGGAAATGAACAAACACCTCAATTAGAAAAGATATAGATGGCTCTCAAGAGCCAAATTCCCGTTGCAGTACTTGATCGAAACTCATTGACTTTCCGTCAACGTTTAAAGAAACAACATGACCGTAGACCCCACTTTATACCAAATTCCGTCCACCAAACATACTCCTTGTCGGGCCTGAATGCCTCAACAGGAACAGAGGTGGTAATACTCGAGTATACCAGAATCCAGAGTCTCCAATACTCAAAGATTCCAAAGATACAGTCCCCATGGCTTATTAATTTTTCTCGACCAAGCCCCTTGCTAGATCGATTCAATTAATTACCAATGAGGTTGAGCTCAGATTTCATAGGAAGGTCGTTGGATACAAGCCTCCAAACAATATCATATCAGGCACAAGCAACAGATTCAAGTTTATACAGTAAACAGTCAAATAAGCAAAAGAGACGAGTGTGATAAAGTACACCCTCGTCTCGTCCAGAATAAACAGATGGTACAGCCATTCAAGTCACAAATTGCAGGTACAAGTAAATCAATTAAGCAACAAGTCATGCGAATGGTACACTCACCAGTTCAAGCAAAGATAACTTCAAAAGTTTCCTCCCAAAGTATGCCTTTGATCACCGACACGTCCTAAGAATAACCAAGGTAAAACAATTATGGTTCCCACATCCACAAACCCAGTAAACGGAATGCACAAATGTGGCTCAACTACGAGTCGTATGCCTATCCAAGTTAACTACTAGTGCAAGGAGATAAAAATGTGGCTTTGGAGTAAAAAGGTAACAGTTGGTCCTAAAGACATGAACAACCCCAAAACCCTTCATTTCTACCGAAATTAATCCAAACTCAAAGGAACCAAACGGCCTTAAAATTTGGGCAGCACTTCCCCTCAATTTCCTTTACTTTTCCATCCCACAATTCAATCACCAATCACATCTCAATTCAGCCACAATTGCACATACAAATCATAGCTATTAAACACACTCAATTAGGGTCACAATACCCTTCATATATAGCCAATTGGTAGCTCCAAAAACCAACGACAATCAAGCCAAAATTGGAAACTCTAATCTGAAATTTATGCACCCAAACTAGAAATTTCTTTAGGCAAGTTAAACTAGCCTATAAAATTTTAATATTTCACATAGCAAAGCTATCAAAACATGGACAACTCTCAAGCATCACATATGAGCAGAAAATTCACCATAAGAACTGAAAATTTCCATCACACCACTTCAAACCATAATATGTCTCATAAAACTACATGTTTTGTAACCCTAAACCACAAGTATGCTAGTATTAGAAGTAAAGAGGGATTTCTTGGCAAAGTTACCTAGTAATCTCAAGAAAGATGGTAGCTTAGTACTTCTTCCTCCAAAATCACTCCACCAACACCTTGGAATCTACCTTGGTTAGCACTTTTATGGAGTAGTTTGCAAAGTTGTTTTCTAAAACTCAAGATTCAAGCAAGTTTGGGAGTTAGAAAATGAAGTTTTCTCTCTTGTTTTTCTCTCAAGATGGCCAGCCAAAGGAAGAGCAAAATGAAGCAAATTTTGGTCAAATTTTTGATTTTGTAAAGGTATGAAGGTCTTGGTCAAAGTCCAACATCCATTGGCTTCACGACAAATGCCACACTAGAATTTAACCTCATCCTCTTGTCTTCCAATGGTTAATCTATCTAATTAAACTCTAATTAACCCTTAGCACCTTATAAACTAACATCCCCTTATACAAAATTTCACCTAATCGACAAAATTTTATCGCATTTACCGCACTAGCGGGTCCCACGTCCATATGGCACTTCAAACTTAACATGAGCTAACTTACACCAGAAAAATAATTTAAAAACTGTATTCACTTATAAAAATCTATGAAAAATTAATATAATAAAGTAAAGTAAAGAAAATGAATGCGAAGAAATAAAATAAGAAAATTTTACGGGTCCTCACACTCTCTCCCCCTTAAAAGAATTTCGTTCTCGAAATTTTCTTACCTTCATTAACAAACAGTTTAGCAGGGATCATCCAATATGGAGTTTTCGAGATAGGTGATATCTCCGGCAACAAGTCAATCTTAAATTTTATCTCTCTTTCCGAAGGTAAAGTCACTAACTCATCAGGAAACACATCCGGATACTCTTTCACCACCGGTACATCTTCGACCTTCAACTTATCGGTCGGGGTATTTATTAGAAAAGTTAGGAAACCTTTCGCTCATTTACTCAATACTTTCTAACTCAAATTCCCGAAATTATGGCAAACAAGGCTAATCTACTCCTTACACCTAGCCGTAAAGTCGCCTCCCCAAGTATACGAAATTCCATCAATTTCTTCTTACAGTCAAGATGAGCATTATACTTCTAAATCATATGGCAATCTAACGGTTTCACATCAAATCCACACATAAAAATGGGGGTGAACGAAGGATGGATAGCACTAGGGTCTATTAAACTCTTAGCTAAACGGTGGAATACAGGGATCGTACCTTCTATGACCTCAGATGAATCAGAGACCTGATGTTGCTCTAGGGAATACTACCGAGCCGACACCTTTGGTATAGTCCCTTCCCCCTTCGACTATCCAGGGTTGATCTTGGTTGACTGTCGGTTCCCACTCCCTTCTCGAGATAGGACTGGGCAATTAGCGATCTGATGATCTGCACTCCCACAATGTAGGCATTTCCTCTCTTTCTTCCGACAAATATTCTCCGTGTGATTCGGCTTCCCACAATACCCTCAGAGACCACGAGAAGCAGAGGCCAAGCCTCCCTGTGAGACACCTCTTGACATCCCTGGAAGTCTTACTCTTCCAGTTCCTCTTCCAAACTTAGGAGGTGTGCTCTGATTCCCTTGCCCTAAGTTACTTTTAGGAATAGCCCTTTGCTTTGCTTGGAAGTTTCTAACTCGTAACCTCGCACTTTCAACTGGCTGGATTTTCTCCACAGCATCACTAAAGGTGTTGATTTGGGCTACCATTAGATCCTTTTGAATCTCTACATTTAACCGCTGAAGAAACCGCCTTATTTGCCTTTACTCGGTCACGATTAATTCGGGAGCAAATTTAGATAATATAGTGAATTGGCTCTCATATTCCACTACAGTTTAAGCTCCCTGGCGAAGTCTAATGAACTCATCCTCCTTTTTCTCTTGAATTAGAGGTGGAAAGTATTTTGCATTAAACTCCCTCATGAAGTTTACCCAAGTCCTTGGGGTTTGCTCTCTCTCCCACTTCATTCTAATCACATTCCACCAAAAACGGGCTGCTCCCTCCAACTGAAAAACAGCAAAGGTCACCTGTCTCTTCTCAGTATAATGCAATGCAGCAAAAATATCGACCATCTTCTCCAACCACTTCTCGGCCACGTCTGGGTCTGGTCCTCCAATGAATTTTGGTGGGGAGAACTTCTGAAATCGTTTGAGGGCTCTATCCTCACCCTCTACATGATTACCAGGTTGATTCATAGGTTTTGGCCCTGACGTTCCACTACATGAGCCAAGAGATCGGTCATGCGCTGGATAGCGGTGGCTACCTGGGCATTAGGATCCACTCCAGGTTCAGGATTTGGTTCAGGCACTGGTTCATGATTACTTTCTTCGGTCAAGGGTTGCCTAGATCCGCGCCCATGGCCGCGTCCACTACATCTACCCTCCATTCGTTTTAACCAATCTAGGGTCGAAGCGCGAATATAATATTAAAGAGAGCAAGTTACAAAAGTATATACAAGTCAAAAACCAAACAGTCAACACAACTTTAGCATATATATATATGACACAGTAGCAATCAAATACAAACAAAAGTAATCCCATGAAAGTAACGGGGTCATCCAAAAGTACAATGTACAAACTAGGCCAAAAGTTCAAAAACAGCTAACTAAGAGCTTTCCCAAATTACCCTTCACACGGAATAAAAACATGGCTCAAAGAAGCTATAACCTAGTTCCCAACTGAGCCAACGGACTCTCCCTTATGGCTAGAGCTAGGGGCGTCACCCTCCTTAGGAGCTCCGTCGCCCGGAACCTCCACTTGTGCATTAGCGCCAATCACTCCTTGGATTAGCGCCTCACACTCATTAATAATGCCTCCGGACCGGTCTCTAAATTCCCTGACCACCTTAGTGAGACGGTCAATAACTTCTTGTAACTGCTCTCTAACAGCATTCGTCCTCTCTTGCTCCGTCGCTATATCCCCTTGGAGCTCCCGAATCCGATCCGCTTGCATCCTCATGGTGCCCCTCAACCTCACTATCTCAGTTTGATCCCTAGCGGCGACACGCCTAAGCCTCCTCCTCTCGTCCAATACCGCCATGACCACATGGTCGATATAAGAATAGTTCTGGTAACGGCTATAGTGTCGAGTCCGACTAGCAGAACTCCAACGCCGGATCGGTCCTCCAAGCTTCTCCTCATAATCTATAACGCGAAAGTGCCTCCGAGATGGCTCACCTCCACCCTTTCCATTCACTCCGTCCATAACCTACAAGAATAACACAGTTTATATCTTAGACAGGGTTAATCATACTTAATGACACCCTAACACATCACACGAAGTTCCGTAGAATCAAATTTCTAGTTCGCCCAAGTCATTTCTAACCTAGGCTCTCATCTATTTAGTATTCGGGTACAAGAATCCAAAATAAGATAATTCACAACTCGAACTGGCCAGTTCTAAGAGTAAATCATCTACATTTGAGATTCCTACCAGACATACATATCTATTGTCCCTAAGTACCATGATAAAGGTTTGAAACCTATAACATTTCATGATTAATAGCTTATGCTCAAAAGAGCACTTAGTCCTTTACACTCATTCACGAAATCAGGACCATAACACCACTTGGCCTAAGCTCACTCCTCACAGAGACCACGCGAAGTAGCTCTGATACCACCTGTGACAGCCCCACCTTCCCCTAGAGCGTACCCTAAGGGTTAACGAACTGTCTGCCCAACTCTCGCCAAGACTACTAAGCCGAAACTCACATAAACCCTATAAAACGTGTAAAAGAACTTCGAGAAAACGAACTGTCGGAAACTAAATTAGTTAAACTAAACGATGCAATAGAATTTCGATTAAACGCTCCAATGAAAAGTGAAAAGAACAAATGCCACGTCAGAATTCGGCCAATATTTGGCCGGATTGATGGCCGGATTCAAGGCAGTGACTGGGGCTGTCAACGAATCGAGCTGCTCGCGAATAGTTCGTGAGCAGCTCGTTCAAATAATCGACTCGAGTTCGATCAAATCGAGCTCGAGTCGATCTCGAACTATTCGAATATCGAAATGAATCGAATTCGAGCCAAAAAATGTTATGCTCGATAAGCTCGCGAGCTTTTCGAGCTTAAGGTATATTTAAATATATATAATTTTATATTTGTAAAATTACTTATATATATAGTTGTAAGTTTAATTACATGTTGTACCTATTAAAATTCAAAATATAATAGGGGTATTATTGTCTTTCCAGATAATTCTTAAAAAAAAAGAAATTGAAATATTAGAGTGTAATTAGGTCAAGCTTCAAGCAACTTCAGAATCTTGTCCGCTGTCTTCTTGAAGAGCTCCTCACCTCAGTCCCTAAAATCCCAATTCCTTACGTCAATCCCTAATCCCAATTCCAAATCAAACCCATTCGGCAAGATTTAACTCCAGTCGTTTCTTTTCTCTATTGTCATCATCCGTCGATTGGAAGTGGATTGTGCAGCAAGTGCAACCGTGCAGCTAGCGGAAGGTGGATCTTGGAAGCAGGTGCAGCCGTGCAGAAGGTAAGATGTGATCCTTTTTGTACTTTGTGGCTTCAAATGCTTTTCATTCTTTTGCTTATCAGCTTTCTTTGGTCACCGAAGATGAATATTTAGAGACCTTTAGAGAATCTGCACCTTGGGCTTACCTTCGAATTACCAAGTGCTCGGACCTTATCCTTTGCGAATCTGCACCTTAATATGCAAGTCAACGCCCTCTCTGCTGGACCAGACTTGAATTCTGAGTATTAATTTAGGGCCCTTTGAGATTAAGCAGGTTTTTAACAATTTAATTTAGTTGAGTTCAAAACGAACTGAGCGTATCCAAAATGAAAAAAATAAATAAATATGAGGTTTTCTTCTTTTTTTTTTGGTTTTCTAGTATTAAATTTCAGAATTGGGGTTTAGGATTTTATACTTTCCGAAAAGCTTGTAGATGGAATATAGATTGTTTGGATCTTCTTTTTTTTTGGAAAATTAATGATTTTTGAACTTTAATTTGAGGAGGCAGAGAAATGCTAGTACTAATTGTTAAAGCAAAATAGTAGTAATAAAGTTTCTCCTCCGGGTATATTGCTAGATTTGTGGCACGCCGCCATTATTAAATGTTTGTTTCTAAATGAAAAAACCGCCAGACAAGGCTGGCTAGTTTTTGTAAGGCAATGACTTGCAACTGTTCTCCTTTAACACTAAAAGACTCTACCATACATATTCATGCTTTGGTAGTTGGCTTTCTTTATTTGATCAGATGCTCAAATGATTACAATAATGGACTTCAAGGCAAGGATCATTTTCTTTTCGTTTTAGGCATGTTTTTTTATAGAGAATGGATTGAGTTGCAAATTAGAGTTATGATACAAAAGAATTCAGTATTCCAATATCTATTACAATGATAATTTCTCCCTAGTAAAGGATAAGTTCTGACAACCTTTAGAGACTCATGGTTTTCAGGTGATTCCTGCAAAATCTGTATAGAAAAGCTCTTAAAAGTAGTTTGTGAATGGTACTTTCAAATTCATGTTATTGATACAAAATTAGTTTATTACTTATTGTTATTGTTATTCTTATTATTATTTTGCAGAAATTGAAGGCAGCAAAAGAGATTCTACTTCCTATAAAATGAATGTGACAATTGGAAAGGTACATAGTTTGTGTTTAATATTTCGATTCCTCTTCAAATATGTTGTTTTAGATTTTACCACTACTATTTTGTTACTTAAATTATTTTTTTTGTCATAGGGCCTGCAGTTGACATATCTGGAATTCATAAGCAAAAGTTGGAAAGGATTATCGTGGAATTGACAAGAAGCTGCTGTTTTACTGCTTTGATTGCAAAATTTGTTTCACTTTTTTAAGTATGGTTATTTCTTGACAATTGACATTGCCTGTTGAAGACATTCACTTGAATGTTGACACTTTGTCTTTGTTTTTTCTATTTGTGTGACTTGGTGGATGTTGGTTGTCTGACTTATCTCTGAATTTGGATGCTGGTTTTGTTGTTAAAATATGTATGGATGAATTTGGATATTGGTTGGCATAACGGCTGCAAAATTTTTGACAGTTTGATGCTTTGGACTTTAAATTGATATTTAAAGCTGGCTTGTCTCAGATTCTCAATCATATGGATGACTTTGGACAGTGCTGTTCAGTAATGTATAGCAGAGCTTGTATCTTCCATTTTCAAGATTGTATGAAGTCTGTCCATCTTTGTGATGCATATGCATTTTGTCTCGATGTAACTTTGCACATAAATTGAGATTTATACTTGAAGTTTTTGCATTTGCATTAGCTTGTCATTTCCCCGGCAAAATTTGTTAGGAAATGTCACTGCCAAGGTGATTTGGTTCAGATAAAAGACTGAATGAAAGAGCAAATTCTACTTGCTTAGAATAGTAGATTGTTTGGTTCAGCAGGCTTTAAACGAGCAAAATTGTTAATGGTTCGAGCTCAAACTCGAGCTCGACCTCAATTCGAGCAATTTCGAACACGAGCTCGAACCTCACGAATTTAATACGAATCGAATTCGAGCATATAAAACTAATATTTGTCGATCTCGAGCCTGAGCTCGATCTCGAGCCTTAAGCACTTTGTCGAACTCGAACTCGATCAAACTAGTATTCGAGCTCGATTCACTTCGTTGACACCCCTAGAAGTGACTATGTGACGACTGGAAAATTCGCTTATATTTTTTTTAAAATTTCCTCTTATTTTGATTAACTTACTTTATAACATCTTTACTACTCATTTACTCCCTCAATAGTAGTAATGAATAAGAGATTTAAGAGTTTTACCCTTAGTTTTATAGTTCGGGAAAACTAGAGTTTTTACGTCTTTCAGATTACTCGGTACGGAGTGTGTACTGAATTTGGTGGTTAAGAGTGAGTTTTAAATAAGAAAAAGTGTGTGATTAGAAATAATAATAATAAATTAGTGAATTATAAGTGAAAACCCAAGTACGTGCGAGTTAAGGAAAAACGGTGTGAACCGCCTTGTACCGTTCGCTACCGATTGAATACACCACTTGAACACTACTTTATTACCTTAATATCCTTGCTTTTATTTCAGCTAATTAACCCTAAAATATCTCTTAAACCAGCCACAATCTTTGACCAAAGAAAAGAGGAAAAAAGAAAAAATTGAGAGTTAATCCTACGGCGACACTTGGCGGCCATCTACCTAACTTTGACCAACCAATTTCCTTCATTTTTATCACCAAATTCACTTCATTTCCTCTTCATTTCTGCACATTCTGGCAGAGCTTCAAGAGAGAGAAACACAAGAGAGAAACTAGCAACTTTCACCTTGAATCCATCCATGTTTGAGTGCAAGCAACTGAACTCAACCGATTAACCTTTCCTTTTGTGCTTGGAAGACTTGGGGTGCTGAAAAGTTGGGAAGAAAGTGGTGTGTTTCTCACTTACAAGGGACTTTTGGAAGGTAGCATGGCTGCCTCTCCTTTTTCTCTTCCTTAATCTTGTTTAAGTTTGGAGAGAATCTTATATTCTTGGCTTGAGATGGTTAATTTGTTAGTTTGGCATGATATGTTGGATTGTTGAGCTAGGGTTTGAGATTTTCAATGTGTTTATTGTTGTTTACATAGCATATGATGTGGAGGAGCTTGGATAGGGACTTGGGTAGTGATTCAAGACATGAATGTGATTAGTAAGCATTGAATCATTAAATTTCCAGTTTTAGAGAGGAACCTGTCCTGTTTCTGACCTGTTTAATTTATCCATGTTAGAGGCCGAATCAGGCCTAGGTCAAAACATGGAAGTTGTAGGGAATAGAGTTATATAGCTGTCTGTAACGTTTCAGCTCAATCGGAGCACTGTATCATATGAAATGACAAAATTACCCCTGACTGCCAAAATGCACTGTTTCGCGGACAGTTTTCTGTTTTCTCTGAAATTGCACATTTTGACCTTGAAAATGAACGAATTGGCTGTCGATGTTTTCATAAGACTTGTAGTTCTCTGTCTTAGCTTCGAAACGGTATAAAGTGTACCCCAAACCTATAGGCCTATCTTTAGTTGTGACCGAAACGCCAAGAGACGTCAAACCTGCTGTTTTGTTGTTTGTCCTTAAACTTGGTTTCCGGTCGCATTACTAGTATTGTTTTGTAATTGAATGACATTGATCCTAGTTGAAGGGCTATTGTGGTAACATTGCTTGTGTGTGACTTTGTGACTGAATTGAGGAAAATAATGAAGTCATAAATGGCTGGAAAATAGCTAAATACAAAGGGCATGCCGCCCAAATTTTCACTCGAGAACTAGGCGTGTGTACTTGTGATGCGAGCGAAGACTTGAGGTTGAATTGAACTTGAATTGTCTAGGTTATTCGAGTCTTCTTTCGTAGAGGTATATAAGCTGGAATTCTGCCGAAACTTGTACCCTTGGAAAAATGAAAGTAACGACTAATAGAAATACGTTTTCCTCGTCTTTTCGACTCAAATGGGGATTTCAAAGTTTAATCGCTTCAAAGTTTCAAAGTTTTAAGAGCGAGCATGAGTTTTCTAGGACATGATAAGTAATATGAATATTCCTCAAATGAGTTTCAATTACTTGATTTTCATTAAACGAAACGTTTAAGTGTCGAACCTTAGCTGATTTTCAAAGCTCTTAAACGATGTTTTATCGCAGATTTGAACTCCCAACAAGGAGTAATACCTGAACGTGATCCGTAGAAGCACTACATCTTTGTGAGTGCTTCCAAATACCTGATTGAACTTGACACTTGTTTTCCATACTTGACCAATGTGATTAAATGATATATGATTGGTTTGATCAGGCAAGAGTGTACTTTATCGCACTTGCCCTAATGTGATATATTCTTGTTCATTGATTGCAATTGAATCGATATACATGCATATGATTCGTACCTTGTTTGGAATTCCAGAAACCCTGTGGCTAGTTACTCGAGTCGAGCCGGCAAGGACTTGGTTGATTGAGTAACGAACTTGGGGTCTCTTGTTTTGTCGAGTGGAGTGATACTTCCTCGACTAATCGGTATACTCGAGTATTACCACCAGTGTTTATTGAGGATTTTGGCCCAATAGGGGGTTTGGATGGTGGACGGAGATTGAAGCTAAGTGGTGTTCTACTGAACTGGTTACTTTACTTGAAAGTTGACGGAGTGTCAACTACTACTTGATCAAACTCTAGTAAAGCAATGGGAACATGGCTCTTGAGAGCCACCTATATCCTTATACTTTGATTGTTATTCGTAGTGTTATTGTTTCTTTTAGAAAAGAATTTTACACTCGCTCATTTTGAGATTTGCTACTTGAAGTGTTATTACTTAAATAATGGTCAACTTGCTATTTGGAATCTCACTGGACTTTTAGCTCATTCCATGCCATTTGTTTTCCTTACAGGGGGTACGAGCGAGGCGTGAGATTTGTTTAGACTAGCGTAGTCTAGTTTTTTTTGTAATTGTACTCGCACTAGTCGCTCGATTAGGGTTGAATGTATTTAGAACTCCATTCTTTTGATGTATTTGGGGTTGTATGGATGTTTGAAATAGAAATGAATGTAATTGTACTTGCCAAATTTGGTAACTGTTATTTCCTTTATTCTTGAGGTTGTACCCTATTTTAGTTGTAGTGAGTGAATGAGTTATGGCGAGAGTTGGGCAGGCGATCCGCTAAACCCTGGGGTACGCCTTAGGGGGAGGTGGGGTCGTCACAGACTAAAACGAAAACTCTTCATTTTCCCCCGACAATCCGGCCAAGATCTGGCCGGATTCCCTGCAGTAATTCCTGTCAAATTCCTTTTTCTTTCCTTGTTCAATTTCCGAACTCGACCGATCAATCCAACGATTACAAGAAAAGTTCACCAAAGCCATAGAAACGTAACATCTCAAACGAATACAGTTAATATATATGCTTAAACACTTATATATATATTTGCATTGGAATGTTCAACAGTTCAACTGGCAATACAAGTCAGAATATCCATAATTTATCAAAGTACAATTTGGGTTTGCCAGTATAGAGGAGCTTAATCAATAGAATGTCTATAACTAGCTCTACTCTTTTCTCCAAAAATCACGGTTTCAAAGTTTGTACCCTGTAAGGACAACAAAGATAACGGGGGTGAGCTTACACTCAATGAGGTACCAAAAGTACAAGCAGTCAAGAATCATGGAGCTTCACTTTTAATCAGTCAAATATACACACCAAATAAGGAAATAAACAAACATCTCAATTAGAAAGGATACAGATGGCTCTCAAGAGCCAAATTCCCGTTGCAGTACTTGATCCAAACTCGTTGACTCTCCGTCAACGGTTTAAAAAAACAACATGACCGTAGACCCCAATTTACACCAAATTCCGTCCACCAAACATACTTCTTGCCGGGCCCGAAAGCCTCGACAGGAACAGAGGTGGTAATACTCGAGTATACCAGAATCCAGAGTCTCCAATACTCAAAGATTCCAAAGATACAGTCCCCATGGCTTGTCAATTTTCCTCGACCAAGCCCCTTGCTGACTCGAATCAATTAACTACCAATGAGGTTGAGCTCAGATTTCACAGGAAGGTCGTTGGATACAAGCCTCCAAACGACATCATATCAGGCACAAGTAACAAATTCAAGTTTATACAGTAAACAGTAAAATAAACAAGAGAGACGAGTGTGATAAAGTACACCCTCGTCTCGTCCGGAATAAACAGATGGTACAGCCATTCAAGTCACAAATTGTAGGTATAAGTAAATCAATTAAGCAACAAGTCACGCGAGTGGTACACTCACCAATTCAAGCAAATATAACTTCAAAAGTTTCCTCCCAAAGTATGCCTTTGATCACCGACATGTTCTAAGAATAACTAAGGTAAAACAATTATGGTTCCCACATCCACAAACCTAGTAAACGGAATGCACAATTGAGGCTCGACTACGAGTCGTATGCCTATCCAAATTAACTACTAGTGCAAGGAGATAAAAATGTGGTTTTGGAGTAAAAAGGTAACAGTTGGTCCTAAGGACATGAACAACCCCAAAACCCTTCATTTCTACCAAAATTAATCCAAATTCAAAGGAACCAAATGGCCTTAAAATTTGGGCAGCACTTCCCCTCAATTTCCTTTACTTTTCCATCCCACAATTCAATCACCAATCACATCTCAATTCAGCCACAATTGCATATACAAATCATAGCTATAAAACACACTTAATTAGGGCCACAATACCCTTCATATATAGCCAATTGGTAGCTCCAAAAACCAACCACAATCAAGCCAAAATTGGAAACCGTAATCTGAAATTTATGCACCCAAGCCGGAAATTTCTTTAGGCAAGTTAAACTAGCCTACAAAATTTCAATATTTCACATAGCAAAGCTATCAAAACATGGACAACTCTCAAGCATCACATATGAGCAGAAAATTCACCATAAGAACTGAAAATTTCCATCACACCACTTCAAACCATAATATGTCTCATAAAACTACATGTTTTGCAACCCTAAACCACAAGTATGCTAGTATTAGAAGTAAAGAGGGATTTCTTGACAAAGTTACCTAGTAATCTCAAGAAAGATGGTAGCTTTAGTACTTCTTCCTCCAAAATCACTCCACCAACACCTTGGAATCTACCTTGGTTAGCACTTTTATGGAGTAGTTTGCAAAATTGTTGGCTAAAACTCAAGATTCAAGCAAGTTTGGGAGTTAGAAAATGAAGTTTTATCTCTTGTTTTTTTCTCAAGATGGCCGGCCAAAGGAAGAGTAAAATGAAGAAAATTTTGGTCAAATTTTTTATTTAGTAAAGGTATGAAAGTCTTGGTCAAAGTCCAACACCCATTGGCTTCGCGACAAATGGCGCACTAAGGTTTAACCTCATCCTCTTGTCTTCCAATGGTTAATCTATCTAGCTAACCTCTAATTAACCCTTAGCACCTTATGAACTAACATCCCCTTGTATAAAACTTCGCCTAATCGACAAAATTTTATCACATTTACCGCACTAGCAGGTCCCACGTCCATATGGCACTTCAAACTTAACATGAGCTAACTTACACTAGAAAAATAATTTAAAAACTGTACTCACTTATAAAAATCTTTGGAAAATTAATATAATAAAGTAAAGTAAAGAAAATGATTGTGAAGAAATAAATTAAAATAATATAAAATAAGGGAATTTTGCGGGTCCTCACATGGACTTGCTAGAATAACACCCTAACGATAAACTTGACTCAAAATAAGAAAAGGGCTATAACGTGATACCTCTTAACTAGCTCTGATTACCAACTGATACGAATGTCACCAACGTTGTGACGAAACCCGCAAAAGACAAGCTCAGGATCGATAATTCGTATCAAATTTGGAAGCGGAAGACCTTAACCCGTTAATCACGTGGTTAATGAACTTTGGTATGATGATAGTAGATGCCACAATCAAACGCAATCTTTGATTGATAAGTCGCGAACACCTAAAGGAAACTCTAAGATGTTCAAGAAGTTTTTAAGAAAGCCAAGAGAAAAACTCTCAAATCTGTCTTATTATTCAACTTGTAAAAACATGACCCTAAGGAGGCTATTTATAGCCTTACAAGTAATAATCCTAATGTGACTTGGAAAGACTAAAACATGGCAAGGTTTCCTAAATGATAGGTCACCAACAATTGCTCTAATGCCATGCAAGCTGGTCGAATTTATTCATTACTTGAAATGACTAAAATTTGACTAGAACTACTCCAAATAACTAACTAAACAAAGGAACACAATCATGGATCCGGAGACACAAGAACCGGACTTGTCATTCACACGAACTAGGGTTTGGTCCTTCATGACCTTCCTTCACTTGAACAATGTTGATAAGCTTCAGATCTTTATGCTCAAGTCCCTTAATGACTTTTGGGATTACCTCTTGGCTTTGCACCTCCCGAACCAGCCCTTGAAGTTCTTCTCGTATCTTCTTAGCTCGAGTATGCGTAATCGGTCCTAGAGGAACTCAAATCTTGTCCGATGGCACCTCTTGATTCGTATCATTCCCCTCCTCTTGAAAAGGATTTGCCCTCAAATCAGCTTCATCATCTACAAGAAAAGGAGAAAGGTCAGAGACATTAAATGTAACGCTCACATTGTACCCACTAGGAAGATCAAACTTATAGGCATTGTCATTAATGCGCTCAAGGACTTGAAACGGTCTGTCTCCGTGTGGAAGTAGCTTATTGCGCCTTTGTACAGGAAATCTTTCCTTGCGCAGATGCAACCATACCCAATCACCAGGCTCAAACACCACGTGTTTGGTGCCCTTTGTTAACTCGGTGAACAATTTGATCCGTCCGTCGCTCGATATTTATGCGAACCTGTTCATGCAATTTCTTCACAAAATCTGCTCTCTTGGCACCGTCTAAGTTAACCCGCTCAGATGGAGGTAAAGGTGCTAAGTCTAGTGGTGTTAAAGGATTAAAACCATAGACTATCTCAAATGGTGAAAAATGAGTAGAACTATGCACAGTGCGGTTGTATGCAAATTCAACATAAGGCAAGTACTCTTTCCCAAGTTCTAATATTCTTTCTAATGATGGCACGTAAGAGTGTAGATAAGGTGCGATTGACGACCTCAGTTTGGCAATCAGTTTGTGGGTGACTAGTAGTAGAAAAGAGCAATTTAGTACCCAATTTTTCCCACAAGGTTTTTCGAAAAATAACTCAAGAATTTGACATCCCTATCGAAGACAATCGTTCTAGGCATGCCATGCATCTAATGATCTCTTTGAAAAACAAATCAGCAATATGGGATGCATCATCCATTTTGTGACATGGTATAAAATGTGCCATTTTAGAAAACCGATCAAACGATTGACATAGATGCTATCATTACCTCTTTTTGACCTAGGTAACCCCAAAACAAAATCCATAGAAATATCAGCCCACGGTTCCTTAGGTATAGGTAAAGGACTATAAAGACCATAAGGTTGAAGTTTTGACTTAACTTTGTGACAAGTAATGCACTTAGCTACCACTCGTTCCACATCTTTGCTTCATCCTTGGCCAATGGAAGTATTCTTGAAGGATGGCTAAAGTTTTAGCCATGCCAAAGTGTCCCATCAAACCTTCTCTATGTGCTTCCCTAACAAGTAAAGAGCGAATAGAACAATTAGGTATACATAGCCAATTGAGATAAAAGAGAAATCCATCAAGGATGTAGAATTTACTTGGAGATGCCGAACTACAAGATGAATAAATATCTGAGAAATCCGGGTCATTAGAGTATAACTCCTTAACTAACTCAAAACCTAATAACTTTGCATCAAATAGAGTAAGCAAGGAATGTCTACGCGACAATGCATCAGCAACAATATTAGTTTTCCCACTTTATACTTGATCACATAAGGAACGTATCAGTGAATGCAATCCACCTAACATGACGCTTATTTAACTTGTGTTGTGACTTAATGTGCTTAAGCGATTCGTGGTTAGTGTGTATAACAAATTCCCTTGGTCTCAAATAATGCTGCCAAGTCTTTAAAATACGAACTAAAGAGTACAACTCTTTATCATATGTGGAATAATTCAAGGCTGCCCCATTTAGTTTTTCACTAAAATATGCAATTGGCTTGCCCTCTTGCATTAAGACAGCTCCAATACCCACCCCAGATGCATCACACTCAACCTCAAACAATTTTGTCAAAACACGGTAATGCAAGTAGCGGTGCGTGTGTGAGTTTTGTGTTTAAGCAATTGGAATGCATTTTCTTGAGCATCACCCCACACAAATTTCTCATTCTTTTTAATCACAGCAGTTAAAGGTGCAGCAATGGTACTAAAATCTTTGACAAACCATCTATAAAAGCTTGCAAAAACCATGAAAGCTGCGTACTTCTCCCATCGTGCTTGGAGTCGGCCATTCTCGAATGGCTTTGACTTTTCTTCGTCCACCTTGATTCACTTGTTCACTCACAAACAAAGTTTAGGAAGACAAGCTTATTAGTACAAAAGGAGCACTTCTTGAGGTTGGCATGTGCTTTTCCCTTCGAAGTACTTCAAAAACAAGGTTAAATGCTCAACATGTTCATCTAAACTCCGACTATGAATTAGAATGTCATCAAAATACACAACCCACAAACTTTCATAGGAATGGACGAAGCACATGGTTCATAACCTCATGAATGTACTAGGTGCATTAGTTAGTCCGAATGCATAACTAACCACTCATACAAGCCATGTTTGGTTTAAAGGTTGTTTTCTACTCATCTCCCTCTTTCATCCTAACTTGATGATAACCACTCTTCAGAACAATTTTTGTGGAAGATCACAGCACCATATAACTCATCTAACATGTCATCAAGTCTAGGAATAGGATGACGATATTTTACCGTCATTGCGTTCACAGCCCTACAATCGGTGCACATTCGCCAACTTCCGTCTTTCTTAGGCACCAGGATAACGGGAACCGTGCATGGACTCAAGCTCTCGCACATCCATCCTTTCTTCAAGAGCTCATCTACTTGCCATTGTAACTCTTTGGTTTCATCCGGTCCCATCTTATATGCCGGTTTGTTAGGAAGTGAAGCGGCTAGAACCAAATTTATTTGATGTTCAATTCCCCTAATTGGTGGTAGTCCACTTGGAATCTCATCGGGGAAAACATCATCGTATTCCTGCATAAGAGAGACAATACTTGATGGTAAAGTGTTAGCTAGGTCACTCGTAGTAAGCATCACCACTTTGCACAAGAGTACAAAGACAGATGTATTAATACTTAAAGCTTTCCTCACTACATTGGCTTTTATCAAACAAATTTTGTTTTCTATCTTTTTTTTCCTCCTTGGCCGAACCATCAATTGCCTTTTCCTCTCATGTTTATCGGCCTTCTCACTTTCTTTTGAGCTCTCGATTTTTGCTTTCTTTTCCTCTCACTCTCTAGCTCACTTTCTTTTATCAAACTCTTCTTGATCCGTCACGAACTTGGCTAGGAGTTAGTGGTACAAGAAAAATCCTTTTATCGCCTTGCTTGAAGGAGTACTTGTTTGTGATACCATCAAAGGAAACTCCTTTGTCAAATTGCCACGGTCTTCCCATCAATATGTGACACGCTTGCATCGGGGACCGCGTCACATAGTACCACATCTTCATATCTCCTAATACGGAAAGGTACTTGAACTTGCTTAGTCACTCGAACATCCCCACTGTCATTCAACCATTGCAAACGATAAGGTGTCGGATGTCATAGAGTTGGTAGTGCTAGTTTCTCCACCATCAATGTGTTCGCGACATTAGCTCAACTCTCTCCATCTATTATCAAACTACACACTTTGCCTTTTATGTAGCATCGTGTGTAGAAGATATTCTCCCGCTGCAGTGATCGGCTGCCTTAACTTTTGTTGCTAAAGCTCGCCCAACAACGAGTCCAACACGTTTATTGACCGGCAATGCTTCCTCCTTTTCTTCTTCTTCAATGAGTGGTGGCATCTCCTCGTATTCGTCCTCATCATCGGTGACAATTTCTCCACTTGGTAGATGATCATGGTGCGTTGGTTTGGACATTGACTAGCGATGTGCCCTCAACCTTGGCACTTAAAGCACTTGGTATCTCGGTTCCTTCCCGCGCTCAGACTCAATGGCAGTCTTAGGAGTTGTTTTAGACTCCCATTTGGTCGACTCTTGCTTTGGTCTTGAAGGCGTAGAACTGGATGAATGACTCAAAGCTGAAATTTTCAAGTAACCCTAGACAAGACTCTACCGAAAGAATGACTTTTTAGCTAGAAATTTTGAGCTGTTGTTTTCTCGGTGTTTCGGGCAGTTTCTTGTGGAGTATTTGGTATTTTTGGGCCTTCAAATGGCACGTAGTTTACTCCCTTGAAGGACAGGTAATTCGGTTTACAATTGTCTTGCAACCGATTTAGGAAAACTAGTGCAAATGATGGCGGCTAGTTTTAGAAACGGGTTTGTGTTTAGGAAACAAGGGTTGGAAGGTAGGTCGTTTAGGTCTGACATAGGGGGTTAGGGTGTTTTAGGGTGACTTGGATTTGGTTTCTTGACTGACTCTAATCCCAAAAGCTTTAGGATTTAGAGGTAGTTCAAGGTTGGGACTTGTTTCGCAATTAGGAAACTTGAGCCAATGTCTTTTCTTTCCTCTTTTTTTGTCTTTTCTTTTTTTCGTTTCTTTCTTTGTGGCTCACTCTAATTCTTTTCAAGAAACTCAGATTTAGTCCCAACAACTTTGAATTCTGATTACAGTTCAAGATTTGCCAAGAAAGTTGTGGTTGTTTCCAAGTTTCAAGAAACCGTCGATGTTTTGGACAAGAAATTCAAGAATTCCCAAATCAGTATTGGTTGATCCAAGAACTTCAAGAATTTCGTTCAGAAATCAAGAACTTCCCAAAAAATGTTTTGGTATCCAAGTTTTGCAAGAAAACAACACAAAATTTCAGAGATCAATGGCACACTAGTTCGGTCAGCCCCAAGAAAATTTTCCAGCAATAGACTTGAGAAAATTGGGTATGCGACACTCTTTTTTTTCTTTTTTGTTGACTTTTGCAGGGCTGCTTTCACGACCCAAACAACACAATACTCACAAGGAATAGACTACAATCTGGACGAAATCAGTAGCGGCAATTTCTGGGTCAGATTGTAACACACAAACGCGGTTTCTACTTGAAACACGACAAGAAGAAACAAGAAAAACCCTAGCGGCTACAAATTGCTTTTGTTTCTATTTTTTTTTCTAGATGAGACACGAATAACCGCAACAATTAAGAACAACTAGACACAAAACACGATGAAATAAATCTGGAAAATTTTGAACAGCAACCTAAAACACAAAACCGAATTTTAGACCTGCTAGAATAACACCCTAATGATAAACTTGACTCAAAATAAGAAAAGGTGTGAGGACCCGAATTTTACTTACTTTAATTCTATTTTACTGGTTTATTTAATTATTTATTCACTCTTTTCTCGAATAATTTATTTCAACCATTTTGAATCCGTTTGTATGGAATAATGTCTCACTTATATTTTTAAAACGTCCCGTTAGCAAAATTAATTTTCTGCGACTCGTTTAGTAAGGAATAGAGAATACACGTTTTTCGAGGCAATATTCGATCCGAGAGTGCAATAATCTTGGAGAATTAAGAATGATCAATAGTAGACTAAGAAAAGTTAATTGAGATTAGATGTGTGTGAGTTAAAATTAAGCTTTTATCGCGCTCGCGTCGAAAGTTTCTGTAAGTCGCGCCGGTACGATTAATTGGAGATTTGAGTATGTAATACTAGACTCATAAGTATGAGTAATTACAGTGTTAGAGGAATTGCCTTGGAGGATTAGTGTATAAGTGTACCAAACAAGAGAGAAAGTGGTAGTACGAAACCCTATTTGAGACACTATTAAGGGTTGACTTTCTTGCAAAACTTAATGACTACTTTTCTTCAATCTTCCCAAACAAGATTCATCACTCAAACTCCCTCATCTCTCTCTCCTCTCTCGGCCGAACTCAAGCAAGGGAAAGGGGAAAGGAAACCTTTTAGCTCCAAGTTTGCTTGCTTTCTTCATCCAACTTCCTAATCTCTTGGAATTTCACTCTAGCAAGAAGAAAGGTGAAGGCTTGTGGAGTTTCTTGGTGAAATCTTGGGTAGAAACACTCACTTAACTAGGGTTCAAAGCTTGGAAGGTAACCCTTCATCTCTCCTTTAATTTTTCAAATTATAAGAAGATTAGTGGTTAGTTTTCATGGGTTTGAAACCCTAATGAAATTTATAGGCTAGCGGACTTGAGGAAACATTTATCTTGCTTTAAATCCTAAGCTAGATGTCTTGAGGAGGCCTTTAGGTAGCTGACTTGAGGCTATATTGCTTGATTGTGGTTGTTTATGTGATTTATAGCTTGATTATGGTTTGATAGAGGAGAGGAAGTGGAAGAAACCGTGAGGAAGAGAGCTACCGAAATTCTGTTTTGATGTCCTGCTTTAAATTCGAAATTTTGATGATTATATAGCTGCTAAATTGATTGATATATGTTGTATTATGTGTGTAGAATGTGCCTTTCAAAAATCATTTCAAATGGTTACCTAAAACTTGAGTTTTGGAAAAGTTCGAAATCTGGAAATCCGCTAGCAGGGTAGCCAACCAGTGGTTCTTTGTCTGAACATAACTCTTTGTACAAAAGTCAAAATTGAGTTGCCGTTTGGGCATTCGAAACTAGACATTCAGAATTTCAAACGGTATAAGAATCCCCTGCTAGTTCATTTTGAGTAAACCGTAGCGGATCGGCAAAGTGGACTGTCCTGTTTTGCCTGTCTGTCCGAGAGAAACTGGGAAGCTGCATCTTGTGGCTCGATTTTGTCCACTTGTGAAAGATTTTAAAAGATGTCTTCTGATGAATTGTAATTTGTGAACCTAGTTTCTAACGCCATAAACCATTCTCAATTTGGACTTGTGTAGAGTCAGATTTGGTCTGATTTCCAAACTATGTCAAAGCTGATAACTGGAAAATTTTCCCTTCCCTGCTGACCGAATGGTCAATTCTGTTTTGGGGTGTTTTATTTCGAAAATTTTAGTGTCATCACCCATCAATTGCTCATTAAATGTTCTGAAACCTTGGTTTAAAAAATGGAACGAATTGGGCCGATTTCGTTGGACAAAACTTTTGAAAAAGAAAGAAAGATAGGGTTGGCAGATTAGCTTTGAAGAATTTCACAAATTTGGTCGTTTCGTTAACTGCTTTCCCGTGCGATTTTTTGCCTAAATTTTGATAGAGAGGTAGTCCGCATATGGAAGTTTAAGTGTACCAAATTTGGGTAATTTCAATATCATTTCGAGGCCCAAATAATGCCCCAAAGATTGCTCTTCAAATCTGGAAATCCACTGATCAGGTTGCAAAAATCAGCCGACTTCAAACTATTATATCTTGTTGCTCAAAACTCCGAATTT
This sequence comes from Coffea humblotiana, assembly GCA_023065735.1. Lineage (NCBI taxonomy): Eukaryota > Viridiplantae > Streptophyta > Magnoliopsida > Gentianales > Rubiaceae > Coffea > Coffea humblotiana. The sequence goes on from JACYVW010000031.1 coordinate 114,160, forward strand.
AGTTCTGCTTGTTGTGTTTGAAACTTGATTTGGAACTCTTGTTGTGATATAAATTTCAGAGGCTGATTCATTTCCTGTGAATTTTTCCGAATTTCCAAACATTGCTGAAAACCAAGACTGGTTCTGTCCTGTCTTCTTGAAACTGCAACTTTGAACTGAAATTTGAATACTTTCTGGTTGGAATCTTGGAAAAGTGTCTTCTGGGAAGTTTTAGTACTTTTAATCTAGTTTCCAAGGTATAAAGTTTTCCATTTTTGGACGTACCAAACTCAAGATCTAATTTTCCAAGTTTTGTCGCGCAAAGCTGAAAATTTCCGATTTCGTTGGAAATGAGCTTTTAAGAACTTTTCACTTTCTTTCGATATTGATAGACCGTTTTAAACTTGATTTGATGGATGATACAAGTTTTCCCTTGTGACTTTAAATCCTCGCTTTTGAATCTCGATTTTCCAGGGATTAAAGCTCTTCTAAGACATTGTCTTAAATTTTAAGCGAGTGTACTTTCTTCCTTGAATGCTAAGTGGTTGTGAGTATATGTGAGTGATGGTTGATCACTATTTCTTCAGGCGCTCAAGAGGATTTTGAAGGGAATCTCGGAGCGGACAACTAAAGACTTTATTTACTCACTTACTTTTGAATTGGTGAGTGTCAAGTGCATGATTTGTTGCATAATACTTGAAATACTTCTTGTTGAATATGTGAATTGGACTTGTCGAGACGAGTGTGTACTTTATCGCACTCGTTCTCTTTTACTTGATTATATAATTGACTTGCTCATACTTGAAATTATACTTGTGTTTGACTCAATGTCGATTGGAGTGAATCTCATCGACTTATACTTGTAATCGTGGGGACGCCCAAACTCATTGGCTAACTTTGTGACTCGAGCCGGCATGGGCTTGGTCGAGAAGCTTGGTGAACCATGAGAAAACATAAAACTTGATCTTTTGAGATCTTGCTTGGCATACTCGCGTAGTATTGCCACGATATACTCGAGTAATATCAAAACTTGTGACGTTCGGCCGGTTAGGGGGTGTAACGGTGGACGGAATTTGGTGAAAGTGGAGTCTACGGATTTGGTACTTGCTCGGTTGACGGTGAGTCAACATGGATTTGGATCAAGACCTTGACCCAGCTGCGTGGATTTAGCTCCTGAGAGCTCCAGTATCCTTAATTGTTTCTGTTTACTTTTCCTACTTGAAATGTTAATTACTTGAAACTTCTAGCTTTACTATTGTCTCGATTTCTCTTTCATGCTCTCTTATACTTGCTCTATTATGTGTTTGCATGCTTTTTTTGGCCTCACTGAGCATTAGCTCACCCCATTAGTTTGTTTTCCTTAACAGGAGCTCGGAATGGAAAGATTTTGGAGAAGCCGACTTGATTACCTTTTGAGTAGAATTTTGGTGTAATCGATTAGTCGACTTATGGTGGTTGTATTTTGGGGAAAGTTGATGTACATTTGGTAACTTGTGATGTAAGATTTGAATGTTTATTTAAGGAAAAGAACTTCCTTTGTATCTACTTTTATTTTGGTTAATTATCCTTAAGTTTGAATTGGATTCGTATCGAGTCCTGGCGAGAGCTAGGCAGGCATTCCGCGGATACCCTTGGTTCGCCTAGGGAGAAGTGGGGCGTCACAGTTGGTATCAAAGTTTAGGCTTCAGATATTTGTAGTATATGTTAGGCTTAAAGTTTAGGATGCCGGACTGTGAGATTAACTTGAATATTACATAAACTGGGGAACCTATTGTATCCTAGTGGGTAAAGAGAATTGTTACTTGAGAGTTCCTTACATGGCATTGGTGGAAAAGTAGCCTAGGTTTAGAGGTCTATTTGGGAAATGTTTTAAGAGGGTTACTCTTGAGAACAGGGATTAGATGACTTAGTTATACCTTAAGTTGATGTTTGAGTGAATTAGTGACTTTAAGTTTCTCACCTTGAGTTTTGTGGTTGTTTTGTAGGAATGGAGAACGGTAATGGAGGTCATGCTGCTAATGGTAATGGAGCCGCTAACGGTCATGTGGAGCCTCTTAGACCTATCCAGTATCGAGTGTTTGGTGGAGGACCCCGTGTCCGATATTCGCTTTCCTCTAGTTTCCCTTGTTGTCCTTGTCGGGAGACACATGCCTACCCTAATGATCTTGTGCTATCCATTGATGATGAGCGCCGGCAATTGGTGGTTACTAATGGGGCATTACTTCAGGAGATTGAGGAACTGAACGCTATGGTGGATGCGCAGGGTGCTAGGATCGTAGAGCTCGAGGGGACAGTGATAGATGAGCGGACTAGAGTTGAGGGCGCTCGTGACGAGCTTCAGAGGACTAGGGTTCAACTGGATAGGGTAGTCGAGGAGGTCCGGGATCGGGCCGCTGGGATTTTGGCTGACACCACCATGTTGATAGAGGAGGTGATAGACGCCGTCGTGAGCCCAGTTCCTGAGGGCACTCCTGAGGGGGCCTTTCGAGAAGGATCCGGAGGAGGAGGTCCAGGCTAGCAGTTCGGATGCGAACTAGGCTAGGATTGATGAATCTTTTGACTTTTGTGACTAGGATTAGCTGGGGTGATGCTTGTAAAACTCTTGACTTTTACTGCTGACTAATTGTACTTTTGTGGCATATGTGTGTTATTTTTTGTAATTGCCCCATGACTTGCTGATTATGTATGAACTTTGAAATGTTAATATATGCCAGTTATCGTTATTTCAAATGTTTTTCATATTGGTTTTTATTTTAAGTATTTTCTCGCGTAATTATTTTATTTCTTGCATTTAGATATAATTAAGATCATGGATGGGCGAAGAAGTGGTAGAGGCCAAGGGCGTGGGGTTAGGCAACCCCAAGCTCAAGGGGATGATCAAGAATCGGCTACTGGACCGAGCCAAGAGCAAGTAAACGAAGGGGATAACCAAGTGGCTACTGCCATTAACCGAATGACGGACATTTTAGAGCAGTTAGCAGAGCGACAGGGTCCAGGACTCGTTAATTAACCTGGGGCTCAGGAGAGAGGAGAGGATAGAGCCTTGGAGAGATTTTTGAAATTTGCTCCGCCTAAGTTTATTGGAGGATCTGATCCCGAGTTAGCGGAGAATTGGCTGGAACGAATGACCAATATATTCGCTGCCTTAGATTATACCGAGGAGAAGCGAGTGAACTTTGTTGCTTTTCAATTTGAGGGTGCAGCACGTGTTTGGTGGGATGTGATAATGGGAAAATGGGAAAGGGCGCAGACCCCTTGGACCTTGGAAAACTTTATAAGGGAGTTTAATGAAAAGTTTCTCTCGCCTTTGATTCAAGAGAAACGGGAGGACGAATTCATAAAGTTGAGACAGGGGGCTTCTAGCGTGGCTGATTATGAGGAGAGATTTACTAAGCTTTCTAGGTACGCTTTAGAATTGGTGACTAATGAACGGAGAAGGATAAGGCGCTTTGTACAAGGACTTAATGTGGAGATTCAAGAGGGGTTAGCAACAGCCTAAATCTCTACGTTCACTGAAACCCTAGAGAAAGTGCAGAGAGTCGAAAGTGCAAGGCTGCAAGTTAAAGATTTTCATGCCAAGAAAAGGGGCGCTCCTAGTTACCCTCCTGGACAAGCGGATAAGGGTGCCCCACTTTCTAAAAAGGAAAAAGGAATGGGAGGGTGCAGATATCTAGTACACCAAAAGGGACTCAATCAAGAGGAGGCCACAATGGACGAGGTCAATCGAGAGGGACACCTCCAAGTGGTTAGGCTGTAGCTCCTCAAGTTGTTTGTGGTTATTGTAGTAAGCCCAACCATACAGAGAATGAGTGCTGGAGGAAATCGGGAAAGTGTTTGTACTGTGGCAGTACCGAGCATCAGCTCTCAAGATGCCCAAGTGTGCCGAAAGGAGGAGGTAGTACTCAAAGGCCAGAGAAATCAGCATCTAAGCAGTCTAGTGCTGGAGGAAGTTGACCTAAGGTGCCGGCTAGGGTTTATGTATTAGACTATCGGCAGGTTTCCGATTCCACTAAAGTCGTTGAAGGTATGGTTCTTGTTTTCCATTACTTAGCTAAGGTTCTAAGTGACCCTAGTACGACACACTCTTTTGCAAACCCTAGATTCATGAGTGGGGCAGACGTGAGGCCGATTAAGTTACCCTATGACTCGGAAGTTAGAACGCTCTAGAGATCAAAGTTTGATTGTTAATTGGGTGAATAAAAATTGTGAGATATGGGTTGGAGAGTGTAAGTTGTTGATCGATTTGATAAGCCTAACTATTAAGAGGTATGATGTTACCCTAGGTGTGAATTTCGAGGACGAAATTCCTTTTAAGGAGGGAAGGATGTGAGGATCCGAATTTTACTTACTTTAATTCTATTTTACTGGCTTATTTAATTATTTATTCATCCATTTTCACCGAATGATTTATTTCAACCATTTTGGATCCGTTTGCATGGAATAATGTCTCACTTAAATTTTTAAAACGTCCCGTTAGCAAAATTAATTTTCTGCGACTCGTTTAGTAAGGAATAGCGAATACACTTTTTCGAGGCAATATTCGATCCGAGAGTGCAATAATCTTGGAGAATTAAGAATGATCAATAGTAGACTAAGAAAAGTTAATTGAGGATTAGATGTGAGTGAGTTAAAATTAAGCTTTTATCGCGCTCGCGTCGAAAGTTTCTCGTAAATCGCGCCGGTACGATTAATTGGAGATTTGAGTATGTAATACTAGACTCATAAGTATGAGTAATTACAGTGTTAGAGGAATTGCCTTGGAGGATTAGTGTATAAGTGTACCAAACAAGAGAGAAAGTGGTAGTACGAAACCTATTTGAACACTATTAAGGGTTGACTTTCTTGCAAAACTTAATGACTACTTTTCTTCAATCTTCCCAAACAAGATTCATCACTCAAACTCCCTCATCTCTCTCTCCTCTCTCGGCCGAACTCAAGCAAGGGAAAGGGGAAAGGAAACCTTTTAGCTCCAAGTTTGCTTGCTTTCTTCATCCAACTTCCTAATCTCTTGGAATTTCACTCTAGCAAAAGAAAGGTGAAGGCTTGTGGAGTTTCTTGGTGAAATCTTGGGTAGAAACACTCACTTACAACTAGGGTTCAAAGTTGGAGAGGTAACCCTTCATCTCTCCTTTAATTTTTCAAATTATAAGAAGATTAGTGGTTAGTTTTCATGGGTTTGAAACCCTAATGAAGTTTATAGGCTAGCGGACTTGAGGAAACATTTATCTTGCTTTAAATCCTAAGCTAGATGTCTTGAGGAGGCCTTTAGGTAGCTGACTTGAGGCTATATTGCTTGATTGTGGTTGTTTATGTGATTTATAGCTTGATTATGGTTTGATAGAGGAGAGGAAGTGGAAGAAACCGTGAGGAAGAGAGCTAGCCGAAATTCTGTTTTGATGTCCTGCTTTAAATTCGAAATTTTGATGATTATATAGCTGCTAAATTGATTGATATATGTTGTATTATGTGTGTAGAATGTGCCTTTCGAAAATCATTTCAAATGGTTACCTAAAACTTGAGTTTTGGAAAAGTTCGAAATCTGGAAATCCGCTAGCAGGGTAGCCAACCAGTGGTTCTTTGTCTGAACATAACTCTTTGTACAAAAGTCAAAATTGAGTGCCTTTGCTGGCATTCAAACTAGACATTCAGAGCTTTCAAACGGTATAAGAATCCCCTGCTAGTTCGTTTTGAGTAAACCGTAGCGGATCGGCAAAATGGACTGTCCTGTTTTGCCTGTCTGTCCGAGAGAAACTGGGAAGCTGCATCTTGTGGCTCGATTTTGTCCCACTTGTGAAAAGATTTTAAAACGATGTCTTCTGATGAATTGTAGAATTTTGAACCTAGTTTCTAACGCCATAAACCATTCTCAATTTGGACTTGTAGAGTCAGATTTGGTCTGATTTCCAAACTATGTCAAAGCTGATAACTGGAAAATTTTCCCTTCCCTGCTGACCAATGTCAATTCTGTTTTGGGGTGTTTTATTTCGAAAATTTTAGTGTCATCACCCCATCAATTGCTCATTAAATGTTCTGAAACCTTGGTTTAAAAATGGAATGAATTGGGGCCGATTTCGTTGGACAAAACTTTTGAAAAAGAAAGAAAGATAGGGTTGGCAGATTAGCTTTGAAGAATTTCACAAATTTGGTCGTTTCGTTAACTGCTTTCCCGTGCGATTTTTTGCCTAAATTTTATAGAGAGGTAGTCCGCATATGGAAGTTTAAGTGTACCAAATTTGGCGTAATTCAATATCATTTCGAGGCCCAAATAATGCCCCAAAGATTGCTCTTCAAATCTGGAAATCCACTGATCAGGTTGCAAAAATCAGCCGACTTCAAACTATTAATCTTGTTGCTCAAAACTCCAATTTAGTTCTGCTTGTTGTGTTTGAAACTTGATTTGGAACTCTTGTTGTGATATAAATTTCAGAGGCTGATTCACTTTTGTGAATTTTTCCGAATTTCCAAACATTGCTGAAAACCAAGACTGGTTCTGTCCTGTCTTCTTGAAACTGCAACTTTGAACTGAAATTTGAATACTTTCTGGTTGGAATCTTGGAAAAGTGTCTTCTGGGAAGTTTTAGTACTTTTAATCTAGTTTCCAACGGTATAAATTTTCCATTTTTGGACGTACCAAACTCAAGATCTAATTTTCCAAGTTTTGTCGCGCAAAGCTGAAAATTTCCGATTTCGTTGGAAATGAGCTTTTAAGAACTTTTCACTTTCTTTCGATATTGATAGACCGTTTTAAACTTGATTTTGATGGATGATACAAGTTTTCCCTTGTGACTTTAAATCCTCGCTTTTGAATCTCGATTTTCCAGGGATTAAAGCTCTTCTAAGACATTGTCTTAAATTTTAAGCGAGTGTACTTTCTTCCTTGAATGCTAAGTGGTTGTGAGTATATGTGAGTGATGGTTGATCACTATTTCTTCAGGCGCTCAAGAGGATTTTGAAGGGAATCTCGGAGCGGACAACTAAAGACTTTATTTACTCACTTACTTTTGAATTGGTGAGTGTCAAGTGCATGATTTGTTGCATAATACTTGAAACTTCTTGTTGAATATGTGAATTGGACTTGTCGAGACGAGTGTGTACTTTATCGCACTCGTTCTCTTTTACTTGATTATATAATTGACTTGCTCATACTTGAAATATACTTGTGTTTGACTCAATGTCGATTGGAGTGAATCTCATCGACTTACACTTGTAATCGTGGGGACGCCCAAACTCATTGGCTAACTTTGTGACTCGAGCCGGCATGGGCTTGGTCGAGAAGCTTGGTGAACCATGAGAAAACATAAAACTTGATCTTTTGAGATCTTGCTTGGCATACTCGCGTAGTATTGCCAGATATACTCGAGTAATATCAAAACTTGTGACGTTCGGCACGGTTAGGGGGTGTAACGGTGGACGGAATTTGGTGAAAGTGGAGTCTACGGATTTGGTACTTGCTCGGTTGACGGTGAGTCAACATGGATTTGGATCAAGACCTTGACCCAACTGCGTGGATTTAGCTCCTGAGAGCTCCAGTATCCTTAATTGTTTCTGTTTACTTTTCCTACTTGAAATGTTAATTACTTGAAACTTTAGCTTTATATTGTCTCGATTTCTCTTTCATGCTCTCTTATACTTGCTCTATTATGTGTTTGCATGCTTTTTTTGGCCTCACTGAGCATTAGCTCACCCCATTAGTTTGTTTTCTTAACAGGAGCTCGGAATGGAAAGATTTTGGAGAAGCCGACTTGATTACCTTTTGAGTAGAATTTTGGGTGTAATCGATTAGTCGACTTATGGTGGTTGTATTTTGGGGAAAGTTGATGTACATTTGGTAACTTGTGATGCAAGATTTGAATATTTATTTAAGGAAACGAACTTCCTTTGTATCTACTTTTATTTTGGTTAATTATCCTTAAGTTTGAATTGGATTCGTATCGAGTCCTGGCGAGAGCTAGGCAGGAGTTCCGGATACCCTTGGACTCGCCCTAGGGAGAAGTGGACGTAACAAAAGGGATATAACGTGATACTCTTAACTAGGTCTGATTACCAACTGATACGAACATCACCAACGTTGTGACGAAACCCGCAAAAGACAAGCTCAGGATCGATAATTGGTATCAAGTTTGGAAGCGAAGACCTCAACCCGTTAATCACGTGGTTAATGACCTTTGGTATGATGGTAGTAGACGCTACAATCAAACGCGATCTTCGATTGATAAGTCGCGAACACCTAAAGGAAACTCTAAGATGTTCAAGAAGCTTTTGAGAAAGCCAAGAGAAAACTTGTGAAAACGTTACCGTAAGGAGGCTATTGATAGCCTTACAAGTAATAATCCTAATGTGACTTGGAAAGACTAAAACATGGCAAGGTTTCCTAAATGATAGGTTACCAATAATCGGCTCTAATGGCATGCAAGCTGGCCGAATTTATTCACTTCTTGAAATGACTAAAATATGACTAGAACTACTCCAAATTACTAACTAAACAACGGAACACCGTCACGGATCCGGTGACACAAGAACCGGACTTGTCATTCACACAACTAGGGTTTGGTCATTCGTGACCTTCCTTCACTTGAACAACGTGGACAAGCTTCAAATCTTTATGCTCAAGTCCCTTAATGACTTTTGGGATATCCTCTTGGCTTTGCACCTCCGAACCAGCCCTTGAAGTTCTTCTCGCAGCTTTTTAGCTCGAGCGCGCGTAATCTGTCCTAGAGGAACTCGAATGTTGTTCGATGGCACCTCTTGATTCGTATCAAAACAAGAGTACAAAAAAAAAGAAAAGAAAAAAACCTATGAGATACCACAAATGTGGTATACCTCATGGTAGATGATCCCAAAATAAATATGTATCCAATGACCATTTTGGCATTAAAGCTCTTGAGGGTCAGTTTTAATTTGCACCAGGACAATCGACATCAAACTATATGCAAAATTTGTTGTTTTGGGGATGGATCAAATCTCAATTGAATTTCAATCACCTACGTAAAATGAGTTTTCGGAGCTCCAAATTCTTGCTTATTTGACTAAATGATATGTTTGGTTCTGATGTCGTTTTACTTGTTTATGGATGAATGAGTAATTGAAAAGGAGGGACGAGATCAAGCTGTTGTACTGTTAGTTCAATAACTTATTATTTCCATTTCAGAACGCAATAGGCAATAACTTGACTAGTTTCCAGTCATAAGTAGACATAAACTACACATTTGCATATTGGAAGAGTTTATGCTGGTAACACATAGGCTTTAGTTATTTCCGTTTCAGAACGCAAATATATAGGTAATAATGTGACAACATCTTCAAAGTCCGAAGTATTGCATAAACTATACATTTGCATTTAGGAAATTACTTCAACCTTGGAGTGGTACTGGTATGGCCTTTAAAGGTACTGCTTTCCTGAGTGTTATCCCCATCCTTTCTCCCATGTCCAACTCTTCTGGTTTAATCCCATCAGCTAAGCTCCAATCAAACAAGTGCAAGATTGATCCTACAGCCATTGGTAGCACTCGAGAGGCAAGAGGAACGGCCGGGCATATTCGCCGGCCAGATCCAAAAGGTATAAACTCAAAATGGTGTCCCTTAAAATCTGCAGTACTTGGCTCCAAAAATCTTTCAGGCTTGAACTCTAAAGGGTTTTCCCAAGTCTTTGGATCCCTTCCAATTGCCCAAACATTTACTAGAATTTGTGTTTCTTTTGGGATATGGTAGCCTAGCATTTTGCACGAGTCCATAGCCATGTGAGGCACCAAGAAAGGGAGCGGTGGATGTAGCCGGAGCGTCTCCTTCACTACTGCCTTAAGGTATGGAAGATTATCCAAGTGTTTTTCTTCTAACTTAGTCCCTAGACTAATCACGCTTCTCAACTCAGCTTGGACTTTTTCAAGAGTTTTTGGACTACGTAGAAGCTCTGCCATTGCCCATTCTAATGTACTAGTTGTCGTGTCTGTCCCTGCTGTGAACATTTCCTGACAAACAAAAAGATTATGCACTCTAGACTTATTAATTATGTGGAATAAACATGTGTTCTCAGATTAATAACATGGTAAGATCCAAATTTGATATTCAAAAGAAAACAGTGTTTTTCTCTTTTGCGGGGTAAATTTTTTGTGGCAATCAGAACTGGAAGAATAGTTAGAAAAAAAGGATCATAATTGATTACTTACAAAGACTATAATGTTGATTGTTGTTGGAGAGAACTCAGGAGGTTCTTCAGCGCTTTCGCCTCGGTAATGCAACAGAACATCCAAGTAATCTCTTCTTCTCTTTTCAGGACTTGGGTGCTCCGTTTCATCTCTATTACTTTCGATGATTCTCTCTTTTAAATATAATCCAGAGATGTCAAAGGCTCGTTTGACATGATACTGTGTTGATCTCCTAATACCCTGAGGGTCAAGCCATTTAAGCAATGGCAAGAAATCTGCAATGTTGGGCTTTCCAGCATATTCCATCACTTTGCCTGCATGGTAAAAGAACTTTGCACCCCTCTCAGAGCTTGGATCCAAAAGATCCTTGGAAAACATGAGATTTCCAATAAGATTGAATGCCAGAAAGAAGAAAAACTTTCCAACATCTATCCCATTGGCACCAGAACCTCCAGCAGCTTCTATATATTTCACCATCTGATCAATGCATTTAGCACGGACATCAACTGTTGCATCAAGCCTGCTCGTTACAAAGAACTCGGCCGTGCACAAGCGCCTGAGCATCCGCCAATGGGGACCATATTGTGCAGTTATAAGAGAGCCCTCATTGCCAATATCTCCTTTCATTGCCTCGTATATTTTCCTTCCAGCAAGAACCACATCATGGTTCTTGAACATCTCACGGGCCACTTCATTCGATGATATCACCACAGTGCACATTGATCCTAGCCAAAGAGTCATTATAGGGCCTTGTTTACTAGCCAATATAGCAAATGACTCATGGGCTGACCATCCCAATTGAAACATATTGCCCACCACCGGCCACCGCCTCGGCCCCGGTGGTAATCTTTCCAACTTTTCCGATGCATTGCATTTTCGCCAAGTCAAAATTGCCCATGCAACCAGTAACAACAAGGCTACAACCAGCAGTTCTAATCCTATACTAGTCTCAGAAACCATTTTTCCCCTGGCTTAGTCTAAGAACTTTTGTATTTTGGGCTTTGCGGTTGAAGTTGACAAATTTTGAATACTCTCATATGTAGTCTGGTTTTTCCGTTTCTTAATTTTATTGATCTTAAAGAAAACAATGAGGAATTGACTTACACTCTAATGGAAACTGTTTGCTAATTAAACCTTTGAGATGTAGTTTCTGCTTGTCCCAAGTTTGAAGCCGAGTCATGAGTCGGCAGGTTCAGCAAATTTCGAAGCTGTACAAGAATCTCTAGATTTTGTTTAGAAATTTTTGTTGCTTCCCAAGTAACCTATGGAAAACATAGGAATTATTTTCTTTATCAAACAAAAAGAATAAAACGGCCGACAAAAGATGAACGTTGTACATTTCGAACAAAGATTGCGTGTTTCGTGTTTTCTGTTTATGATAATACAATCAAGTCTGTTAATGCCACTAAGAGTTAAAACTACAGAGTCAAACGATTGATTTAGTGCATCAATCCAAGCTATAATGGCTAATTAAATGCATTAAGACATTTATTTTAAAGAATGAAACATACCCAAGCAGCATACAAGGTTACATTAAATGGTCAGATTGAGCAAAAGTCATAGAGGATTCTCACAGTTGGAAGTTGAATGAAGCGGCGTCTGGTGCGAACCAAATGGCTTACTTCTCTCCAAAAGAACTTTTCCGCTACTTTTTGGTTTGTGAAATCTGTTTTATTATCTGAAAGTTTGTGGAAAGCTAAGTTTGCAAATTGTGAATCTTGTTCACTTGTGTTCTAGTATATATAGGCAAGTGAAGTTACTGCTGGGACAACGTTAAAGGTACAAGAGCTTTTTGTAGGCTTAAGAAATTTCTTCATTAATCATTAGTTCCTAGGAGTTTTGCTCCACATGTATATAATATGTGCACTTGTATGATGTTTTTAATGAAAGCCCCAAAGATTTGGTTCAGAAAAATAATATTTAGTTCAGAAAGATAAAAGTTTATGGTTGTGAAAAATAATAAATTAAAATAATTGATAATATTCTGAGAATTCTTAATTTACGGAAACTATATGAAATCATTCATTTGTAGTTTTATATATTAAAAGATATTTTGTTTTACCTTCCCATATTCAACTGTTATGTAGCATTTGAACCCTAAATTTGGTAGTAGGGAAGACTCTAAGAGTCCTACCTAACGCAGGAGTACATTAAAAGATAAAAAGTTTGTAGGATGTGAAAAGAACAAATTGAAATGAATAAAAATATATTGTGAATTATCAATGTCTTGACGTTATATGAAGTCATTCATTTGTACTTATGCAGGGTTGCCGAACACTTTCTCTTATCCTTTACATTATGATAGGTTAAACAATCCATTTTAGAAGATGCAATGTTTGCTTGACGTGTATGTAATCTTCTTAGTTGTGTAATTTTTCTCTGGGACCTTAACATAAATACTTAAATAAGAAAAAGTTAAAAGTCCGTGGAAGGTGACAAAGAAAAAATGAAAATAAATGAAGAGATTTTTGGAAATTCTAAATAGTGTCGAAGCCGTGTAATCATGCATTTGTATTTTTGCAGGTTCAGCTAACCTTTCTTCTTATCCTTTCAATAATGACCCATAAAATTCCATTTATAAGATCAATTAGGTGCAGAAATGATTTATACCTAGAAATAAAGATATTAGCATTTGTTGGGCTTTCAGGGGATCTTGTTCTTTCAGCTTCAGGGCATCTATAGTTCTAGTAAAACATTTTTGTAATTTGCTTGAGGCCTGGGGAGATCTCCTTTGGCAGTGGCTTGAGGGTTCTTGCTTTTGCTTCTGTTGCGACATATCAATTTTTCATGTTGGCTTTTTATGCCATTTTGTTTGTTTGAATCCAGGCATGGCAGATTCCCTATGCCTTAACGACCAATAATTGCTTAACCAGATGGTAATTGAGTCCATATTAGATCCATAGTTTCCCACCTACAAATTACAGGGATGGGTTGTAGCTAGAAATCTTATTAAATTTGGTTCCTAAGTTTTAAATGTTGTATATACTATAAAATTAAGAACTAATCTTTTTACATTATCTATCAGTGTATACATTGACGGGTTTGAATATCTTACACATTATTTAAATTTGAATTTGAATACCAAACTTTACACATGTCGTAACAAATTATTGACTCATGATATTTTGACAAATAAAGATCACCATCGCATTTATTCAAACAAATGTGTTAATGGCAACAGATGCATATATCAAGTACAAAAAATGCAAGGGATCTCCTTCCACAATGAAAAATCAACAAAAATAGAACTCTTGAAACTCCGTATCTTTATCAACAATGAAAAACGGTGGTTGTGGGCATATGGATGCAATGTTTCAAAACCGCCAATATAAACTGAAATTATTCCTAATCAGGTAAGATGAGTTTACAGATGACAAGCAAAATCACATATTCCAAAGAACAAAGAAAAACCCCACAATTAAACCTTAGGAAAACAAAACTCTTGCTAGAAAAACCTGAGGGAAAAGACTATCCTTAAAAAGTTCTAGGATACATTAAACTTGCATAAACAAGAGATAAATCCATAGAGAGAGAGAGAGAGAGAGAGATCTAAATGAGGCTCGATTTTCAATGGTTTTTTTTGTTTGATATGATTAATGACAATGAATACGCTCAAAGTTGTTAGAAACTTAAAATATTGATCACAAAAATATAACTCTTAATGTAATTTTGTTAGGAATAAATAAATAAAATCACAAATTGTAAGTTAAAGTATTCAAGTACCTTGTAATAACCAATTACGATATTATTTATGGTCCGTTTGTGTTAATTAAATTGTCACCTCATTGGCATGAAAAAGAAAACAGATTGCAATTATTTGCATCTAGTTAGAACAATGCTAAGAACTTATCTCCAACTAAATTCACACATAATATTATATGCATAACTATCTCAAGCAAATAAAACCTATAAGCACTTGGATCAAAGTTTTAGTCTTTTTATTTTGAAGACCCAACTCATTTTGCAAACTCTTCTTCCTCATCTTCCTCCTTATAAGGCATGGAATCTCTCATGAACAAAAAAAAAAAACAAAAAGTTTTAGATTTGCCACCAAAACTTGACTACTTTTTAATCATTTTAACAATACAATGCATCTTTTTTCATTATTATTTTGTAAGTGCAAATGGAACCGATACCTTTCACTTATACTTTATCCATTCGAATCACCCAATCTATCCCTCCCTCGTAATGATACGATGCATTAGTTAGGTTAGACTTGATCAAAAGAGGACATCTGGCATTGCTATTAACTTTGTTCCCTTAATTTTGGTTGATATGCAACTATACGGAACAGTTTTATTAAAGAAACAAAACCAAAATTGCAAATTACAATTTGGTAAACAATACCAAAAGATTTGGAAAAACAATGAAAATTGGTTTTTAAATTTTACCTTGTGTTATACTATGTTGTTAGGAATTGCACAATTAATTCTATCTATCCTATTTAATATTATATTAATTTATGGTAATTATAAAGCTAAATATAATTTGCAATTGGAAGTAATGTTCCGACAAACTTTCAAGAAATACTATAACAATTTGTGTATACCCTACATAAGATAGAACAATCATACTCTGCATCCGCATAAGAGGGCACTTTTTTGGTTTATCTACTGAAATACTGTACATTTTGCAATAGATTTTCTCTTTGCTAATAAAAATAATACTGTCTTTTTCTTTTCCTCATTTGTTGATGTTCTTTATTTTAGTTTTTCATATTTTAGTTGCTATATTATTGTCCCACATGTCGACATTGGATTTCCAATATTCAATATCTCATTAGGTGATGTTTGTCTGTTTGTGTTGATATATGGAAAGATAATGAGAGGGCAGACAATGAGTTGTTCAGATAATTGCTTCATTACGTTTTAAATTTTGGCTTTAATATTTTTAGATATCCTTTTGCTCTATACTTTTTATTTATCTTTTCTTTTCTTATTTGTAAAGAAATGATTCCGGTAAATGCATTGGATTAGAATTAGTACTACTAACTGAAGCAAATAAATGAAAAAGGAAAAAGAACAGGTGATGCTAAGTGTAATAATACAAGACATAGGAATCAAGCCGATATGTATACATACATATATGTATATGTATGTATGTAAATATGTGTGTATAAATACTGAAAAATTCAATAAAATACATTCAATGATTTAGATACTGAAAAATGCTGCCAATCATTTGTTATTTACTTTTTCTTGTTGGTCTCTCTCTGTCTCAAATTGTGCACCAGCAGATGGAATGCCATTATAGATTTGTTGTGGTAATAAACAAATTGATTGATGTTAGTCCGATACTAATTTCATCATTAATTAGTATTTTAACTCGGGCGTTAGAACAAGTTATTTTTCTTTTTTGGATTAGTTTTGAACTCGTATAAGGCCCAACACAGAATAAATTCGTTCATTTAAGGTAAACTATGGACAATATTCTTTCATAATTATTCATACTATAATACAAAACCGATAGTATCCAAAATGTTGAAAATAATTACCAAATTTGGAGAACTTTATACCTTGATGGAATGTAATGTGGCCAAATTCATAAAGTCTGCTTTTCTCAAGGAAAATCAGTAAGTATTATTTGAAATAGTAATTAAACTTTTACAAAATGAAAAATGCTAATGTAATTTTCAATTGGACAGAGCATAGCAGCTCATCTTTTCATGGATGAATATTCAACTCTTGGGAAACGTAACACATTAACCAATGTATCAGTTACTCCATTTGGATACAAAGGAAACAACTTAAACTTATTAAAAGAAATAAAAGTTGTCAGAAGACAAAGAAATCACTAGAAAAATTAACTTGAGGACAGTTGGATAAAAAAAAGCTAAAATCTAATTCAACAATAAATTAATATGATTGGAAAATTTATAACTTAAACAGCATGATTGAGGAACTTGCTTTAATTTCATTATATATATATATATATGTAAAATATTATTTTGTCTTTGGGTAGTAATCTTTTATTTGGTTTGCCAATTTTCCTTTAGAATGGTACATGAAATAATCAGAAGTCCAGTCTCCAGAATTGTGATTTTAATTGCGATCCACCAAGGCTGAAATTCATTGCTAAAATTAGAAGAATGGAAATATGAAGAATATAGAAGGATATACTAGGTAGGTGCTTCAATAATTCTTTTTCCTGTTTTGGTTGTTATCGATCCTTCACATGCTGTAGAAGAATATAGGTGGTACTAGAATGGCTTTTGCTAGTCCAATTATTGCATCCCTGGCTAGATGTTACCAATCAAGTTCTCCTCTTGCTCCTCTTGAATTATCCAATTACCTGAATGTTAAATACCCAATGTGACATATTTAAAAAAATTAAAAAACCTAATGTCGCAAGAGCTTATAATCTTGTACGCTGAGAAAAGTTTTCTAAAAGTCAAAACAATCTCCAAAGCTATGTACATAATTTGAATATCAAAATTTAACAATTGCTTTATTGCCTTTTTTTTTCTATCTTTTCTTCTCTATTTTGCTTTATCCATTTGACATATTCAAAACTTCCCAATATTAAAATCATCCAAACATACAATGTATCATATATTCTCATTGATAAATTATTTGTGAGCTCTGAAAATTACAAAAGGAGTAGAGAGGTATTTGATAAAATCATGAAATTTTTGTCACATTTTTCAAAAATGGGAAGAAAAATAGAAGGTATATTGATTTACCTTTCACAATAATGTCATCTCCATGGGAAAAAAACCAAAAAAGGAAAAACAAAAATTAAATTGGACAAAAATTACCTTTGATTTACTTTTCCAAGTTTGTGTCAAAAATTAAATTGGACAAAAAAGGAAAAACAAGATCGCCTTCGTTCAACCACATCTGTATCACTGTAATTGTACTGTTGAGTCGAAGAGGAGTAGAGGAATCAACGAGTTGGGTGCGTTGCCAAAGAAAAGATGAAGAAAAGGAGAGGAAAAGAGAAGTTGATTGAAAAATCTGAAAAAACAATTTTTATATTTTGAAAGCAAAATAAAAACATCAATTTTCTATCAGAATAAAAACAATAAATTGTGTTAGGCAATTTTCAACAATGATTGTCAGTAAAATTATTCATTTATAAAAATAAAGAAAAGGAGCAATACTGTTCGGGTAATATGTGAGAAAGGAAAGGAATGAAATATTTGGTCCATTAGGTTATTAATAATTTTGGGTTAACTATTTTAAACTCGTGCTTTCAGTTTACAAAATTATTAGACTGGTCCAATGGGTTCGGAGTATTAGAATTAGTATTAGAACAAATATCGCGTGATCTCTACGGAGGTGAGCCTCAAGTCATGTGTTGTTATGATTCCAACTATGCAAACAAATGCAAGGATTGTGACTGGAGTTTATGAGCATACGAAATTCTAAAAGTGGGGTGAGTTAAATATCCCACTTCAGAAATGGAAGAAGAAAGGAATGAAATATAACCTCCTACTCGTTGGGTTGCTAATAACTTTGAACCAACCATTTTGAATTTGTGGTTTCAGTTTGAAAAGTTATTCAGTCAAACCCAATGAACTCGCGCGTTAGATAATTCTTCACTTCGAGTAACTAGTAATAGTTCACACGCATTGCACGTGATTGTAATATTTTAAAATATTTTATTCTTTAGATACTAAATTTTTTTTATGAAATTTTGATCATCAACATCATAATATAATATTTTTATGTTATTTATTTTTTAAACTAGTTACTTTTAAAAATTTTATTAAATAAAAAAACAGACAAAACATTCTAATGTAGTTGACATGTCCCTTGAGATTGAATTTGGAATTATGAACCAAACGCTTTTTGATTTATAGTTTGAACGCTAACCTATCAAATAAACCACAATCATCACAATTTTTTTATAAACAAAGAATATAATTAAGTTAGAAAAATAAACATGCATGTAATTTGAATTCTTTGTATTGCGTTAATTCTATTTTTGTCAATAATGGAGTATAAATGATCTACACGTAAAGTTTTTTTTTGCTTGTACATTCTGATAATTGAAATTTTATACATAGAAATAGTTGGAGTTTTTCTATTTTCTTTTTTTTATTCATATTTTTACACAATCCAATGTGAAGCAAAAGCAACAAGTCTACTTTTTCATATGAGCACAACATTTTTGGTTTTAGTATTAGTTTTTTTGATGATCATGGAATTGGAATGATAATTGTGGCTAATGAACAATTATAATATTAATTTTTTGTATATTGCAGTATTTTATTTTTTAATTGCCAACTTTTAATCCATAACCGCTATCATTATTATCAATTATTGGAATGCACTAAATCTATCTAATTATAATTGTCACCATAAATGAAATTTACTTAATTTTAAAGCTTCCATTATTCACTAATATTGCAATACAATAAATATATGTTATTAGAAAAATAAGGGTATTTTGGACATCACCAAAAATAATTTGGATATCATTTTCATTTTATCATTATTCATTTTAAATTTACTCTTATTATAATTCTTATTTTATTATTGGAGATGGCTTCTGGTTTGATGGATGGATTTGGCTTGTTAAAACCAATGCAAATAAAGTATTATTATATTATTATCAATAACAATGTTTGTCTTCCCTAGATATCAGTGATTTGGATGTTGTCTTTGGTATTATTTGATTTGTATTCTAGTTTTTTAATTCATTTGCTATTTACTTTGTGTCATTTTATAAATAATTTTCAATTTTTTTCAGTTTTTCTTGTTTGGATTGGTTGCTATTAATGATAATAGTGGTTTGTATGGTGCTATTTTAGATATCTTTTTTCAAATTTAATACTGTTATTTCAATTATAAAGGTGTCATCATTTTTTGTATATTGAAATTCTATTGGGTGCAACATAAAAAATTCTTCATATTGGTAAAAAGTGCATAATTGTAAAATTTACTCATGATATTTATATGAAGATATATAGATGAATAAGGGTTCTCTTCTCCTTGTATATTTCTCCATTTTCTAGAGAGTATCTATTTTTGAAATTGATTTTTTTTTTTTTACAATCTCAACTAATGACTAATGAAAAATTTTTCATGCTATAAGAAATTTTGATACATATAATAATTGGAGACGGCATTCAAGGGTAGGAAAATATTTTTAATGAACAACTTTTAATTATAATTACCAACTATTAAGATGTAATCAATTGGGGTGTTTTATTCCTTTTGATTAGTGCCACATTAAAATGCAATAATTCTAATTAAAAGATATGAGGGTAATTTAAAATAACAAAAAATAAGATAAAAAAGTGCTTACACTTACACTCCCTAATACCAAATTCATACTTTTCATATGGTAATGATGTCATTAGGTTCCTAATTTACATTTGGTGAACCCCTCACCTGCTAAAATATCATAGCTCGCATCTTGTAGAGCATGCTTCATTTTTTCTTTTTATGTGTGTGCGTGTGTGTGTTGTTTTTTTTTTTTGGGGTATTGAAAATAGATAAATTTACATTCCTAGCAGCAATCGTTTAGATTCAATAAACTAAAACAGCGAGAGAAACATAGCCAATGATAAACCATGCGAACATGCAGTTCTAAGGAAAGCTAATTTTAACTTGCTTACAAACCTATACAGGCAGGCACAGCAGGGCTTCTTCCAGTTGTATCTGGTGGATTATGGAGGTATTTTTTTATAACATTCGGTGTATGCTCATATATTTGCTATTTTCAAGATCTGTAAATTTTGTTCGTGTTCATGTAGAATTTTTTTAAGAGCACCAACCGGATGCAATTGGAACAAACCCAGTGCTATAACAAAAAACAATTAAGTTCTTCAAAGTGAATTAGTTTTTGCTTAAGATCTTTTTCGCCTTCTCTGGGTCTGCATGCATATTGATATTTTTTCTTCTAATCTTTTCCCCTCTTAACGCTTTAAATGTGGGTTATCACCGGATGCATGTTGACAGGTTTCAAATATGAACACAAGTTTAATTCTAAATACTGTCGTTTATTTGCAAGTATATAGGTCATAATATAGTTTTGGGAGTACATGAGTCGATCCTACAAGGAGCTTATATTTCAAGTACTAAGTCTTTACTTACTTATTATTTAGGCAACAATCAAATTAAAAACATTAAGATGACTTGTAGAAGAAACCTTTTAGAGGTAAAATTTATTATGGCAAAGTCCTAGGGCATAGATTCCACCAATGATATGCAAGTAAATCGTCATTCTCTTGCTAATTACTGGTCTTGCACTAATGCATTTCCTAGATCAACCAAAAGCCACTCTCGTGATTAATCGACTTTACTAGCATTGCATTCCCCACTCTCGCGTGTGATGCTTAAGTGCCAGCTCATTCATTTCATGAAATGTAACAGAAAATTCACCTAATTATATCACTAATCTCGTGTGCCTACTTTTAGGTTCCATTCATTCTTTTTCCATTATTATTGGTCAAATTCATTTATTAACAATAACTAAATAATTGCAATTGGTGATCAAGCAATACAGATATTAAAACATGAACAAATGAACTAACAAGTACACGTTTTAACAAGAGTAATCACATACAACTCATATTCAAGATTCCATTGATTTCTCTATTCTCTAGACAAAATATCTAGTTCATCGTAAAGAAATAATTAGCAAAATAGCAAGATTCAATGCAATAATTCATATTGACAAGATTAAAAAGGAAGAGTTGAGAAAAGTTTAGCAACGAATGAACAAAGCTCCCAAGATCTTTTATTAAACTTCCAAATGATCTTCCACAAGTTTTTCTCTTCCATGAGAGAAAACCACAACTACTACTGCTTGCTTGGAGGGACTAACCTCCTCCAATTCCTAACTTCAAACAACTAACTCTCTTTAAACTAGCTTTCACTTCATCTATTTATAGCAAACTTACTCTATATAGGAGAATAGAAAGGAAATGATTTCATCACGTGAATACAACAAAAGTTATGCTCCAAAAGTCAAGAAAAGAGGTTAAATGAATCTTCAAACATTGGAATGCTCAAAAGTGTTGATGAAACTGCTTTACAAGTTAATTAGTCTTCATTAAGTCCCATCAATCAATTCGTGTCCAGCTAGAACAAATTCGCTAAAAGAAATCAAGTTGCTCAACTTGCATGAAATTGCTGCGGCTGAGAAATGGGGACTGGAAGCCATATTTTGGGCAAGAACTGGTTGTTGAGGACTGGTTTCTCTTTCAACAAAAATTCTCCAACTTTCTTTAGAACTACATCCAAGAAACGGTTTCTTGCCTGTTTTCGACTACAACTTTACACACTTTGATGTTTTCCTTGATCGACTTAGTGATTGTTTCTCCAATGAAACTTCATTCTTTTCCTACAAAAATTGATCATCCAAAAAGTAAAAGAAAACTAAAACTTAGAACATTGGATCGCAAGTGCTTAAATATTATCTTATGAAAGATTTTCATTCACAATGCAATTGTTGTTATCCAAAAATGATTTAGAATCATTTGAAATGGCACAAAATATAGTGCTTACCGCATGTAGCACATGGGTTATGATTCTCATTAGGAGTTTCATAATACGTTATTGTCATGGAAATATATCTCTAGATTATTGACAATTCCAAATGCGTGGTCCTGCTTCTTGATGGGGACAAGGTAAAGAAGTTAATCTAGAGAGCTAATTGAATTTTATTTCGGTATGTGCTACACATTTTAATATGCATACATCTACCTATAAAATTATATTGTTGCTTTCATGTCATTCTCATCACGTATTTCTTAAATAAACTCCACTTGCAAAATAGATGGCCAAGTTTGTTATGAATCAATTGAGCGTACAATAATTATAAATCAATTGAGTGCGAAAGCAACTAATTATGTATGGTTACATCAAATATCATAATAAATACATCAACTGGACATAGCTGGACCACCTAATCC
Source organism: Coffea humblotiana (assembly GCA_023065735.1). Lineage (NCBI taxonomy): Eukaryota > Viridiplantae > Streptophyta > Magnoliopsida > Gentianales > Rubiaceae > Coffea > Coffea humblotiana. The sequence continues at coordinate 136,150 of JACYVW010000031.1, forward strand.
GATAACCACATCTTGGGCGAGAACCGATTGTTGAGGACCAGTTTCTCTTTCGATGAAAATTTCCAACCTTCTTCAGAACCATTTTGCCTCCAGCACTGCTTCAACCGTTTCTTGGATAAAAAACAGTTTCTTTCCCTGTTTCTCGACTACAACTTTATACAGTTGAGGTTTTCCTTGCTCGACTTGGTGATTGTTTCTCTAATGAAGCTTCCATTGTTTTCTTGCAAAAATGATCATCCAAACAAGTAAAAGAGAACTAAAACTTCTAACATTGGATCACAAGTGCTTAAACATTAACTGATAAAAGATTTTCATCCTCAATGCTATTGCTTTTTTCCAAACAATATTAAAATCACTTGAAATGATCACAAAATGTAGTGCAATTAATATCTTATCAACTCCCCTACACTTGAACCTTTTTGTCCTCAAGAATACCGAAAAACGTTCATAGAAATGTACACACTTGTTCAAATTCATTTCTTTCAATCAACAAGGAACACTTTACAAATTTCCTAATTTGTAAAGATTATTGTACCAATTTCATATATCAAGCTAAGTAAAGATTATTGTACATCAATGATGATCTTGATCCCGATTTTTTTTATGTTTACAAAACAATTGGATAATTCAAACTAATATTTTTTCAATGAGAAAGCTTTTCAGTTTTGAAGAAATTTGATTCAAAAGCAATTGAAAGAAGAAAAAAGAAGTCGAAAGCTGTCGGATGTCACAATGACAATACCGGACGCCCGATAGACAGGGCAGCTACCGGACGATCATATCGGACGAAGAACATCATCACCGGACGTCCGAAAGAATTGAAATGGTTTTTCAAACTCTCTGTCCACTTTCGGACTCAAGCATCGGAAGTATCGGACGTCCGATACTCCTAACGGCTAGTTGACTTTTCAGTTACCTTCTATCTGTTGGAAGCTTTAATAAAGTACTTTCTTGGTCTCCCATAAATAGTGCATGGGTTAGAAACTTCAAGATACTTTTTTTTGCACATTGAGAATATAAAGATCAAGAGTAGTTTTAGTGAGAAAATACTCTCCAAAGAACATTTATACTCTTTGTGGTGTAAGATTCTTTGTAAGCTTTTCATTTGTGAGAGAATACTTCAATAGTGTAACTTTGTGAGGGTTATGCTGAGGGATTGCAAAACTTTCCTAACTTGACCGAGTGAAACTTGGGGCAAGGAGGAAGTGAGTCTTCCTTTGTACACAAGATTAGTTTGTATTTCATCAATTTGAAGAAACTTGTTTTGTGAATTGATCTTCGAGCTTAAAAGGATCTTGGTAGTCAATTAGTTTGCAATTCTTCTCTTTTATTTTATTTATCATCTTGTGATCCTTAAATTGCATATCTCTTCTACTTCTCTCAAGTGATATTCCTCCTTTATTGATTGATTCATTGTGTGATCAACTTATAAAGAGGGTAAATTTCCTATTGAGCAAAAGTATGTGAGAACCCTCACTTAAAAATATGAATTCTCCCCAAAAATTACTTGCATTACCCTAAGACTAAATCACTTATAACAATTCATTGCATTGCATTTGATTGCTTTTACTTGAATTGTAAACATTCCTAGACTTGGCATTTTTTTTATATATATCTCACTAGATACACTTTGACAAATGTTGTTATTGTGGTTTGAGACTGTTATATGATAGTTTTAGAGGTGTTAAATAGACATTGGAACATTTGGAGGGTAGAAACTTCATTAGTCAAAGATTAAAGGAAGAAAGGGCCAAGATTGGGCCATGTGGCCAAACCCTAACCATTCAACCTTTTGACCAAAGGAATTAGAGGAAATTTAAACCATCTTGGCTTTCTTATTTCCTCCTTATGGCCAAACCTCCTTAGTTCCAGAGGAAGGGAAGAAAACTCCACTTTCATACTTTCTAACCCTAGCTTGATCTTGAGTCAAAAAACCAAAAGTGAAGGACTTGAGTTAGTTGAGAGATCAACCTTCAACCCTAGTGTGTGATTTCAAGCTTGGAGCTTTGGTTTTTGGTGGTTTGTTTTGGTGGTTCAAGCTTCACATAAGAGAGGTATATGACTCTTAAATCCTAGCTTTCGTGTGTTATTTTCATGCGTTTGAGGTTTTTTGATGGCAAACTAGGAGTTGTTTTGGATGGTATTTGTGGCGAAACTTCTTGAACTAAACAAGTGGTAGTAGAGTTGATTGGTTTGACTACCATGTGTTTGATATTTTGTCTAATCCTTGTTCATGGTTTTTCTTGAAATATTAACATGTTTTGGATCCTTTTTGAGTTAAGGATAACACTTAGTATGATGATAAGTTAATTGCAATGAAAGGATGGAAGTTGGTGATGCAAGTGAACTAGTGGACTGTTTTTCTTTCTCTTGGCTGACCGGTTTTGTAGGGGAGGTTTCTCCTTGATTTTGTGGTTCATTTGCACCTTAATTAAGCCTAAGAAAATTGGCTAAACCATTGGTTTAAGGTTTGGTGTGAGTTGAAATGGAAATGAAGCAAGCAAAGTGGTTGTTTGGACCACTGGTGGACTGTTTTGGTTTCTTTTGTTGGCTAAATTGTTTTTGGTTCTTTTAATCATTTTTGTGTATTGTATTTTGAGCTCCAATGGTACTAGATAACTTGATCTCCTGTATATGAACTTTAGAAGATTGAATCGGGAGAATTTGAGCCAAAACAAGTGAAGTTGGCAAGAGGAAATAGAGTAACTTTGTTAGGGTTTTGGAGCTGATCAGAACTAAAACATCAGCCGATTTCCCTGAATCACTGGTACTGATAGGAGATGAACTAGAGTGTGAATTTGATACCGTTGGAAAGCCCTTCGAGTCTAGTTTCCAACACCGCTAACGGCACCTGATTTCGACCTTCCTACAGTGAGATATGGTGTTTTCCCTAGACTGCAAGGGCGCGACTATTTTACCTGTGAAGACCACTTTGAACTTGAATGAAAATTTTCTTTTGCTCAACTTTCTTGCACTTGCCAAACTTGTTTTCACATGACCTTTTACTGCATTTTGGGCCTAACTTGCATGGTGAATTGAATAGATTTAACCACTCACTTGGTGTGACGCTCCACTTCTCCCAAGGGTATCCGCGGAATGCCTGCCCGGTTCTCGCCATGACTCAATACAATTCCAATTCGCACTTAAAGGGATAACAACTAATAATAAGGTCGAAGTACATCAAAGTCGCTTCCTTAGGTAAACGGTCAAACCTTACATCATGAGTTTTCAAAAGATACATCAAATCCCAAAATACAACCATTATAAGTCGACTAAAACAATTACAACCAAGGTACTATCAAAAGAGTAATCTAGTCAGATTTTCTCCAAAATCTTCCCATCCAATCCTGTTAAGGAAAACAAATCTAATGGGGTGAGCGAATGCTCGTGAGGCTAAGAAACACATATGCAAGCACATAGTCCAAGTAGCAACCACATTTACACAATAAGTAAAAACTATAAAGTTTGAGTATTTAACATTTCAAGTAGGAAAAATAAACAGAAACAATTCAAGGATACTGTAGCTCTCAGGAGCTAAATTCCACTTAGTCGAGTCAAGATTTTGATCAAATTCCATGTTGACACTCCGTCAACCACATAGTATCAAATCCTGTAGATACACCACTTTTTTCGAATCCCGTCACCTTTACACCCCCTTACCGGGCCCGCTCATCAAAGTTTTGATATTACTCGAGTATATCATGACAATACTACGCTAGTATGCCAAGTAAGATCTCTCCAATAGATCATGCTTTACGAATATCTCATGGTTTGCTAAGCTTATCGACCAAGCCCTTGCTGGCTCGATTCGCAAAGTTAGCCAACGAGTTTGGGCGTTCCTCGAATACGAATACGAATACAAATATAAGTCGATGGGTAGTGCTCCAATCGACGATTCAAAATACGAATCACATCCACATCACTTCACACAAGGCGAATATGGATTCACATACCAAAAATTCGAATATAATTTCATTTGAAAGAGAACGAGTGCGGTAAAGTACACACTCGTCTCTAAAATTCCAAATTCACATAACGGATAAGAAGCAAGTCAAACACATAGCAACAAATTCATGCACTTGACACTCACCAATCAAAATAAGGGAATAAGTGCGCAAACAAGCTTTTAGGCGTCCACTTCGAGATCCTCTTGAAGGTCCCCTTGAGCGCCTGAGCAAATAATAATTGACTATCACACACTATTACTTACAAACCCATTACTAACAAGGAAGATTGTACACTGGTACAATACTAAGAAAATGTCATGAAAGAGAGCCTTAATTATTCGAAAACCGAGACTCAAAAGTGGTGTTTAATAACACAAGAAAAAACTAATTTCCTCCATGAAATCAAGTTTAAAATGGGTCAATTCATATCAAAGAATAGGGAAGAGTTTCCAAAAACTCATTTCCCAACAAGTCGGAAAAATTTCAGTTTTGCATGTCAAAATTCGAAAAATCAGAACTTGGACTCAGTAGGTACAAAATTGGAAAAATTTATAACATTGGAATCTTGGTTCGGAGCACTAAAAGTTCCTAAAAGACACTTTTCCAAGATTCTAAATGGAAGACATTCAAATTTTAGCTCAAAGTGGCTGATTTGAACAAGCAAGACAGTTTCAATCATGTTTTTCGGCAATCTTTGGAAATTCGGAAAAATTCACAGAAAGTGAACTAGATTTTGAAATTTGTAACACACTAAGAGTTCCAAATAAAGTTTTAAACATGACAAACAGAACAAAATTCGGAATCTTGAATATCAAGATATAGTAGTTCAAAGTCAGTAAATTTTCACTACTAAACAGTGAATTTCCAGATTTGAAAAGCAAACTTTGGGACATCATTTGGGTATCAAAATGGTCTTAGAATCACACCAAATTTGGTACAATTCAACTTCCATATGAGGACTACTCCTCTATCAAATTTCACATAAAAACGCATACGGAAAGGTAGTTAACAAAACTACCAAAGTTTAGGAAATTCTTAAAGCAAATCTGTCTTCTTGCTTTCTTTTCCTTTTTTGAAACACTTTGCCCAATGAAATCAACTCCAATTCTGTCCATTTTTGAAACCAAGGTTCTAGGAACACTCAATAAGCATTTTAAAAGCAATGGACATCAAGAGTTTTGAAACAAAACGTCCCAAATCAAACCTAACCAGTCGGCTAGGAAGAAGAAAGGGTTTTCTAGTTTCCAGCTTTAGCACAGTTTGTAAATTGAACCATATCTCGTTCACTACAACTTGAAATTGAGAATGGTTGGTGGAATTGGAAACTAGACTCAAAAATCTACATTTCATCAGAACAATTCATTTTCAAAATCAGTTTATAAGTGAGAGAAAATAGAACCACAAAGTACAGCTTCTACCTTTCTCTAGGATAGACCATCAGAACAGGATAGAAAACTTTGCCGAGTCACTACATCTCACTCATTTCGAACTAGAAAGTGAATTTTATACCGTTGAAAATCTACATGTGTCTAGTTTCAAATGCCGTAAATAGCACTCAATTTCGACTTTTGTACAAAAAGATATGTTCAATCAAAGTGGTACTGTTTAGACTGCCTGGACACATTTTCCAATTTTCTTCAAATTTCAAAATTTCAAGTTTTGCTCAACCAATTCAAATGATTTTTGGTAGAAAATTTCTACACACCATATACAACATATATCAACCAATTTCACAGCAAAACAACCCACAAAAATTTGAAAGGCAAGTATGAAAATCACTGACAGTTTCGGCCATCACACTTGCACCACTTTCCTTTGATTCTTTCTTCACTTTCTAACCATATACGCCTCATATAACACATAAACAACATTAAACAAGCATTTAATCCTCAAGGAAGCTACCTAGAGGTCACCACAAGACTGCTAGCCTAACATTTAAAACAAAAAATTAAACACCTCAAGTCTGCTAGCCTAATCCATGCTTAGGGTTGCAAACCCTTGCACAACAAACCATAAATCTTGTATTGAATGGAAATGGAGAGATTAGATGAGTTGATGGTTACCTCCTTAGTTCTTAAAGAAACCAGAAATTTCACCACCAAAAACTCCAAGAATCACCACAAGTTGAAGCCTTTCTCCGAGCTCAAGCTAATCTCCAAGTGGTTTTGAGGTTGGATGCAAATTTAGAAGTGATTTGAAGCAAGAATGAGCAAGATGAATTGGAGCCTTCTTTCCTTTCTTTTTTTTTGCTGTTCAGCTGAGCTTAGGGAGTGAGGAGAGAAAGAGTTTTGAGTTGTGAAGCTTCTCTTGGAAGCTTAAGGAATTTGTGGCCAAAAGGTGTTCAAAAGTCAACTACGAATAGTGTCGCGTGCGTGTGTCGTACCACCGTTTTCTCTCTTGGTTGTTATACTTGTGCACTAAACTTCTAATGTAATTCCTTTAACACTATAATTATTCACTCTTAGTAGTTTAGAATAAATTTTTTAAATCTCCATTTAACAGTTCCCGCTTGAAATACATGAACTTCCGATTCGCGCGCGATAAAACGAAACTTAAAAGAAATTCTTGTAACGATAGTATAATTAACTAATACTAGGGTGAATAATTATAAAAATAACTGTTTTAAGAATGAAATATGAGTCCTCAAATCTCCAAGATCATTGCACTCTCGAATCGAATATTGTCTTGAAAAACGTGTATTCGCTATTTCTTACTAAACGAGCCTCCGAAATTTAAATTTGCTAACGGGACATTTTAAAAATATAAGTAAGACATAGTTCCATGTAAATGGATTTAAAATGGTTGAAATAAATTATTCGGAGAAAATGGTTGAATAAATATTTAAATAAACCAGTAAAATAGGATAAAATTAAGAAAATTTTTGGGTCTTCACATCCTTCCCTCCTTAAAAAGAATTTCGTTCTCGAAATTCACACCTAAGATAATATCATACCCTCTAATAGTTAAGTTTATCAGATCAATCAATAACTTATACTCTCCAACCTATATCTCATAATTTCTATCCATCCAATTAGCAATCAAATTTTGATTTTTCCTAACAGGCGTTTTAACTTCCAACTTATAAGATAACTGAATCGGTCTTACGTGTACCTCACTCAAAAATCTAGGGTTCGAAAAAGAGTGTGTCATATCAGGGTCACTTAGAACCTTAGCTAAACAATAAAAACAAGAATTATACCTCCAATGACCTTGGTGGAATTGGAAATCTGTTGATAATCTAATGCATAAACCCTAGCTGATGCTTTAGATCGACTTCCTCCAGCATTCATTCTCCGTATGGTTGACCTTGCCACAATAACCACAAACAATTTGAGGAGCCACAACTTGACCACTTAAAGGTGTTTCTCTCGATTGACCTCGTCCATTATGGCCTCCTTTTGATTGAGTCCCTTTTGGTGTACTAGTTGTCTCTACTCTTTCCATTCCTTTTTCCTTTTTAAAAGGTGAGGCACCCTTATCCGCTTGTCCAAGAGGGTTACTAGGAGTACCCCTTTTCTTGGCATGAAAGTCTCTAACCTGCAGCCTTGGACTTTCAACTCTCTGCGCTTTCTCTAAGACTTTAGTGAACATAGAGATTTGGGTTGCTGCTAACTCCTCTTGAATCTCCACATTAAATCCTTATACAAAGCGCCTTATCGTCCTCCATTCATTAGTCACCAATTCTAGAGCGTACTTAGAAAATTTAGTAAATTTCTCTTCATATTCGATCACACTAGAAGTTCCTTGCCTCAACTTTAAGAATTCGTCTTCCCACTTCTCTTGGATCAGAGGCGGAAGAAAACTCCCTTGTGAAGTTTTCCCAAGTCCAAGGGGTCAGCGCTCTTTCCCACTTTCCCCTTATCAAGTCCCACCAAGCACGTGCAACGCCCTCAAATTGAAAGGCAGCAAAGCTCACTCGCCTCTCTTCTGTATAGTCTAGAGCGGCAAAAATGTTGGTCATTCTCTCTAACCAATTCTCCGCTAACTCGGGGTCAGGTTCCCCAGTGAACTTAGGCGAGTTAAATTTCAGAAATCTCTCCAAGACTCTATCTTCCCCTCTATCCTGGGCCCCAAGTTAGTTAAGTGGTTTTGGACCCTGTCTCTCAACTAATTGTTCAAGGATATCAGTCATCCTATTAATAGTAATAACCACTTGGTTACCCTCTAGATTCTCTTGTCCCTGGGTCGATCCAGTTGGCGATCCCTAATCATCCCCTTGAGGTTAGGTTTGCCTAATCCCACACCCACGACCTCGACCACTCCTTCGTCCGTCCATAATCCTAGTTATGTCTAGTGCAAGAAATAAAATAATTACATGGAAAAATACTTGATATACAAGCTAACTTGAAACATCAGAAATAACAATATTTCACATGTATTTACATTTAAAGTTCATACAAATAGCAAGTCATGGGACAGTTACAAAAATACGGCACACAGGTGCCATAAAAGTACTTTTAGTCATGTACGACCAAAATAGAGCCAAGTGCCTCGAAATAAGCCACGCAGTCAAGCAAAATACAATGGCTTTTGCACTAGCATTACCCCAACTATTTCTAACTACAAAAGTCAAAAGAGAGTCATCACTTTAGTCTAATCCACAGTAGAACTATCAGGCAGAACCTCCTCCTCAGGATCCTCCTCCGGGTCCTCCTCGAGAGGCTCCTCCTGAACTAGACTCTGCACAACCTCCATCACCTCATCAATCAGTATAGTAGCGTCAGCCAAGATCCCAGAAACCCGATTTTGGACCTCCTCGCCTATTCTAATCAGACGAGCTCTAACCCTCTGAAGCTCATCACGAGTTGCCTCAGCCCTAACCATATCGTCCACTAATGTCCCATCCAACTCTGCAATTCTATCACCCTGAGCGTTCACCATAAGGTTTAACTCCTCCACCTCTTGAAGTAGAGCTCTGTTGGTATTCACCAACTGGCGACGCTCATCGTCAATAGCAAATACGGGGTCATTCGGATAAGCGTATGTCGCCCTACAGAGACATCGAGAAAACCTAGTAGAAGGTGAGTAACGCACACGAGCTCCTCTATCTTGTGCTCGATAGTAAATAGACCTAAGGGGCTCCACTTGCCATTAGCATGACCATTACCATCAGCAGCAAGTTCTCCATTACTATTCTCCATCCCTGCAAAACAACCACAATTTCCGGGTTAAAAATTTAAAGTCACTAACTCGCTCAAATATCACTTAAAGTATAACTAAATCATTTAATTCCTATTCTCAAGAGTAAGGTCTTTAATACATTTCTCAAATAGATCTCTAAACCTATCTTTTCCACCAATGCCGTTTAAGAAACTCTCGAGTACTAATTCTCTTTAACCATTGGAATACAATAGGTTAATGTTTAAGTGATGAACTGAATATTCGTCCATGATAAAGGCTAAATCAATTCTTTCTCAAAGCATGAAAGTTATAGGGAGTTGAATTATCTTTCTACCCAAAAAATTTCAATTCAATCGGATCACTATAGCTTATGAAATGACTAAAATACCCTTGACTGCCCAAATGCTCTGTTTAACCGACAGCTTTCTGTTTTCTCTGATATTTCAATTTTTGACCATGAGAATGCATGATTTGGCTTTGGAGGTCTGCATAAGAAATGTAAGTCTATGTCTTAGCTTCAAAACATCATAAAATGTACCTCAATTCGATATACCTAACTACAGTTATGATCAAAACACCGAAAGATGACAAAACTGCCATTTATCAGTTCTTCTTTAAACTAGTTTCTAGTTTTGGTCCATGGTGATAAGTTATTATTTGGTTTGTTTGGTTGGTTTTGAGACCTTGAATAGATGAATGTTATTGGTTATCACTTGTGGTTGGATTGGAGGGTTGTTGGCTTGTGAATCCAAGTTGTACTTGGATGGAAAAAGTAAGAAAATAGGGGAAATGCTGCCCAATTTTCTATTACTTACTCTTATGAATATTAGTGAGATGTAAGATTTGATTTTACGGTTAGTTGGATCTTAAGTTACGTATGTATCCTTGAATGCACTTCGATAGTAGTATATGCGTTATTTTGACCAAGATTTGGTATCAACTAAGATGAAAAGTGTTAGTTTTATCTTGAAAACTTTAAATTACATTTACTCACTTCAATTTGGGTTTGGTTGTTTTTCCAACTACTGATTCCTGAAATTTTCTTTCATTGTGTTTGAATTTGAGAAATGACTCAAGATTTTTCGTGACATGGAAGTTCAAATGTTATTATTTATTCTAAAACTGTATTTTCATTTTTGCACTAGTAATTTCTGGAATTTTGATAGTTCATCTAGATTTTGATTAGTTGAACCATAATACCTTGTTTTGATTGATCTAGGTTTCTTTGGTGGTTCGGAGTACAACCCGGAAGGAAACTTTTGACATATCTCTTGCTGATATTGGTGAGTGTTCCTTGTGTGTTTGTACAATAAGTGACTATGTGATTATTTGTGAATGTTTGCTTGAATGTTAAATGCTTTCCAAGGATTGCTAAATAGATTTTCGATGGGCGAGTGTGTACTTTATCGCACTCGACCCAAGCCAAAGTGAATTTTCAATGATTGAATGCTACTTGTACATGAATGTAAGCCTTTTGGCTTAATTGGGCCCTTGCCCTTCGTTGCCAGTCGACTCAAGCCAGAAGCGGACTTGGTCGGGCGGCTGGTGACCCTAGGACAGTGTTTTGGTACACTCGAATATGACCACAAAAATTGGTGGAGAGCTAGCCAGTGAATTGGCTAGTGGCGGGAAATAAAATCAATAAATGAATGTCAAGAAATTGGAGGAATTTTCGCTTGCAAATGTTTTCTAATATTAGAGGGATAAGGAAAATGGCTGGGGAATGAATGAACGAATGGCTCCACGTGAACATATATCCTTTTAATGAGTGTGTTTTCATTGCTTTATATTGTGAATGGTTTCTCAATATGTCCTTGTTTCAATTGCTTGATTATTTGTATGTGAACCTCACTGGATTTTTAGTTCATTCCTTTAGTTTTTGTTTTCCTTACAGGGGATACAAGCGAGAGCATGAGACTGGTACAGGTTAGTATAGTCTAGTTTTTGAATTTTTGCGATTATACTTGCGCTAGTGATCGATTAGGATTGAATGTATTTGGAATTCACGACTTTTGTTATATTTTGGATTGTATAAATGTTTGGAATAGATATGAATGTAAGTACACATTCCAAGTTTGGGAACTGTTATTTCACTTATTCTTGAGGTTATACCTTATTTTATTTATTAAGAGTAAACAAGTCCTGACGAGAGTTGGGCAGGCGGTTCGCCAAACCTTAGGGTACGCCCTAGGGGGAGGTGAGGTCGTCACAAGTGGTATCAGAGCCACTTCGTGTGGTCTCTGCACGATGTGAGATTGGGCCAAGTGGTGTTATGGTCTCTATTAAGTGAATAAGTAAAGGTTTAAGTACTCTTCTAGAACATAACTTGTGAATCATCAATGTGATAGGTCTAAACCCTTTAGCTTGACACTTGGGAAAAACTAGATATGTATGTTGGGTAGGAATCTCAAATATGGTGGTTTACTCTTGGGACCGGCCGATTCGAGTTGTGAATTATCTTATTTCGGATTCTTGTACCCGAGTACTCAAGAGTTAAGGCAATGCTAAGAACTTGAGATCTCCATTTGCAGGAAACAAGAACGGGCTAATGTTTTGCGAGAGCAAGTGCAAGAGGTCAACAGATGTCTAGTTCGGATAGTAAGAGAAGTAAGAGATCGGATGGAGAATATTTTAACCAAGTGTGGGACAATATTGACCAGAGAGAAGCGGAATGTAGTTGAGCTTGAAAGAGAAGTAGAATCAGCTGGTTCAGTGATGACATAAGTTAGAAACGTAAGACCTTGAGGTTGTAGGAAGTAAGTTAGGGTGGCTGGGACGGCATGTCGTGTTTTTCTTCTTGTTTTGCTGCTGTATTGCCACTGTATGTATTTTGCTCGTGACATGTCAATACTCACACGCACAGTACTTGCTGTACTTGATTTTGATTAGTTGGATATGTATCTTTGTGAATTTGGTATGTTATAAATATGCTAAGTATGTTTCCTTATCTTTGGTTTTGTGGTTTCAAATTGTTTTTATCTTACTGCTTTAGCCAATTCATTTTGTTTACGTACCATATCACACTTTTTTTTTAAAAAAAAGAGAGAAAAGAGTATGGAGGGGAGACGTAGTCGTGGCCGTGGAGTTAGGCAATCACAAGAACCAAAGAATGAAAGAGAAACAGCAGCCGAGCAAGATCGTAGACCAAGGGTTGAAACAGAGGACCAAGTGGCGACGGCGATACAACAAATAACCAATATCTTAGCGTGATTGGTAGAACAACAAGACCAAACTTCAGTGAATCAATTTCGGAATCCTGAGATAGGAGAGGATAGGGTCCTGGAGCGGTTTCAAAAGTTTGTTCCTTCTAAATTCCTTGGAGGGCCTGATCCAGAGACAGCTGAGCAGTGGTTAGAGGTGATGATTAATATCTTTGCAGTTTTGAACTACACGGAGTAAAGACAAGTGAACTTTGCTATATTCCAATTTGAAGAACCGGCCTGGGCATGGTGGAATGTTATTAGGGCAAAGTGGGAGAGAGAATAGATTGTATGGACGTGGGCCGTTTGAAGCCTCTGACGTATCACTTTTACCTTTTCGTAGGCCTCCTCAACCCATGGTATTGTTGCCGGGTCTATAACCTTTCTCTCTCCTACTTCATCCCAATGGATCGGTGATCGACATTTTCGTCTATAAACTGCTTCATATTGGGTCATTTGAATATAAGAGTGATAACTATTGTTATACGCAAATTCAACTAGCGTCAGATACTGGCTCCAACTCCCTCCAAAATCCACAATATAGGCTCTTAACATATTCTCAAGAGTTTGAATGGTTCTGTTCGACTACCCATCGGTTTGGGGATGATAGGCCGTGCTATAATTCAACTTAGTTCCTAAATACTCTTGCAACTTCTGCCAAAATCGAGATATGAATTTAGGGTCTCTGTCTGATACTATGCTTATGAGTACCCCATGTAATCTTACAATTTCGTCCATATAAAGTTTGGCAAATTTCTCCAGGGGATATTTCATGTTAATTGGCAGGAAATGTGCGATTTTAGTCAATCGATCCACTATCACCCAAATCGCATCATGACCCTTTTGAATTCGTGGCAATTCAGACACAAAATCCATCGTTATGTGTTCCACTTCCATTCAGATATCTCTAAAGGCTGTAACAGACCCGATAGTTTCTGATGCTCAGTCTTCACTTATTGACACGTAAGACACTTTTGAACAAATTGAACAATCTCCGACTTCATATTGTCCTCCCAATACAGGGCTTTGAGATCCTGATACATCTTACCACTACCTGGATGTATAGTATATCTAGACCAGTGAGATTCTTCCAAAATGTCCCGTTTCAGTTCCTCATCCTTCGGTACAACAACACGATTTCAGAACCTTAAAATTCCATCGGGACCTAGGGTAAAGTCGGGTAATTCTCTTTTCTTCACTCTTTCTATCCACTTTTGTACTGTTGGTTCTTTCTTTTGACCCTCCTTAATTCGATCCAACAATATCGACTTCACCGCAATATTTCCGAAGATAACTTTTTGTGGTTTAAGACGAGGGTTCCGTTCATTAATATTTTCTAATAGGTTCCACTCTTTCACCATTAAACCTGCTAGTTGAACCTTTCGACTTAAAACATCTGCCACAACATTGGCTTTTTCTGGATGGTAATTAATGGTACAGTTCTAATCTTTTAAGAACTGCACCCACCGACGTTATCTCAGATTTAGTTCCTTTTGGAAGAATAAGTACTTAAGGCTTTATAGTTTGTATATACCTCAAACATCACCCCATACAAATAATACCGCCATTTCTTCAAAACAAACACAACAGTCGTAAGTTCTAAATCATGGGTTGGATAATTCTGCTCATGAAATTTTAATTTCCGAGAAGTATAGGCAATTACATTCTTATTTTGCTTTAAAACACATCCCAATCTTTCTCTCGAAACATCTATATATACCGTATAACTATCCTTCCCATTTGGCAAAACCAACACTAGAGCCATGGTCAATTGCTTCTTAACCTCTTGAAAACTAGTTTCACACTTAGCATCCCAAATATATTTTTCTTGTTTCTTTGTTAAATTCGTTAGGGGTCTCGCAATTCTTGAAAAATTCTTTATAAACCGACGATAATATGTGATAGCCTCACCTCCCCCTAGGGCGTACCCTAAGGGTTAGCGAACTGCCTGTCCAACTCTCGCTAGGACAACTAACGATCACGTACACACAAATCAAAACGTTTCGGAAGGTATTATAACAATTAAGAGCAACAGCAAACACGCAAAAAGAAAACGAAAAAAAAAACGAAACTAAAATGAATAGTGACTGCCACGTCACAATCCGACCAAGTACAAGTAAGCTGTGTATAGTACTAGAAAAGGGTACTTTCCCAAGAGATTATATCATTAATACATGAGGAAACATTTACACATACACATTATAAGGAGTTTACAAATCAAAAGCGAATATCCAATTGAGGTACATTTGGGGTTTCTAACGGTCGAGAAACTAAACAAAGAAACAAAAGAATGTCTAACTAGCTCAACTCGCTTATCAAAATCATGATTTCCAAAAGTGGTTCCTGTAAGGAAAACAAATATAACGAGAGTGAGCTTTCGTCCAATGAAGTACTAACAAATCATACAACCCAAGTTCACGAATGCAACCATGCTCAGTTGTACACGACCATCAAACATAGAAATAAAAGTACCACAACAAGTCCAAGAGTAAAAGGATACGGGTGGCTCTCGGGAGCCAGTTTCCCCATTGCAATTCTTGATCGTATCTCGTTGACCCTCCGTCAACGTTCGAAAGAAAAGCATGACCGTAGATCCCACTTTACACCCAATACCTTCCACCATACATTCCCCTTATCGGGCCCGAACACCTCACAGTAGTCCAGAAGGTAATACTCGAGTATACCATAGGGTCGAGGAGATAACACTCCATTCGACAAACAGTAACCCCATGGTTGTTATCTAGTCAACCGGTCCTTGCCGGCTCGACTTGATTAACGCCCACTAAGATTTGAACTCAGATATCATAGTAAAGTCGTAGGGCTCATGCCCCACATGACATTAACCCAGGTACAAGTCAAATTCACAGGTAATCAGTAATCAGTTATGCAAGTAAGGGAACGAGAGCGATAAAGTACACTCTCGTCTCATGCACAAAGTTCACATTCGCTCAATTCAAGGATCCAAGGATAAGTAATCGTTTAAGCATTTAATCATGCAATAGTACACTCACCATTTCAAACAAGCAAATTCACAAGTTTCCGTCCGACGGCTGCCTTGGAGCACTGACACGTCCTATAACAATCAAGAGAACACAATTGAGAGTCAAACACGAGTCGAGTACCTCTTAAATGAACCACTAAAGTAAAATTCAAATATAGCTTAAAATGAAAAAGTACATCGAATTTAAGGCGAAAAGTATAAACAAACTCCAAAACCTTTCACTTTTACACAACCTCAACCTAAACTCACAAGATCCCAATTCTCAACATTCGGACAGCATTTCCCCTAAATTTCAGCTTTTCCATGCTACAAACAACCACTTAAATTCATCCAAAACAACCACAATTACACCTAGCAATCATAGGCTAGTCAATACACGTCATTAGGATCACAATACCTCTCAATCTTAGCCAATTAGAAGCTCAACAACCATCCATAGTAAAGCCCTAATTTGAAACCCTAAAACTGAAATTTTCCGCACAAAACTGAAATTGTTCGTAATTAACCATAATTAACACATAATAGCTCCAATTTACACAATATTAAGCCATCAATCCAAGGCCAACCATAACCATCATATGAAAACAGAAAAATTCCCAAAAAAAATAAGAAATTTATCTAATTTCACTTTAATCCATGAAATTATCCATAAAACAACCTACTTAACCACCACAAGTCACTAATTTACCATTCTTAGGAACAAAAATGAGTTTCCAAGCATAATACCTTAACACCTCAAGAAAGGTTGTAACTTAGGGCTTTCTCCTCCAAAACAACTCCACCAACACCTTCAAACTTCCTTAACAAGTCACTTTTATGGACAAATTCAAGATTTAATCGGTTGGATTTCAAGATATAAGCAAGAAATGGAAGATAAAAGTTGAAACTCTCTTTCTTCTTTTCTCTCAAAAGTTTCGGCCAAAGGGGAGCAAAAATGAAGATGATTTGGGTCAAAATTGATCTTTTAGTAAAGGTAAGAAAGTTAGGCAAGTCCATCCTCGAATCGGAACGCGACACGTGGCACCTTTTATGTTTTATTCCTATCCTCTTGCTTACCAATGGTTAAATACCTAACTAACCTCTATTTATCTCTTAACACCTAGTAATATAATCCCTTTATACAAAACTTAACCTAATTGGCCGAATTTCTCTCACTTAACGCACTAACGGGTCCCACGTCCACTATTCACTCCTAAAATCTCATGAACTAACTTATAGAAAAACATTTTTAAAACCCTATTTACTCATAAAAATGTCTAGAAAATTTATAGAATAAAGAAAATATAGAAAACAGGTGCAAAGAAATAAAATAATACCTAAAAATAAAGAAAACTTACGGCTCTCACATAATACCCCGCTAGATCCAAGAAACTACGAACCTTAGTAGGATTCTCCGGCCGTTTCCACTTGACAACAGCTTCTACTTTAGCTGGATCCACAGTAAGTCCATCTTTTGAGATTATATGGCCTAGAAATGATACTTTCTCTAGTCAGAATTCACACTTACTAAACTTGGCAAACAACTGGTGCTCTCTTAAGATTTGTAATACTATTTTCAAGTGCTGCTCATGCTCCTCCTTTGTCTTAGAATACACCAAGATACCATCAATAAACACCACCCCAAATCGATCCAAATAGGGTTTAAACACCCGATGCATTAAATCAATGAATGCTGTTGGGGCATTGGTTAATCCAAAAGACATCACTGCAAACTCGTAATGCCCATATCGAGTGTTAAAAGTAGTTTTTGGTACATCTTCCTTCTTAATTCTTAATTGATAATATCATTGTCTGAGATTTAACTTAGAAAATACCACAACCCCTTGTAATTGGTCAAATAACACATCAATATGGGGTAAAAGATATTTATTTTTAATGGTCACTGCATTTAACCCTCGACTGTGATGCCCCCACTTCTCCCTAGGGTGAATCCAAAGGTATCCACGGAATGCCTGCCTAACTCTCACCAGAACTTGATGCGAATCCAATTCAAATTTAAAGATAAACAACCAATAATAAAAGTAGATACAAAGGAAGGTCGCTTCCTTAAATAAACATTCAAATCTTATATCACAAGTTTTCAAAAGGTACCGCAACATTTTCAAAATTACAACCACCAAAAATCGACTAATCAATTACATCCAAAATTCTAATCAAACGGGTAACCAAGTTGGCTTCTCCAAAATCTTTCCATTTTGAACTCATGTTAAGGAAAACAAACTAATGGGGTGAGCTAACGCTCAGTGAGACCAAGAAAATCATTCAAACACACAGTTCAAGTAACAATAACACTTGTACAAGAGATAAAGTTCGAAAGTTCATGTAATTCACAATAAATAATAAAACACAGTCAATAAGGATACGGGATCTCTCACGAGTTAGATTCCACTTGCTTTGCCGAGATTTGATCCAATACCTCCACGTGATGACACTCCGTCGACCAGGTAAGTATCAAGTCCGTAGAACTCCACTTACTTCACAATTCCATCCACCGTTACACCCCCTTAATCTGGCCTGCACGTCGATTATTAAAGGGCAATACTACTCGAGCATGCCAAGTAAGATCTCTCAACTCAAATAGATCATGCTTTAAAATCTATTCCATGGTTCACCAAGTTTCTCGATCAATCCCATGCCGACTCAAATCATAAGGTTAGCCTATGAGTTTTGACGTCCCCCACAATTATAAGTATAAGGTGATGAGATTCACTCCAATCGATATTTAGTCAAACACAAGTATAATTTTATAAGTCGATGAGATTCACTCCAATCGACATTGAATCAAACACAAGTATAATTTCACGTATGAGCAAATCGATTATTTAGTCAAGTAAAAGAGAACGACTGTGATAAAGTACACACTCGACTCAACAAATTCAAAATACTCAATTAATAGGGAACAATTCAAGTATTTAGCAACAATTCATCCACTTGACACTCACCAATTCAAAACAAGTGAGTAAATAAAGTCTTTAGTTGTCCACTCCCAAATTCTCTTCAAAATCCTCTCGAGCGCATGAAGAAATAACGATCAACTATCACTCACAAATACTCACAACCAATTAACATTCAAGGAATAAAGTACACTTGCTTAAAATTTTAAGACAATGTCTTAGAAGAGGTTTAATTTCTCAAAAATCGAGATTCAAAAGTGAGGATTTAAAGTCACAAGGGAAAACTTGTATCACCCATGAAATCAACTTTAAAACGGTCTATCAATATCGAAAGGAAGTGAAAAGTTCTCAAAAGTTCATTTCCTAAAGAATCAGAAATTTTCAGCTTTGCGCAACCATACTTGGAAATCAGATCTTGAGTTTCGTAATTCCAAAAATAGAAAAATTTACACCATTGAAAACTAGATTAAAAGTACTAAAACTTCTTAGAAGACACTTTTCTAAGATTCCAACCAAAAACCATTCAAATTTCAGATCAAAGTTACAGTTTCATGAAGATAGGATAGAACCAATCTTGGTTTTTCAGCCTCTGAAATTTATAACACAATAAGAGTTCCACACCAAGTTTCAAACATAGCAAGTGGAACTAAATTCGGAGTTTTGAGCAACAAAATATAACAGTTTGAAGTCGGCTAAAATTTGCAACCTGATAAGTGGATTTCCAGATTTGAAGAGCAATTTTTGGGTCATTATTTGGGCCTTGAAATGATATTGAAATTACGCCAAATTTGGTACACTTAAACTTCCATATGTGGACTACCTCTCTATCAAAAGTAAGGCAAAAAATCGGACGGGAAGGCAGTTAACGAAATGACCAAAGTTTGTGAAATTCTTCAAAGCTAATCTGCCAATCCTATCTTTTTTTCTTTTTCAAAAGTTTTGTCCAACGAGATCAGCCCCAATTCGTTCCATTTTTTGAAACCAAGGTTTCAGAACATTTAATGAGCAATTAATGGATAAATGACACTAAAAGTTTTGAAATAAAACACCTCAAAACAGAATTGACCATTCGGTCAGCAGGGAAGGGAAAAGTTTTTCAGTTTCCAGCTTTGACGCAGTTTTGAAATCAGACCAAATCTGACTCTACACAAGTCCAAATTGAGAATGGTTTATGGTGTTAGAAACTAGGTTCAAAATGATACAATTCATCAGATGACATCGTTTTAAAAATCTTTTCACAAGTGGGACAAAATCGAGCTACAAGATGCAACTTCCCAGTTTCTCTCGGACAGACAGGCATAACAGGACAGTCTACTTTGCTGATTCGTTACGATTTACTCAAAATGAACTAGTAGGGGATTCTTATACCGTTTGAAATCTCTGAATGTCTAGTTTTGAATGCCATAAACAGCACTCAATTTCGACTTTTGTACAAAGAGTTATGTTCAGACAAAGAACCACTGGTTGGTTACCCTGCTAGCGAATTTCCATATTTCGAACTTTTCCAAAACTCAAGTTTTATGCAACCATTCGACATGATTTTTGAAAGACACTTTCTACATACATATATTACAACATATATCCATCAATTTAACAGCCAACCAAGCATCAAAATTTCGAATTCAAAGCAGAACAACATGAACAGAATTTCGGCCAGCTTTCTTTTCACAAGTTTTCCAACTTTCTCTCCACTTTCCAACCATAATCATCTGATTCATCACATAAACAACAATAATCAAGTAATATAGCCTCATTTCAGCTACCTAAAGGCCTCCTCAAGGCATCTAGCTTAGGATTTAAAGTAAGATAAAAGTTTTCTCAAGGCCACTAACTTAGAATCTTGATTAGGGTTCCAAACCCATGTAATCCATTCACTAAACTTCGTATAAATTGAAAGGTTAAAGAAGATGAAGTGGTTACCCCTTTAAACCCTAGATGAAGACCAGATTTTTTCACCAAAATCTCTCCAAGAAACTCCACAAGATGGCACCTTTCTTCAAGTTAGAGTGAAATTCCAAGTGGTTTGTGAGTTGGATGATGAAAAGCAAGCAAACTTGGAGATAGAAGATGAAGTTTTCTTCTTCCCTTTGGAGCTTCTAGGGCTGGCCGAAAATAAGAGAGAGAGTGTTTGTTTGTGGTTTGATTCTTGGGGAGAAAGAATGAAGAAAAGGTGTTGGACAAGCTAACTTAAAGTTGCAAAAAGTCAACTCTTAATGATAACTCATTAGGGTTTCGTACTACCACTTTCTCTCTTATTTGTTGCACTTATATACTAATCCTTCAAGGCAGTTCCTCTAACACTATAATTACTCACACTTATGAGTCTAGTATTACATACTCAAATTTCCAATTAATCGTACCGGCATGACTTTCGAGAAACTATTGACGAGCGCTCGGTAAAAAATTAATTTTAACTCACTCACATTTAATCTCTCAATTAACTTTTCTTAGTCTACTATTGATCATTCTTAATTCTCCAAGATTATTGCATTCTCGAATCGAATATTGCCTTGAAAAATGTGTATTCGCTATTCCTTACTAAACGAGTCGCAAAAAATTAATTTTGCTAACAGGACGTTTTTAAAAATATAAGCGAGATATTGTTCCATGAAAATGGATTTAAAATGGTTGAAATAAATTATTCGGAGAAAACGGGTGAATAAATAATTAAATAAGCCAATAAAATAGAATTAAAGTAAGTAAAATTCGGGTCCTCACATCGATAATCAATACACAATCTCAAACTTCCGACCTTCTTTTAACAAAAGGTACCAGAGCTCCCCAAGGTGACTCATTCTCATGTATAAATCCTCATTCTAGCAAGTCTTGTAATTGAAATTTCAATTCTTTAAACTCAACAGGTGCCATCCGATAAGGGGTTTTTGAGATGGGAGTAGTTCTAGATACTAAATCAATTTTAAACTCGATCTCTCTCTTAGGAGGCAATGATACCAATTCATCCGAGAATACATCTGGATATTCACTTATCACCGGCATATCTTCTAGTTTAATCCTTTTCCTGGGGTGTTAACTAGAAAGGCTAAATACCCCCGTGCCCCATTACTTAATAATTTTCTAACCCTAATTCCTGAAATAAGGGCAGATAAGGCTAGAATATCCCTTACATCTAATTTTAAGGTTGCCTCATCGGGTATGCAAAACTCGACCTCCTTTGTTCGACAATCTACTTGAGCATGACAACGAGCCAACCAATCCATTCCTATAATAACGTCATACTCCTTAATGGTCAGACTTATAAGGTCAACTACCAATATCCGCTCACCAACCACCCAAACGTCACAATTTCTATACACCTCGTTAGCAAGTAAAGATTGGTTATCCATAAGTGTTCTCACTTCTAAATCATATGATAGCCTCTCGGCCTTCACATCAATTCCGCACATAAAAATAGGGTTGACAAATGAATGTGTTGTACCAGGGTCTATCAAAATCTTGGCCAAACGATGAAAAACAGGGATCGTACTTTCCACTATCTCCGATGACTCAGGTACTTGCTGTTGGTCCAAAGCATAAACTCTGGCTGGTATCCTTGGTCTAGTCCCTCCTACAGTGGTGGGTTTAGGGTTTGACCTATTGGCTGGCTGGGTATCACTAGTTAGTGGACAAGTGTCGATCTGGTGCTCAGTACTCCCATACCGTAAACACTTTCATGCCTTCCGTCAACAATTATTCTCGGTGTGATTAGATTTCCCGCAATACCCACAAGACATTCGAGGGGTTGATGTTTGGCTTCCTTATGAGGCACCTCTCGCCTGTCCCTTTCCACCTGAGACTCCTCTCGGAGTAACTCCCTAGATGTCCTTGAAATTCTTCCACCGCCAGCTCCTCGACCCACTTTAGGGCGTGGCATACCCCGTGTGACGGTCCACTTTTTCCTAGGGCATACTCCAGAAGTTAGCGGCCCGCCTGCCTGACTCTCATCAGGGCTCACTCACTAAGATTAACTTCAGAGATAACATTATCATTAAACAATTGAACATTCACTCTTAAGTACAACTCCAATCAGCTTGAAACATAGATTTGTCCACTAAAAGAAACAAAATACACGTTCTAAACATCCATTCTTAATATTACATCAACTCAAAACAGAAGATTCAACCATCTTAAAATACAAAAGAAAACGTGACTCCAATATATACACATAGTGATGGATCTTCCCAAAACAACTTTTCAATTCCATCCAATCACCTTTCAGTCTCCAACTCCTGTAAGGAAACAAAGCTAAAAGGGCTGAGATAAAACTCAGTGAGGTTTGCCGAGTAAGTAACATTTAATAAACACTTAAATCAGTACAATTGAGCAAGTAGTGCATATTTCACTGTACAATCACTTTTATTAAGCAATTGAGAAAACACTTTACTAAACAGTCACTTTTAAAAGGATACGGTGCTCGCATTAGAGTCACTTCAATGCATTACACACTCCACTGAACTCCTCCTTATAACTTCCAAAATAGTAAACACTTCCCTCACTTAGATGGTCATATCAATATCAGTAATTTGCTACTCTGTGGTAATACTCGAGTATACCGAAACATTTACCCAAAGCTACCGTCCTATCCAACCAAGCCCTTTCCTGACTCGAATAGTCTGTTGAACAGAGGGTTTTGGTGCCCAGTTCAGCCAGTGTGATAAAGTACACACACGGCTTACAGTCATGCACACTTACAATATCACTTGATCAATTATTAACCTTGAAACTCAACTAAGCCGAGTGCGATAAAGTACACTCTCGACTTAGAAGACGAGGGACAATTGAAAACACTTCACAATGAATCACTTAGCAATATTTCATAATAAGCACATTTGCCATATAATTGCACTTAGGTACACATAAACAGTTTAACACATAAATTCGGAAAATACTCACCAAATATCCAAATAAATTACTCTCGAGTCTTGAGTCGATTTTCTGGTTCACAGCTATTTTCTAGACAAGTTAATAATTCCAAATCAAATACATAGTTTGTAGATGTTCGCTTATTGTTTTTACTTTATCACTTGAACTATTAAAATCAACTTTGACTTTAAAGTACAAAATATAACATATTCAATATTCATTTATCATTTTATTTTGAAACTTATTGACTTTATTGTTTTAATCAAGAATGATACCTGTTTTTCCAAGTTAATAATTTATAAGATATTTATTTTAGGATTAAATCATTTTCCACTCAAGATTCCAAAATTAAGACTTAGAAATATTCCATTGGTTCCCTTTTAATTAATTAGACTCTAAGTTATTTGGAAATTAAGTTTTATTCCACTATACCAACCCCTCAAATTAATAGTCTTTAAAATATTCGTGAAAACAATATTAAATAATTAGAAACCACTTTACGTATATAACTATCGTGACTTTTCACTCAATCGCCTTAGTTTAACTCTACTCGTGGAACTAGGTATAGCCATTAATCTCAGAACAATCATAGCTATCATTTAAGAAAGCCTACAAGATTGGAAATTAGAAGAAATGTTAATTAACAGTTGGTTTCGTCACGGCCATTATCAAAGCTGCATGTATGCGAAACAAAAGGAAAGGCAATGAAGAAGGCAACTTTGCCATCCTCTGGTATTTCAATCATAACTAGAGCTACGCTTATCGGATTGAGGCGAACTTTATAGCGTTTCGAAGCTAGGATATAGACCTACATTTCTTATGAAAACACCAATACCCAGTTCTCACATTTTCAGGGTAAAAAATGGCCAGACAAAAAAACATCCTGCTTCACTCTCTCGGACAGCAACCACAAAATTAATCTAGTAACGTTACTTCAACTTTTGTCAAAAACTCTATTCTTTCACTTGCTTAAAGCTCTAAATACTTAAGGTACATTCAGTCCAGCATATACCAAGGCAAATAGCATCTAGTTTCAACAATTATTCAACCCAAAAGCTGCGCACAAGCAATCTGAAGTCTACTTCTCTCTCTCGATCAAGCTGTGACTGATTTGGACAGCAATCAACTTTTAAACAAGAACTTCTCCAACAATCTCTTCATTTTATACCCAAACGCACATGCATGTCCAGATTATGGTAAGGAAGGATATGGAGAATAAATTTTAACTACTACTTCAGCATAACGTTTAGAAAGAAGATTGAATTCCAGTCGTAAGCCATCAGCCAGCTTGTAGTTTTCAAACCAGATTTTTTTCTTTCTTTTCCAGCTACGGTGTTCTGCAACTTGCTCCTATTATGCTTGATTCAACTCAGAGGCTATATGCATGCTGAGATTAGAAAATCAAGAAGCTTATATAGCAACAAACATCATCGTAGAAGTTTCAAAGGAAACAACTGAAACCTGCAACTTTAATTGCACCAGCAGCAACAACACTTAACAGAATTTTCAGTGCAATCTCCTTTCAAAATTAACACTTGATTCACCCATTTTCTAGTAAAACTCTACATGCATATAGAGATAAGGGAGTTAAAGTCAGAATGGAGTGCATGCAAACATAGTTAGCCATGATTTAAGGAAGAAACAACCATAATTTGTAGCTTTCATCTCAGATTTTTATGCAACTGCTGAACTTAAACATTTCTAGCTTTAAAGATTCTTTCCATATGAAATAGAAAGATATCAGTAGGAAACTTAGTAATGCTCACCTCTAGTTCCTCACAGTTTCTCGGCTGAAACAAATCTTCCGTTTCTACCTGGTGCTCAATTTACCGAGTTAAGGTTCCTTATTGTCTAACTACTGCTCAGAAATTGTAGAGCTCTCTCTCTCTCTCACTTGGTTGTGGCTGGAAGGAACCAGAAATGCTCCTCCACTCTCACTCTTTCTCACAGTTTCGAGTATACAGCAGAAAGGAAGCCTCGCTCTCTATTTTCTTTCTTTCTATTCCTCTCGGTCGATATTACCTAAGTAACTAATCACTCCAGCTCCTCATTAGTCGGTGGTGTCAATACCGAACCTCTCCACTCCACTTCTACTTCTAAGGTTCACACAACACTCACGACTTTAGTGTTTAGAAGGAGGAAATGGTTTGACACTCACTTTTCTCTCTCGATCGATAACTCCAAAGAGAACTGATCACTCCACTATCTTCAGTCGGTAGTTGATACAATCCAAGCTTCTCCACTCACTCTTGTCTCCAAATCTGATACTAGCTGGCCGCATGGTAGATTAGCTAAGGTAAGAGGTTAATTTGGTCTTTTAATTGTAGTTTAATTACTCTCCAAGGCCTAAAATTTTTATGATCTCATGCATGAATTCCTAACTTTTGTTATATATATATTTTTATTTTTTATTTTTTTACATCATTCCAAAGCATTTACAATTATTGATTTTGTTGTAAAGTTTAAATTTAAACATTTAATTGACCAATTATTATTTCTAATAGGAAAATAAAAATAATACATACAAAACTTACTCAAAAATTTCTCGGGTTCTCACACCCCAATCACTTTTGTCCCTGCCCCTGGCTTCCACCAGGTGCACCCCTCTTCCTTGCATGAAAAACCTTCATTTGCTTTCTTGCAATTTCTATCCTTTGGATTTTCTCAAGCACCTCCATGAAAGTATTAATTTGCACCGCGGCCAAGGCCTCTTGTATTTTCACATTTAACTCCTGTACAAACCGACTCACCCTCCTCTGCTGCGTAGCTATCAACTCAGGAGCAAACTTGGATAATTTGGTGAATTGAGTCTCATACTCAGATACACTCAAGGCTTCCTGACATAGCCTAATGAAATCGTCCTCCCTCTTCTCCTGGATTAAGGGTGGGAGATATTTCTTGTTAAATTCCCGCACAAAATTCAACCAAGTCCATACTATTCGTTCTCTCCCCCACTTAGCCCTAATCACATTCCACCAATCTCTGGCTGGACCCTCAAATTGAATACAACAAAGTTCACTTGCCTTTCCACTTAGCCCTAATTATATTGATCATTGCTTCCAGCCATCTTTCTGCTACTTCTGGGTCGGGTTCTTCATGAAACTTGGGAGGAGAAAACTTTTGGAACCATTCTAGGGTTCTATCTACCCTTATTTCAGGGTACCTAGGCTGATTAATAGGGGATTGACCATGCTGCTCTACCAACTGAGCTAGAGTGTTAGTCATTTGCTAGATTGCTGTCGCTACCTGATCCCCTCCTTCAGCCCGAGGTTTAGGTTGCTACTCAGCTGTTGCATCTCTCTCTTCTCTCGATTCTTGTACTTGTTTTTGTACTCATCTAGTCCCACATCCACGGCTAGAACCACGTCTTCGACTAGTCCCACATCCCTGATTTCACCTACCTTCTATGCCTCTTTTGAAAAATAAACTATATAGGTATAAGCAAAATAAATTAGCTATAAAACTCAATAAAAGCATTTCCAATTCATAAAATGAAAACAATAGAACACATTTAAAATAAAACACTCCCTTATATACATATCATAACAAGTCATAATATACTGTACATGCCAACCTAATAAAGTCAAGAACTTATAACAAACCAAAGGACATAGAACAAAGCAGGTGCTATGTATATCAGTCTTAACACATCAATATCAAAAACAAAAAATGGCGTGTCATCTCAACTATATTCCTAACTATCTCACCAACTCTCAAAACCTTAGATCCCTAGTCTAGTTGGTCACCGACCCGACCTATTCCGCCTCCTTCTCGGGTGCAGCCGGCTTCTCCTCAAGGTCCTCCTTAGGATCACTAGAGGCTGCGTTTCCTTGACCTCCCTCGATCACATTCACCTGTACCACTTCCCCCACAAGGGCCCCACACTCGATCAAAATATTATCGGTTCGATCCTTTACTTTCCTTACTATTCGAAGAAGACGACCATTAGCCTGTTGGGCTTGCTCTCGAAAGGCATTGGTTTGCTCCTGCTCCTCAAGAATAAAAGCCTCAAGTTCTCTGATCCTAGCCCCTTGCATTCTTAATACAGCCTGTAGACGTTCAATCTCCGTCTGGCATCGACGATTGGCACTACCCAACCTTCTCCTCTCGTCTGCGATGGCAAGGACCACCCTATCGGGGTAGGAATAGGTCCGCCAGCAGTCATAGTGTCGGACCCTACGTCCTGGGGCCCACCGGGACGCTCTGATAGCTAAGCACTCGCCGAGGTCGTTCGGCATTTTCATTCTTGCCATTTCCTTCCATTGCCTACATTACAAGTGGCATTAAAAGAATAAACAATTTAAACAAATAACACTAGGTTAGTCGCCTACTCTCTAAGGTTTCACACTTTATCATATACAAGTCACTCAATTTATCCAGACCAATTCAAATCTAGACTCTGATGTCACCTATGACGACCCCACCTATCCCTAGGGCGTACCTCAGAGTTTAGCGGACCGCCTGCCTAGATCTAGCCAGGACTCGTTCACTCACTTCAAGAAAACAAGTTACAACTTCAAAAGTAAATGAAACATCAGTTCCCAAACTTAGAATGTACATTTATACCCAATTCTATCTAAAATATTTATACATTCCCACATATAATAAAAGATTCAAGTTCTCGATAACTTCCAACTCTAATAGAGTACTAGCGCGAGTACAATCACAAAATTTCAAAAACTAGACTACGCCAGCCTGTAGTAGTCTCAAGCCCACGCTCGTACCCCCTGTAAGGAAAACAAAACTAATAGGGTGAGTCAAAACTCAGTGAAGTTCCAAAATATGATACAAACCCAAGTAGCGAGTTGACCACAATATAAAATGAAAATGTCAAAGTAGCGAGCATAAGATTTCATAAAATAAGCAATATCACTTCACATAGCAGTCATTAGGTATCCAACATTGACAGAAAAAAGGATACAGCCGCTCTTGCAAGCTAACTCGACCATAGCTTTATCAAATAGTAGTTGACACTCCCGTCAACTTTCAAGTAGTATAACCAGTCCAGTAGTGTGCCACTTAATTCCACTCTCTATCCACCATTCAATCCCCCTACCGGATCCAAACTCCAATATAAACAGTGGTAGTAATATTCGAACATACCAATTAGTCGAGGAGATAACACTCCACTCGACAGAACAGGAGACCCAGGGCTCATTATCTAATCGACCAGGCCCTTGTCGACTCGACTTGATTAACTAACCAAAGGGTTTCTGGAATTCCAGACAGTATTCAAGTCGTACACATGTATATCAAGTCAATAATAATCAGTGAACAGTAATATGTCATATTAGGGCAAGTGCGATAAAGTACACCATTGTCCGTCCAAACAAGTCAAGTACTATTCAATTGCATTAGCCAAGTATTTCATTCAAGTATCAAGTTCAATCATGCACTTGGAACACTCACCAATGAGTTATTGCTTTTCAAAACCAAGCTCAGGTTCAACTCCCTGGCTGGAGTCCAAATCTGCGATAAAATACCGTTTAACAATTGCAATCAACTAGGGTTTCAAAATATGGAAGTTTCGCTTAAAGAAAATCAAGTAAATAGAACTCATTTAAGTAGTAGTCATTTTACTTATTAAACCCTAAAAAATTCATACTCACTCTTTTGCTTTCGATAAAGAAGCGATTAAAACGTTAAGTTCGCAACTTGACGGAAGAAACTAGAAAATCGTGTTTAAAGTAATCGTTACTTTGTTTTTGAGAAATATACACTTTTGGGCAAAATTTTAGCTTATAAGCCACCCACAAGGTCAACTTAAGCATCCCTGCATAACTAAGTCCCAAAGCGCTCACAAGTCACACACTTATTTTCATTTTCACTCACTTATGCTACGAAAGAAAAATTGAGCAGCATTTCCTTTGTATTTATCAATTTTCCAGCCATTTCAAGTCTTCATTTTCTTTCCAAATCAGCCCCAAATCAACACTACAAGTAATAAAATAAAAGCAACTCATAATCTAGGCCATAAAACCATCCAATTGTAGTTCATTTCTAGCATATATCATGTGAGAACCCGAAAATTTTCACGTTTTCCAAATATTATTCTATTTTTTTGCCCACATTTTATTACTGCCCTTGAAAATATTAAATGTTCTATGCATTTTACAAGTAAGTACAGTTTTAAAATCATTTCCTGGTATAAGTTAGTGTACGTTAATTTGAAGTGCATTCTTGAATGTGGGACCCGCAAGTGCGATATAATTTTGTCGATTAGGTGACGAAATATTAAGTGTTATTATTTTACAAGGTGCTAGGACATAATTAGAGGTTAGCTAGATAGATTAACCATTGGAGGAAAGAAGATAAGCTTAAAACCTAAAGGACGCCACGTGTCGCGACCTTACTTGAGGATGGACTTGCCTAACTTTGCCTAACTTTCTTACCTTTATCAATAGCAAATTTGACCAAAAATCAATCCATTATTTCCTCCTCTTGGCCGAAATTTGGAGAGCAAAAGAGAGAGAGAAACCTTCATCCTTCACTTCAATTTCTTGCTATAATCTTGAGTTCCAACCGATTAAATCACAAATCACTCCATAAAAGTGCTAGTCCAAGTAATTTCTAAGGTGATTGTGGAGTTATTGTGGGAGAAAGAAAGGCTAAGCTACCACTTTCTTTGAGGTTCTAAGGTAAATTGCTAAGAACATCCTTCTTTGGTTCCAATAGTTTCAAATTAGTGGCTTGTGGTTGCCACTTTGGTGGTTTTGTGCATTAATTCTTGGTTATAAGTGGTGAGGTGTGGATTTTCGGTTTCTTTAGAAAATTTTCTGCCCTGTCTGACCAGTGTTGTTCGGCCATGATGGAGGCCGAATTCGACTTAGCTCAAAACATGAAAGTTGTAGAGAATTGAATGTAGATTAAGCCTCTAAAATTTCAGCTCAATCGGAGCACTGTATCCGGTGAAATGACTATTTTACCCCTGCTTCCCTGTTTCTGTCCGAAAATGATAATCAGCCTCTGTAATTGGCTCTTTTTGGCTGGGACGATGAATGAATTAGCTTTTGATGCCTTCTTAAGAATTGTAGCCTTGTATCTTAGCTTTCGAATGGCTTTGGAATCAACTGAATCGGAGTTGTGTGTGCTGAGATATGACTGAATAATCAGGACTGCTAGTTGAATTTCACAGTGAGCTTTGAACTGGAATATCTGGGTCTGTTTGGGTAAATTTGACTAGGTTATGTTGAGAACTGGGTTGCGGTGTCTTCATAAGAATTGTAGAGCTATGTCTTAGCTTCGAAACGGTATAAAGTTTACCTCAATCTGATAGGTGTAGCTTCGGTTGTGACCAATACGCTAAAAGATGTCAAACCTGTCATTTTGTTCCTTGTCTTAAACCTTAATCCCGATCCCTTTTCTAGTTTGGTTTTGTAATTGAATGACTTTTAGCCCTTTTTAACGGCTATTGTAATGAGATTATTTGTATGTGATTTTGGGGGCTGATTGAGGAAAATAATGAAGCCATAAATGGATGGAAATTTGGTAAACACAAAGGGCGTGCTGCCCAAATTTGCACTCAAATGGCGATTTCAAATTTTAAGGGCAGACACAAGTTTTACAACTATTTTACTCATGTATTTTGGACTAAATGCACTCTTTTTATTTCCAAAATCATACTTATACATTGTACTATTAGTTATTCGGATTTTTTTTGATAAATCAAACATTTTGATGGTTAAACCATAATACTTTCTCATGATTATTTTAGGGTTTCTTGGTGACTAAAGTTGAGATCCGGAGGGATACTTTGGACGTTATTTTGCTTATTTCGGTGAGTGTTCTATATACGCTTTGTTTCTAATGACTATGTGAACTATTGTGACTATTTGGATTGTTGCTTTAATACGTGATTGAGGTATGTTATGTTTCCAAAATGATTTTTGCTAGGCGAGTATGTACTTTATCGCACTCGACCTAAATGAACGTGAACTTTCAATGATTGAATGATTAAATGTTACTTGTGCATGAATGTAAGCCTTCTGGCTGAATTGGGCCCTTGCCCTTTGTTACTGGTCGACTCGAGCCAGAAGCGGACTCGGTCGGGCGATTAGTGACCCTGGGTGAATGTTGGTATACTCGAGTATGACCACGACGTTGGCGGAGCGTGGGGAATGAAATGAATGAACGAACGACAAGAAAATGAAGGGGTTTTCACTTACAAACAATGTTTTAATGATCGGAGAAATAAGGAAAATATTAGGCGAATGAATGAACGAACGAACGAATAGCTCCTCGTGAGCATGTATCCTTTTAATGAATGTGTTACTATCGCTTTCATTTTGTAAATGTTTTCTAAATTACTTGCTAATTGCTGATAAACGTCCTTGCCTAATTATTTGTTTGAGTATATAAGAACCTCGCTGGGCTTTTAGCTCATACCACGCCTTTTGTTTTCCTTACAGGGGTTGCAAGTATGGGCGAGAGATCTGTATAGAATAGAATAGTCTAGTTTTTGGTTTTGCATTGTTTTGTTTTGGCTTTTGCACTCGCTCTAGTGCTTGGATAGAGTTGGTTGTATTGAGAGAAGTTAGATCTTTGGTTACATTTGGGACTGTACTTCTGGTGAGATTGAACTGAATGTAAATATATGTTTCCAGGTTGGGAATTGTTTTCCGTTTATCCTCGAGGTGTTATCTTTTTGTTTGGAGTGAGTGATCGAGTCCTGGCGAGAGCTGGGCAGGCGGTTCGCCGAACCCTTTGGTTCGCCTTAGGGGGAGGTGGGCTGTCACATATCATCATATTACCAAAGCTGAAAAATCCCGAATAAAGCTGGAAATTGGTTATTTATAGTTAAACTTGAATCGTATTGCCTTGAGTCCTGGCGAGAGTTGGACAGGCGTCCAGCGGATACCCTTTGGTCCGCCTTAGGGAGAAGTGGGGGCGTCACACAAATGCCGCAAACGGCACTCGATTTTGATTTCGGAGCAAAGAGTTATGATCATTTAAAGTTCACTACCAGAGTACCTCTGTACACGTTTTCCAGATTTGAACATGTTTCGAAAATGCAACTTTTACCCAACCAAATCAAGTGATTTTTGGTGGAAACTTTCCACACAACCTATACAACATATCTACGTCAAAATCAAGGCAATTGAACCACAAAAAATTCGAACCAAAGCCTCTGCACAAACAGGGCAGATTTGGCCCTTTTCTCTAGCAAATTTCTCTTTGGTTTTCCTTCCACTTTTTCAACTTATATCCACTAATTTAACACTTAATCAACATATATAACATCTAAAATCATCATATCAGCCCATCAAGTCCATTGTGGGATTTCATAGAGCCCACTCACATGATTTTCAACTAACCAAAGTTACCCACATGAAGCTACAAGCTTCTAAGTCCAATCTAACTCTCAAAAATCAAGTTTCAAAGGTTAGATGATTTGCTACCTTCTTGGATGTTGAAGATGTGACAACCCCACCGTACCCAGAGGCGTACCAAAAGGTTTAGCGGATCGCCTGCCTAGCTCGTGCCAGGACTCGATACTCTCAAAACAAGAAAATAGATTTCACGCTACAAGAAAGTTCTATGTACATTATTACATCTTCAAAAGTTGTATAAACTATTACATCAAGCCATACATACCACTAGTACCAGAAAGTAAACCCTAGAAAAACTACTAACTATAACTACCACAATAAAGATATGCATCTTACTAGTCAACTTATAACAAGTACTAGGGCAAAATCAACTATTCTATAAGCCAAAAGTCTATACACCTTCCCCATCTTTCCTCGCATCGACCCCTGCTAAGGAAAACAAATGGAATGGGGTAAACTATACGCTTAGAGAATAATCAAGGGTAAAAAATGTAAAATCACATCCAAATAAACATGTAAATCAGGATATTTCACATCAATAACAGAAATGTAACATCACAATGGTAGGATACGGGTGGCTTCAAAGCCAGTTCAATTCCCCGCTTGACCACCTGTTGACATTTTGCCAACCAAAATACTCATAGTCCGTAGACTCCACTTACTTCCCCGTTCACCTTATCAATCCCCGCTGGCCAGTCAATAGCACAAAACAACTCGAGCAAAACAAAATCACTTAGCTTTAATCAAAGTTTTAACAAAAGAACGAAATCCCAAGGTTAGCATGAAACTAACTTCGACCAAGCCCCGGCTAGCTCGAATAGTTAGTCTACCCTTGGAACCGGATTGGAATCAAGCCTTGAGATATCCAGTCTCTCAATAGAGGATATCTCTCAACAAAGTACTCATGTCATTTAATCACCCCAACAACACACAACACAAGGGGTTCAACTCAAGTCATGTAATCACCCCCAACAGTACACAACAAAAGGGTGATACTCAACACAAAGACATGTATTCTTGTGAGAACCCGTAAATTTTCTTTATTTCTAGGTTTTTAATTTATTTATTTGCACCCATTTTCCACATTTTCTTTATTTTATAACTTTTCTAGACATTTTATGAGTAAATAAGGTTTTAGAAATATTTTTCTAGTATAAGTCAATTTACGAGATTTTTTGGAGTGAATAGTGGACGTGGGACCCGCTAGTGCGTTAAGTGAGAGAAATTCGGCCAATTAGGTTAAATTTTGCGTAAAGGGATTTAATTACTCGGTGTTAGTAGGTGATTAGAGGTTACCTAGATGGATTAACCCTAGTGAGCAAGAGGATAGGAAATGAAACTTAAAAGGTGCCACGTGTCACGATTTCATTGGACAAGACTTGCCTAATTTTGACCAAAAATCATCTTCATTCGTCATCCTCTTGGCCGACTTTCTTGGAGAGAAAAGAAGAGAGAAAACTTCATCTTGATCTTCCATTTCTTGCTCAATCTTGAAATCCAACCATTGAAATCTTAAATTACTCCACAAAAACCACTTGCCAAGGAAGATTGAAGCTCTTGGTGGAGTTGAGTTGGTGGCTAAGCTTCTAAGTTACAACCTTTCTTGAGAGTTGAGGTACCTTGCTTGGAAACTTGACTTTTGTTCCTATTAATGTTAAATTAGTGACTTAGAGTGGCTATATAACTTGTTTAATGGATGCTTTGATGGTTTAATTGGAAGTTTAGTGAATTTTTTATTTTATTGGGAATTTTTCTGTTTTATATGATAAATGTTAGTTTAGCCTTGGATTGAAGGTTTAGTTTTGAGCCAATTGGAGCTCTTGTATGTGAATTGCGGTTATTTGCGGAAAATTTCAGCTTTGGACAAAAATTTCAAGTTTTAGGGTTTTGAATTTGGGGCTTTTCTATAGTTGGTTGTTAATCTTGTAATTTCTTGTGAATGAAGGGTATTGTGGCCCTAATGAAAGTTATTGAGTAACTTATGATTGGTTTGAGGCAATTGGGATTGGTTTGGATAAATTGATGTTTGATTGTAGGATGGAAAAGCTGAATTTTAGGGGAAATGCTGTCCGAGTGTCGAGAAAATTAGGGTTTCGTGCGTTTAGGTTGGGAATTGAGTAAAAATGTGAGATTTTGGGGTTGTTTACACCTTTGACTTTTAAAATCGAAATATTTTCCATTTTTGAGCTATATTTGCATTTCGCATTAGTAATTCACGTAAGAGGCCTTCGACTCGTGTTCGAGTCTCAATTGTAGTTTCTTGTTTCTTGTAGGTCGTGCCGGTGATTCCAGACAACCGTTGGGGCGAAACTTTGTGACTTGCTTACTTGAAGTGGTGAGTGTACTATGCATGAATTGTGTTTACTTGGTTGTGTACTTGATTTCTTGAATTGGATAACTGTGAATTTTGTGCTCGAGGCGAGAGTGTACTTTATCGCTCTCGTTCTCTTATGTGTATAACTGATTACTGAATACATGTGAATTTGCCTTGTGTTTGGCCTAGTGTCGTATGGGGCATGAGCCCTACGACTTTACTGTGATAACTGAGCTCAAGCCTCAATGGCCGTTCGTCGAATCGAGCCGGTAAGGGTCGGTCCGATTTGGTAACGAGCCATGAGGTTACTGTGTGTCGAGTGGAGCGTTCGCTCCTCGACTTTGTGGTATCTCGAGTATTACCCCCTGATTTCTGTGAGGTGTTCGGGCCCAGTAGGGGAATGTACGGTGGAAGGTACTGGGTGTAAAAGTGGTGATCTACGGTCGTACTTGTTCGTTGAGCGTTGACGGAGGGTCAACGGCATGTGATCAAGAGTTGCAAGAGGAAATTGGCTCCCGAGAGCCACCCGTATCCTTTCACTTTTGAAACTTGGTTTGGGTGTTCTTCAATGTGTGGATAGCAAGTGTAATTGAGTATGGCTACATTCGTGTACTTGAATGCATGGCTTTTAGTACCTCATTGGGCGAAAGCTCACACTCGTTCCTTTGTTTTCCTTACAGGGCATGTTTTTGGGAAATCAAACTTTTGTGAAGCGAGTAGAGCTAGTTAGATATTCTTTTGCACTTTTGTATAGCTCCTCGACTTTAGAAACCCTAATGTGGGACTTGGACATTTGTTTGGATTGGAAAACCCTAGAGTGGGTTATGTGTATATATTTGCTCATGTATATATGATGTACTTTCTTGGAAATGTGCTTGTTTATATTGATTTAAAGTTTAGTCGGGTTTGGGACGCGTTCGGACGAGTTCGGACGTCAAATGCGGAAAAGGAAAAAAATTGGCCGGACACTGTTCATCGGAATCCGGCCAGATCTTGGCCGGATATGCGGCCGGATTCAGGGCGACATTTGAAAAAAAATTTGGAGTGGTCACTGCCTCCAATCCGGCCAAGAATCCGGCCGGATTGTGACGTGGCAGGTACTGTTTCACGTTCGTTCCGTTTTTCCGTTTTCGTTTTGCACGCTTATCGTTAACCTTTCTTCGTATATCTTTCGAAACGTTTAGAAGTGCGTGTATGCGACCGTTAGCAATCCTGGCGAGAGCTGGACAGGCAGTTCGCTAACCATTAGGGTACGCCCTAGGGGGAGGTGGGGCTGTCACAGGTGGTATCAGAGCCTAGGTTAGAAATAACTTGGGCAAGTTAGAAATTTGTTTTAGTGCCTTTAAGGATCGTGTTAGGGCACCATTAAGTACGATTTGTTGTCTAAGGTTTGAATCTTAACTTGTTCTTATAGGAGATGGCCGGAACGAACTCCGAGGGCGGAGGTGAACCACCACAGAGACGCTTTCGTGTTGTGGATTACCAGGAGAGACCTGGAGGACCTATCCGTCGCTGGTCAAGAAAAGGCAACAAAAGCAACAAAAGGCAACAAAAGCATTTTGACGGACTTTGGACACCAAACTTACCCAAGATGTCATCCAATGACAGCCTTCTCAGTAAAAGCCATAACATAAAGAAAGACACTTTTAATAGAATCTGAAGATACCAAATGCGAGAAAAGAGCCAAGAAGCATTCTGAGATTGCCTCACCTCCTGGAAGGCGGAGGATAAGGAGAATTGCCCAGAATTCGTTGGCATCTAGACAACCTCGTCCCGCTCACCTTCAGGAGTTGGATGCCGTAAGATCATAGCCGTGATGTCACTTGGAAAATATTGGGCTAGTAACAGTGAGTCCCATCTCCCATTTGTGAGAAAGTCCCTGAATGTCAAAGCACCGTTAACCGAAACTCTATGAAAGACAGCTCCAGTACTCAACCAATTGTCATACCAGAAATCGCAAGTTCCCGCATATACCAACCACCACATGGATAACTCCGCTTGTCGACTCACATTGACCAGCCGTTTCCAGGTAGGCGATGACCTCGCACTATACTCAACCTGACAAGGATGACAGTGTCGACAGTATTTTACTCGTAAAAATATGGCCCAGAGTGATGACCCTATGCAGAACTTCCACCATAACTTATAAGAGAATGCTGTATACACGTCCCGTAGCAATCTGAAACCCACTCCCTCCTCATCCGTCAGAAAGCATAACTAATCCCATCGGATCCAATGATACCTAGTCCCCTTCTCAGCCGACCCCCACAAGAAGTTCGAGCAAAACTTTTCGATGACGTTGAACACTGAAGCCGGTATTACCGAAGTCGATAATAAATGCAAAGGGACAGATGATAGAACATGTTTTTATGAGCACGATCTTGCCCCCCTGAGACAGAAACTTGGTCTTCCACAAAAGGATTCGCCCAAATATAGCTTGACTCACCTCGCCATAGTGAGAGGCCTTACCCTTGCCAAAATGCAGTGGGAACCCTAAATAGCGGAAAGGCGCCTGCTGTCTCAGGAAGCCAATGATACGCTCAATTACCCTTCGTCGGGCCACCGAGACGGAGAGGTGAACCACATAACCACTCTTTTGCCCATTCACCAGCTGACCCGATGATTTTTGGTACGAGTCCAGCACCCGAATGATATTCTGTAAGGCCCAAGCTAAACTATTAGCAAATATCAGCACGTCATCAGCGAAGGCCATATGCGTTACTGGAGGGCACCCCCGCAGAACTATGAAACCCTGGAAGCCTACCTGAAGAACTAAGTCGTTTAAAGCCCTGGAAAGGACCTTTGCCCTAAGCACAAATAACGCAGGTGACAACGGATCCCCCTGTTGAAGTCTCCTACTTGATTTAAAGTACCCATAGGAGGCTTAATTGATGATAACCGAAAACCACACGTTGGAGATTAGCCGCCAAATCATGTCAATAAATCTTTCCCCAAACCCGAAGTGCCGCATAACATTCACAAGGAATAGCCACGATACTCTATCATACGCCTTGGCCATGTCCAACTTCAAAGTGACATTCCCACCCCTCGATGACCTGCACATCCTTGACAATAATTCTTAAGCGAGAAGGTAGTTCTCCGTGATGTTTCTACCTTTAATAAAACCAGTCTGCTGGGGCGACACCAGGCTCGGCAGGAGAGGGGCCAATCTATCCGCCAATAACTTGGACAAAACTTTGTTGAAGAAGTTTCACAGACTAATCGGTCTGAATTTCGAGAAATCTTGAGGGTTCTGTCCTTTCGGGAGTAAGATAATGGAGGTAGACGTAAGAAAGTGAGGTAGCTCATCCCTGCAAAAAAAAATCAAAACTGTGTTATAAACATCCTGACCAATCACCTCCCAAGGAAACTTAAAAAACCTCCCCGTGAAACCATCCGGACTAGCTGCACTTTTCTCGTCCATTGCAAAAATGATCTTTCTCATCTCCTCGATAGATGGGTCAGCCTCCAAACGACTATTCTCCTCTGCCATGACA
Organism: Coffea humblotiana; assembly: GCA_023065735.1. Taxonomy (NCBI): domain Eukaryota; kingdom Viridiplantae; phylum Streptophyta; class Magnoliopsida; order Gentianales; family Rubiaceae; genus Coffea; species Coffea humblotiana. Next base: position 174,313 of record JACYVW010000031.1, read on the forward strand.
ATGGATGGGATCACATGCAGCAGGTCTGTCACATTGCCAGCAGGCTCTGAGAATAGCTTCGAAAAGTAACGTACAGTTTCGTTTGAGATGTCCTCATCCGTTTCCACCCAGGCACCATGCATATCTTTAATCCTATGGATTACTTCTTACACCCGCCTCTACTTTAGGACAGCATGAAAGAACTTGGAATTGCAATCCCCGTGACGTATCAATTTCACCCTAGCCTTTTGTCTCCAGAATTGCTCTTCCACTGACATAACGTGATTGAGCTGGTCCTGAGCCATATTAAACTTCACCTGAGCAACATCCGATCCCTCATTCTCCAGCCTTACCTCCGCCTGACGCACTGCAGTTTCTGCCTCACGCGAAGCATCAAATATGTTCCAAAATATGTGCTTATTCCACTCCTGGATAGCTCGTTGAGCATGTAGCAGTTTGGAGCACAGAACCTTCATGGGGGAACCCTGTTACTCCCTCTGCCAAGCTGTGTGAATGACATCCAATCGGGAGGCCTTGGATGTCCAAATACTTAGAAAACGGAAGGCATATGGCTTGTTATCTATACGTGATGCAAATGAGATTTTCAGCGGTGCATGATCGGAGGGATGCCTTGCTAAATAAGATACCAAAATGTTTGAAGGTAAATCCGAGCACTCCGTATTAATTAGTAGTCTGTCCAACCTCTTCCATATCCTAACCCTGCTGCGGCGATTGTTGCACCAAGTGAAGCTAGAGCCAGAAAATCCCACATCAAATACCTCAGCATCCTCCATAAAAAACATAAGCTCCAATCCCTTCGAGTTGCCAAAAGGATGGCCACCCTTTTTTTCCTGGGGAGAAATAACCACATTGAAATCCCCGCAGATACACCATGGCTGGGAACATGGTTTCTCAAGCAAGAAGGTTTGCCACAAGCTAGAAAATTCACCAAAACCTAACAAAATCATAAAATCTTCCATAAACTTGCTTCCTTTAGCTTCAATGATGACATATCTTGGACGAATCTAAAGAAATAAGTAAAAAGAGATGTTTCTTAGAACATTTTACCTCAAAACCCTAAGATGGATTGCAAATGAAGAGTTTTCTTCTCACCAAAACTTCACAAAGGCTTCCTTCCAAGCTTGTTGAAAGATGTGTCGGAGAAGATTCGAGTTTCCCTCTTGTTTGCTCACTAATAAAGCAAGAAATCAAGGCTAGAATTTTGTGGTTTCTTTCTCTCATTTCCCTCTCAATTTTCGTCCATCATGTGTGAAAGAAGAAGAAAATGATGAAGACAAGAAAGCTTGGTCAAGATAAGTAAGAAGGCTTGGTCTTGGTCAAAGTTGGTTGGTTAATTGACAAATTATGACGACCCTACCTCCCTCTAGGGTTTACTCCAGGGTTTAGCTGACCGTCTGCCCAACTCTCGCCAGGACTCGCTCTTACTTACTTCAAATAAAATAGTTCACAACCTCAAGAGTAAATGAAATAACAGTTCCCAAGCTTGAAACGTACAATTACATTCATTTCTATCTCAAACATTCATACAATCCCAAACATAACAAAAATTGTGAATTCCAGGCACATTCAACCCTAATCGAGCGACTGGCACGAGTACAATTACCAAAAATTCAAAAACTAAACTATACTAGCCTGTACCAAACCTAGTTCAATTCCCCTATAAGGAAAACAAAAACTAATAGAGTGAGTTAAAATTCAGTGAGATTGCAAATAGCAAGCTGACCCCTATTTAAAAGTGAAAGTATCAAAGTAGCGAACATAACAAGTCAAGAAAATGAGCAATAACACTTCGTACGACCAATCATTAAATGTTCAACAGTTCAAGTAAAAGGATACAGTTGCTTTTGCAAACTAACTCCGCCATAGCTTGATCAAGTAATAGTTGACACTATATCAACTTTCAAGTAGAGTAACTAGTCCAGTAGTACACCACTTAACTCCAGTCCCCATCAACCAATCAAACCCCTTACAGGTCCCGAACTCCAAGATAAACACTTGTGGTAATACTCAAGTATACCGATTAGTCGAGAAGATAACACTCCACTCGACAAAACTAGAAACCCAGGGTTTGTAATCTAATCGACCAGACCCTTGCCGGCTTGACTCGATTAATTCGCCACAGAGTTTCTGGAATTCTAGACAGTATTCAAGTCATGTACATGTATATCAAGCCAATTGCAACCAATGAACAAGAATATATCACATTAGAGCAAGTGCGATAAAGTACACCCTTACCCGACCAAACCAATCAAATATCATCCGTCCATGTTGGTAAAGCATTTAAATCAAGTATCAAGTTCAATCATGCACTTGGAATCACTCATCAAAGATTTAGTGTTTTTCAAGATCACGCTCAGGTGCAACTCCTTGGTTGGAGTCCAAATCTGCGATAAAATATCATTTAAGAATTTGAAATCAACTAGGGTTCGAAACGTAGGAGTTTCGCTTAATGGAAATCAAGTAAATGAAACTCGTTTAAATAGTATTCATGTTACTTATCAAACTCTAGAAAATTCATGCTTGCTCTTTTAGTTTTGACAAAGAAGCGATCAGAATTTTTGAATTCGCACTTGGTATGACAGATTGAGAAAATCGTAGTTATAAGGGTTGCTATTTTCACCTTTTAAAGGGTATGAGTTTTGGCAAAATTTCAGCTTGTATACCTCTACTAACAAAACTTGAATACCATAAAACAATTCAAGCTTACTTCGACCTCAAAATCGTCGCTCAAGTTTCAAGTTCACTAGCTTATCCTTCGAGTGAAAATTTGGGCAGCATGCCTTTTGTTTTTATCCATTTTCCAGTCATTTAAGGCTTCAATTTTTTTTCCTCAAATCAGCCCAATTCAAACACACAAGCAAGTATATCAAGATAGCCCTTCCACTAGGTTAAATAACATCCAAATATAACTCATTTCTAGCAACTACTCAATCACAACCAATGCTGAAATTTACTTGCTAAAACTGGAAATTCAACTTTCAACTCTAAAAAGTAACAATCATGCCACTAATCACTTCACAAATTCCATTTCCAAGCTCAATAACAACATTTTCTACTTAAACATCAACAATCAAACCAGAAAAATATAAACCCTAGCTGAAATTTTCACTACACCACCAAAACTAGAAAATCATCCATCGTATGCCAAGATTAAAAGCGTCTATAGCATATTTAACTAGATTAAGAAAGATAAAAGGAAGTTTTAAACTTATACCTTCCAAGAAACTTGAGGAAAGTAAAGATCAAAAGCTTTCCTCTCCAAATAACTCCACAACAAGCTTCCTTAGCACCAAGGTGAAGGTTTAATCGATTTAGTTTTTAAGACTTAACTCAAACAAGGCTAATCAAGGATGAAATTGGAGGTTTCTTCTCTTTGTTTTTCTCTCCCTAAGTCTCGGCCAACAAGAAGAAAAATTGAAGGAAAAGTAGCCAAAATGGAAGATAAGAAGGAAGGAAATTAGATTGGTCAACATTCTTTGGAAGGTCGACACTTGTCGCAACAAGATGGTTTCTTTTTTTTTCTTTTCTCCATTTTCTTTTGGTCAATATTTTCATCTGCTTTAAGGGTTAATTAGGGGCTGATTTTTCTAAAATAAAAGCAAAGAGATTAAGGTAATAAAGTGGTGTTCAAGTGGTGTATTCGATCGGTAGCAAACGGTGCAAGTCGGTTCAAACCTATTTTCCTTAACTCTCTCGTACTTATATTTTCACTTATGATTCACTCACTTATTATTAGCACTTCTAATCATATACTTCCTCTTACCTAATATTCACTCTTATCCACCAAATTTAGTACACACACCTCACCAATTAATCACACTACCAAAATAAGCAAAAACCCTAGTTTACCCTAACTATAAAACTAAAGGTAAAACTCTCGATTCTATCATTTATTACAACTATTGAGGGAGTAATTTAGTAGTAAAGATATTAAAAAGTAACTTATTCAAAATAAAAGGGAATTTTAAGAAAATATGGAGAATTTTGCAAGTCCTCACACTCTCTCCCTCTTAAAAGAATTTCGATCTCGAAATTCATACCTTTATTCGTAAATAGCTCAGGGTACTTCTCTTGCATGTCTGTCTCTAGCTCCCAAGTTGCTTCCTCTACCTCATGGCGTTTCCATAGAACCTTAACCAGTGGAATCTGCTTATTTCTCAAGTCTTTCACCTTCCGATCTAGTATTCAAATAGGTCGTTCCTCGTAGGTTAAAGACTCGTCAAGTTCAATATCCTCTGGCGGTAAGATATGAGTCGAATCCGGGTGATATTTCTTAAGCAACGAAACATGGAAAACATCATGGATTCGCGATAGACTGACGAGTAACTCTAGTCGATAAGCCACATTTCCTACCGGTTGAAGTATACTAAAAGGTCCTGTATATCTTGGTTGCAACTTCTTCCCCTTTCCTGCCTTGATCTTTCGTTTCAATGGAGTAACCCTCAGAAACACCTTATCCCTTACTTCAAACTCCAAATCCTTTCTCCGATGATTGGCATAACTCTTTTGTCAACTTTAGGCCGTTTGAAACCTCTGACATATCACTTTTACCTTTTCGTAGGCTTCCTCAATCCATGGTATTGTTGCCGGATCTATAATCTTTCTCTCTCCTATTTCATCCCAATGGATCAGTGATCGACATCTTTGTCGATAAAGTGCTTCATATGGGGTCATTTGAATAGAAGAGTGATAACTATTGTTATACGCGAACTCAACCAGTATCAAATATTGGCTCCAACTCCCTCTAAAATCTACAATACAGGCTCTTAACATATCCTAAAGAGTTTGAATGGTTCTCTTAGACTATCTATCGGTTTGAGGATAATAGGCCGTGCTATAATTCAACTTAGTTCCTAGTGCCTCTTATAGTTTCTGCCAAAATTGAGATACGAATCTAGGGTCTCTGTTTGATACTATACTTATTGGTACCCCGTGTAATCTCACAACTTCATCCATATAGAGTTTAGCAAGTTTCTCCAAAGAATATTTCATATTCACTAGCAGGAAATATGCTATTTTAGTTAATCGGTCTACTATCACTCAAATCGCATCATGACCTCTTTGAATTCTTGGCAACGCTCAAACAAAATCCATCGTTATGTGCTTCCATTTCCATTCAGGTATCTCTAAAGGCTGTAACAGATCCGACGATTTTTGATGCTCAACCTTCACTTGTTGACATGTAAGGCACTTTTGCACAAATTGAGCAATCTCTGCCTTCGTATTATCCCACAAATACAAATTTTTGAGATCCTGCTACATCTTGCCACTACCTGAATGCACCGTGTACTTAGAGTGGTGAGATTCTTCCAAAATCTCCTTCTTCAATTCTTCATCCTTGGGTACAACGACGCGATTTCGAAACCTTAGAATCCCATCAGGACCTAAGTTAAAATCAGGTAATTCTCCTTTCTTCATTCTTTCCACCCACTTTTGTACCATTAGCTCTTTCATTTGACTCTTTTTAATTCGATCCAACAATATCGACTTCACCTCAATATTTTCAAAGATAACTTTGTGCGGGTCAAGACGAGGGTTCCATTCACATACATTTTCTAACAGGTTCCACTCTTCCACCATTAAACTTGCTAGTTGAACCTTCCGACTTAAAGCATCTGCTACAACATTGGCTTTCCCTGGATGGTAATTAATGGTACAATCATAGTCTTCTAAGAATTTCACCCACCGACGTTGTCTCAGATTTAGTTCCTTCTGAGAAAATAAGTACTTAAGATTCTTATGATTTGTGTATACCTTAAATGTCACCCCATACAGATAATGCCGCTATTTCTTTAGAGCAAACACAATGGCTGCAAGTTCTAAATCATGGGTTGGATAGTTTTGTTCATGAGATTTTAACTTCCGAGAAGCGTAGACAATTACATTCTTATTTTACATTAAAACACACCCTAATCTTTCTCTCGAAATATTGGTATAAACTGTATAGCTATCCTTCTCATTTGGCAAAACTAACACTGGAGCCATGGTCAATTGTTTCTTAAACTCTTGGAAACTATTTTCACACTTAGCATCCCAACTATATTTTCCTTATTTCTTTGTCAAATTCGTTAGGAGTCCCGCAATTCTTGAGAAATCTTTATAAACCGACGGTAGTACCCCGTTAGACCCAAAAAGCTTGGAATCTCAGTCGGATTCTCCGACCATTTCTATTTGGCAACAGCTTCAATTTTTGCCGGATCTACAGTAAATCCATCTTTTGAGATTATATGGCCTAGAAACGATACTTTTTCTAACCAGAATTCACACTTGCTAAACTTAGCAAATAACTGGTGCTCTCTTAGGGTTTGCAATACTATTCTCAAGTGTTGCTCATGCTCCATCTTTGTCTTAGAGTACATCAGGATATCATCAATAAATATCACAATGAACCCATCCAAATAAGGTTTAAACACCCGATGCATTAAATTCATAAATGCAGTTAGGGCATTGGTTAAGCCAAAAGACATCACTGCAAACTCGAAATGCCCATATCGAGTGTTAAAGGCAGTTTTTGGCACGTCCCCCTTCCTAATTCTCAATTGGTAATATCCTTGTCGGAGATCTAATTTCGAAAATACCACAACCCCTTCTAGCTGGTCAAATAACTCGTCAATGTGGAGTAAAAGATATTTATTCTTAATGGTTACGGCATTCAACCCTCGATAATCAATGCATAATCTCAAACTGCAGTCCTTCTTTTTGACAAAAAACACTAGAGCGCCCCAAGGTGACTCGCTCTCATGTATAAATCCCTATTCTAACAAGCCTTGTAATTGTAGTTTTAACTCTTTAAGTTTCGCGGGTGCCATTCAATAAGAGGTTTTTGAGATGGGAGTAGTTCCAAGTGCTAGATCAATTTTAAACTCGATTTTTGTCTCGGGTCGTAATGACACCAATTCATCCGGGAATACATTTGAATATTCACTTATCACCGGCATATCTTCTAGTTTCACCTTTTCTCCTGGGGTGTTAACTAGAAAAGTTAGATACCCCCGTGCCCCATTACATAGCAATTTCCTAGCCTTAATTCATGAAATAAAGGCAGATGAGACTAGAATATCTCTTAGGTCTAGTTTTAGACTTGCCTCACTGAGTATGCAAAACTCGACAACTTTTGTTCAACAATCTACCCGAGCATGATGACGAATTAGCCAATCCATTCCTATAATAATGTCATACCCCTTAATGGCTAGACTTATAAGATCAACTACCACTTTCCACTTACCAACCCAAATATCGCAGTTTCTACACACCTCGTTGGCAAGTAAAGATTGGTTACCTATAGGTGTTTTTACTTTTAAGTCATATGGTAGCCTCTCGGCCTTCACATCAATTCCACTCATGAAAGTAGAATTGACAAAAGAATGCGTAGCACCAGGGTCTATCAAAATCTTAGCCAAACAATGAAAAACAGGAATCGTACCTTCCACTACCTCCGATGGTTCAGGAACCGCCTGTTGGTCCAAGGCATACACTCTAGCTGGTACCCTTGGCCTGGTCCCTCTTATATTGGTCGGTTTAGGGTTAGATCGGTCAGCTGGTTGGCCATCACTAATGATTGGACAATTAGCGATTTGGTGCTTAGTACTTCCACACCGTAGACACTTTTGAGTCTTTCACCAGCAGTTATCCTCGGTATGGTTGGATTTCCCATAGTACCTACAAGATATTCGGGGGGCGGATGTGTAGTCTACCTGCGAGGCACCTTTCGCTTGTCCCCTTCCACTTGGGGCTTCTCTCAGAGTAACTCCTCTAGATGTACCTGTAAACTTTACACCGCCAGCTCTTCAACCAACTTTAGGAGGTGGCATGCCCCGATCACTATGTACCTGTCCCTGACTTCCTCCAGACGCACTTCTCCTTTTTGCATGAAAAACCCTTACTTGTGCTCTGGCAATTTCTATTCCCTGGGCTTTCTTTATAACCTCCGTAAAAGTATTAATTTGTGCCGCTACCAAGGCCTCCTGTATTTTCACATTTTGTCCCTGCACAAACCTCCTTACCCTCCTTTGCTCCGTAGCTATCAATTCGGGAGCAAACTTGGATAGTTTAGTGAACTGAGTCTCATACTCATATACACTTAGAGTTCCTTGACGGAGTTTGATAAAATCATTCTCACTCTTCTCCTGGACTATCAGTGGATGATATTTCTCATTAAACTCCCGCACGAAGTTGAACCAGGTCCATGCGGTCCCCTCTCTCTCCCACTTAGCCCGAATTACATTCCACCAAACTTTGGCTGGTCCCTCAAATTGAAATACAGTGAAATGCACCTACCTTTCCTCCGTGTAGTTCAACGCAGTGAAGATATTAATCAGTGTCTCTAGCCATCTCTCGGCTACCCCTGGATCTGGTCCTCCAAGAAACTTAGGAGGAGAGAACTTGTGAAATCGCTCTAAGGCCTTGTTTTCCCCTATTTCGGGGTCTCTAAGCAGATTAACAGGGGCTTGACCCTGCTGCTCTACTAATCGAGCGAGAATATTGGTCATTTGCTGAATCGCCGCTGCCACCTGATCCTCTCCTTCAGTTCGGGGTCCAGGTTGTGGCTCAACTGTTGCGCCTCTCTCCCCTCTCGATTCTTGTATTAGTTCTTGTGCTTGTCTAACCCCATAGCCATGGCTAGACCGCGTCCTCGGCTAGTTTCACAGTCCCAACTTCTCATACCTTCCATGCTTCTATTGGCCAATAGACTATATAGATATAAGCAAAATAAAGTAGCTATAAAGTTCAATAAAAGCATTTTCAAGTCATAAAGTAAAGGCAATATAACACATTTAAAATAAACATTTTCTTTATATACATAGCAAAATAAGTCACATAACAAGTTAGAAAGTACTATACATGGCAACCTAATAAAGTCAAAAGCTTATAACAGCCAAGGGACATAGAACAAAAAGCAAGCACTATATACATCAACTTTAACACGTTAATATCAAAAACAAAAGATGACATGTTATCCCAACTATGTCCTTAATTATCTCACGCCAATCCCTCAAAACCCAAAACCCCTAGTCTAGTGAGTCACCGTCCCGACCGACTCTGCCTCTTCCGCAGATGCAGTCGGCTCCTCCTCTGGGTCCTCCTCAAGATCACTAGGGACTGCGTTCCCTTGACCCTCCTTGACCAATTTCTGCATTACTTCCTCTACCAAGGCCCCACACTCAGTTAAAATATTGTCGGTCCGATCTCTCATGTCTCTGACTACCTGAATAAGGCAACCATTAGCCTCTTGAGCCTACTCTTGGAAGGCATTGGTTCACTCCTACTTCTCGAGAATCAAATCTTCAAACTCTCGAATCCTAGCCCCCTATACTCGTAGAACCGCTTGCAGACGCTCTATCTCTGTCTGGCATCTACGATTGGCACTACCCAATCATTTCCTCTCGTCGGCAATAGTAAGAACTGCCCTATTGGGGTATGAGTAGGTCCTCTAGCAGTCACAATGTCGAATCTTACGCGTTGGAGACCACCAACATATGGGCCCTCCGGGATGCTCCTGGTAGGTAAGTACTCGACGTACAGGCCATTCAAGATGCTCCTGATAGGTAGGTATTGGCCGAGATGGCTCGACACTCCCCACTCACACCATTACCCTCCATAGCCTACATTACAGTAACACCGCAATAATAAGCAATTTAGACAAATAAATCTAGGCTAAGCACTTATTCTCTAGGGTTTCACACTTAGGCAATCAGAAACAAGCTATATCATGTATACATTTCTCAATCTACCCAAACCAATTCAAATCTAGGCTCTGGTACCACCTGTGACGACCCTATCTCCCCTTAGGGTGTATCCCAGAGTTTAGCGAACCGTCTGCCCAACTCTCGCCAGAACTCGCTCTCGCTTACTTCAAATAAAATAGTTCACAACCTCAAGAATAGATGAAATAACAGTTCCCAAACTTGAAACGTACAATTACACTCATTTCTATCTCAAACATTCATACAATCCCAAATATAACAAAAGTTGTGAATTCCAGATACATTCAACCCTAATCGAGCGACTGGTGCGAGTACAATTGTCAAAAATTAAAAAACTAGACTATACTAGCCTGTACCAGCCTCACGCCCTAGCTCAATTCCCCTATAAGGAAAACAAAAACTAATAGAGTGAGTTAAAACTCAGTGAAGTTCCAAATAGCAAGTTAACCCTTGTTTAAAAGTGAAAGTATCAAAGTAGCTAACATAACAAGTCAAGAAAATGAACAATAACACTTCATATGGCCAATCATTAAAATGTTCAACAGTTCAAGTAAAAGGATACAGTTGCTTTTGCAAACTAGCTCCGCCATAGCTTGATCAAGAAATAGTTGACACTCTGTCAACTTTCAAGTAGAGTAAACTAGTCCAGTAGTACACCACTTAACTCCAATCTCTGTCCACCAATCAAACCCCTTAACGGGCCCGAACTCCAAGATAAACACTGGTGGTAATACTCGAGTATACCGATTAGTCGAGAAGATAACACCCCACTTGACAAAACTAGAGACTCAGGGTTCGTTATCTAATCGACTAGACCCTTGCCGGCTCAACTCGATTAACTTGCCATAGGGTTTCTGGAATTCCAGACAGTATTCAAGTCAAGTACATGTATATCAAGTCAATTTCAACCAATGAACAAAAATATATCACATTAGGGCAAGTGCGATAAAGTACACCCTTACCCGACCAAACCAATCAAATATCATCTGTCCACATTGGTAAAGCATTTAAATCAAGTATCAAGTTCAATCATGCACTTGGAAGCACTCACCAAAGACTTAGTGCTTTTCAAGATCACGCTCAGGTGCAACTCCTTGGTTGGAGTCCAAATCTGCTATAAAATATCATTTAAGAGTTTGAAATCAACTAGGGTTTGAAACATAAGAGTTTCGCTTAAAGAAAATCAAGTAAATGAAACTCGTTTAAGTAGTATTCATGTTACTTATCAAATTCTAGAAAATTCATGCTCGCTCTTTTAGTTTTGATAAAGAAGTGAGCACAACTTTTGAATTCGCACTTGGTATGAAAAATTGAGAAAATTGTAGTTATAAGAGTCGCTATTTTCACCTTTTAAAGGGTACTTGGCAAAATGTCAGCTTATATACCTCTACTAACGAAAATTTGAATACCATAGACAATCCAGGCTCACTTCGACCTCAAATCGTCGCTCAAGTTTCAAGTTCACTCGCTTATCTTTCAAGCGAAAATTTGGGCAGCATACCCTTTGTTTTTATCCATTTTCCAGCCATTTATGGCTCCATTTTTTTTCCTCAAATCAGTACAATTCAAACACATAAGCAAGTATATCAAGATAGCCCTTCCACTAGGCTAAATAACATCGAAATATAACTCATTTCTAGCAACTACTCAATCACAACCAGTGCTGAAATTTACTTGCCAAAGCTGAAAATTCAACTTTCAACTCTAAAAAGTAACAATCATGCCACTAATCACTTCACAAATTCCATTTCCAAGCTCAATAAAATATTTGCTAGTTAAACATCAATAATCAAAGCTGAAAAATATAAACCCTAGCTAAAATTTTCACTACACCACCAAAACTAGAAAATTATCCATCATATGCCAAGATTAAAAGCTTCTATAGCAAAGATAAAAGGAAGTTTTAGACTTATACCTTCCAAAACACTTGAAGAAAGTGAAGAACAAAAACTTTCCTCTCCAAACAACTCCACAACAAGATTCCTTAGCACCAAGGTGAAGGTTTAATTGGTTTAGTTTTTGAGATTTAACTCAAACAAGGCTAATCAAGGATGAAATGGGAGGTTTCTTCTCTTTGTTTTTCTCTGCCTAAGTCTCGGCCAACAAGAAGAAAAAATGAAGGAAAAGTAGCCAAAATGGAAGATAAGAAGGAAGGAAATTAGCTTGGTCAATATTCTTTGGATGGTCGACACTTGTCGCAACAAGATGGTTTCTTATTTTTTTTCTTTTCTCCCTTTTCTTTTGGTCAATATTTTTGACTGCTTTAAGGGCCAATTAGGGGCTGATTTTTCTAAAATAAAAGCAAGGAGATTAAGGTAATAGAGTAGTGTTTAAGTGGCGTATTCGATCAGTGGCAAACGGTACACGTCAATTCAAACCTATTTTCCTGAACTCTATTATACTTGTGTTTTCACTTATGATTCACTCACTTATTATTAGCACTTCTAATCACACACTTCCTCTTACCTAACACTCACTCTTATCCACCAAATTTAGTACACACACCTCACCAATTAATCACACTACTAAAATACGTAAAAACCCTAGTTTACTCTAACTATAAAACTAAAGGTAAAACTCTCGATTCTATCATTTATTACAACTATTGAGGGAGTAGTTTAGTAGTAAAAATATTAGAAAGTAACTTATTCAAAATAAAATGAAATTTTAGGAAAATATGGAGAATTTTGCAAGTCCTCACACAAATGGCAAGAAAAGAATGAATGTATATTCAATTGTCTTCCTTGTCACCCAAGCAATATCTATCCAAGTAATATCTCTCTTTCTCAAATTAGGTTTTAACACCTCTTGTCACGTAATTTCTTTTGCACAAACTCCCTCTTATCTACCAAATTTAGTGCACACGCCTCACTTGTCGATCACGCTGGTATAATGCATTATGAAATTTAACATGCACCAAATTAAGCAAGGTAATAGGGTAAAAAACACACCTCAATCATCAAAGCAACCACAAATTCAGGGCAAGTAAGGAAAAACAAGATAAAAGATAAGAATCTAATTTGTGGGACCTCACACTCTTTCCTACTTAAAAGAATTTCGTCCTTGAAATTCTAACCTTAACTTGCAAAAACTCGATTCTATAGGATTTTCCTCCAATTTTCAAGTGGCTTCCCCTTATCCATGGTGCTAGCACAAACTTTCATAGGTGGAAAATCTTACTGATGTAATAGCTAAATTAACATACTAAGAAAGGTCAACGAAGGTGTCAAAAGTTGCAAGATGCCATAAATTTAGAACTCGATACCATAACTATGAAACTTAACTACTCTTACTAGATCTTGAAATCATTATTTATACATCTCCTTTCGTATCTATAATTAAATTACTAGCCATGTATCACCCTTTCTAATTGAAATTCCTTCCTTACTAATCACAAATGAAGAATTCTCGCTTAAATCCGAGACTAAATTGCAGTAATTGACTCATGGATAGGGATTTAATGCCAACCAAACATAGATATTTAATATTACTAATGCAAACATCAGGTTTCAAGTTCAAGATTTGGAATTGGGATAGAACTTACTACATAAAACTTTTACTACACATAGTCTAACAAATACACTGATTTCAGGTGGAATATCACTAGTTGCCAACTTTGATGATTACAACAGATTTACTGTGACTTCATCCATGTATTTGGGCAGTTCTTCACTTGATGTTCAAGTTGGCCACATTTCAAACATGCACCAATTATCCGATAACACACTCCGGCATCGGTTTTGCTACAGATGTCACACTGATCAGCTACATCTTTCCTCTTGCAGTGTCTATTCGTTCTTTTCTTCCTTCTACTATCCTTCATACAACTTTGTGAGGACCTGAAAATTATTTTATATTTTATTTTATTTCTTTAAATATATTTTTTTTACTTTACTTTATTGCCTTAATTTTCTAAATATTTTTATAAGTGAGTCAAGATTTTGTGCATGTTAAGTTCGTAGTGTGTTTTGGAAGTGAGACCCACTAGTGAGGTGTGTGCAACAAATTTGGAGGATTAGAAGGAGTTTTGTGCAAAAGAAATTATGTGACAAAAGGTGTTAAGAGATGATTGGAGTAGGAATAGATATTTGAGTGCTTAAGAGAGACAATTAGATAGACTTCACTTGGATTTGTGCCACTTGTCGATCACCAAACCAATCTTGACCAAGACCTTGACCAAGATTTAGCTTAAAACTTATCCAACTCAAGTCAATCACCATTTTCTTCCTTTGTCTTCTATGATGGATGAAATTTGAGAGGAAAAGGAGAGAAAAATACTACATTTTAAGCCTTCATCTCTTGCTTGAATCATGAAGAAATCCAAAGAAAAGCCCTGATCCACTCCATAAAACCTTGAATCAATCTTGGAAGGAAGCCATTGGAGAAATTTTGGAGGAACAAACGCTTGAGTGCTTCTTGTTTGGCTGTCCATCTAAAGTTTTGGAGGTAAAGAGGTGAACTGTGCTAGAAATCTTCCCTTATCTTTGAGTTTATTTGATATATGATATTATAAAAGCTAAAAGAAGGACTTGTTTGATGGATTTCATGATTTTTAGGTTATGTTGTGAATTTTTAACTTTGATTTCCAGAAATTTATGGTGATTTTAGCAAGGCTTTTAAACCTTAATCCTCATATGTATGTTGAATTTGATCCAAAGGAGAGAGATTTTGTTAAGAAAAGTTTCATCTTCTCAATTTGTTAGTAATCTGAAAATTTCCATAGGAACTCTACGCAGCCTTGGAATATTGGCTGTAACTTATTATAGGAAATTTGAAATTGAGTTTCGTTTGTTGCGTTTCAAACTAGACTCAGAGAGCTTTCTAACGGTATAAAATTTGAGCTGCGGTTCATTTTATATACACACCAGAAAATCGATAAAATTGACTGAAAATTCTGCCCTGCACAAGTAAAAACTGGAATGTTGTGGTAGATTGCGACTCAATTTGGACCAATTTATAAACTGAATCTCTTTGAGGTGCCTTCTAAAGATTGTTAGTGGTTCGAGTCTAGTTTTTAATGGGGCAAGTTGTATGATATTTGAACAGTTATAACTCAAGTTATGATTTTTTTTCACAGGAACGATGCTTGCAGAAATTTTTGTTGGAACCCATGGGAGAGGTTTAGATGTTTCCAACTTTACATCTAAAACCTTGGCTATAAATTGACATATCTTGAGTCCATATATCTTAAAACACTTCAATCTTAGCAAGCATGTGATTTTTTAAGGTGAAAATCTTGACTTACGTGGCTGAAAATTTTGCAGCTTAGCCAATGATGAATCTTCTAGCTTGACCTGGGTATTATCGTGGAAATTAACTGAAGGATCATGTTATGTACCTTGTGTATGCTGTACTTAAGGTTGTATGAAAGTTTTCTTTGGTGAGAATTTGATTAATGGGGCTGAACTGAGGATAAAATGACTAATAAACTATATACTAGCTTGATAACCGGTTCGATGGAGCATTAGTTGTGTACCCTGTTGTGTTTAGCTTTAAAGTCCTTTTCTTTGAAGGTCTTTTGGACTGAATCTTGGTCATATCACTTGCTAAATCCTTCAACTACAATGGGGTGTTGAATTGGAGCGAATATCAAAATTTAAAGAGGTGAACTACCTTGGTTTCTTCACTGTTTTACTGCTAGAAATTTCCAGCAATGAAATGAAATGTGGAATTCTTTGGCTGCATACGTTTTGGGTCCAAATGCTTTCCTGTCGCTCTAAAACTATACTTGAATCATTGCCCTAATAAGTACCTGGGTTTTCCTTGAATTGCACTTTCAAATTTGTCTTTGAACCCTTGTATTTTGAGAGGCCAACTTGGATAGGTGTATGGCCCATAGTTGAGTCTAAAATGTGAATTTCGTTCGCCCAAGTTTTGGATAGTTGGACCATAAATATCTTTTATCTTGGTTGCTCTTAGGGTTTGACGGTGAATATGAGAGCCACCCAAACATGAGTGTTTAACGTGTTCTGTTTTGAACTGGTGAGTGTTCAAAACTTTATGTTCCATACTCATTGTTGCTAGAAATTGCTGGACACTGGATTTGTCATTTCTTAGGTGAGTGTGTACTTTATCGCATTTGACCTAACTTGACTAAACTTTTGATATCTTATTCATGCATGTACAAGCAATTTGATTTACAAGTGACCTATATTTTGACTTGAAATACTTGATCTTGCGTGCGGACTTGCATGTGCATGTGCATGATTGTAGACCGGCTGTATATCTTCTTGTAGCAGTTGAATTGGGCTCTTGGACCCTTATTCGAGAAGTTGGGTAAGTGAAAACTTGGGTTACTCATGCGTATGCGTGAATGTAGGTCGGTAACAACTGAACTAAGTTCTCGTTGGACCCCTTGCTCGAGATCAGCCTTAGAGCGGTCAGGTAAATTAGGTAACCTTGGATAAAGGACAAAGTTCCTAAGCTATTTATTCATGACTTGAATTCATGACTTGAACTCGTGACATGCTTGAATACGGAGTGTTGGGTGACTGTGAGGACCCGTAAAATTTTCCTATTTCATATCGTTTAATTCTATTTCTTTACATGCATTTTCTTTATTTTATTCTACTACCTTAATTTTCTGGACATTTTATAAGTGAATATGGTTTTCTAAAACATTTTTCTAGTATAAGTTAGTTCGAGTTAGTTTGGAAGTGTATTAAGGACGTGGGACCCGCTAGTGCGTTGAGTGAGAGAAATTCGGCCAATTAGGTTAAGTTGTGCAGTAAGGCATTAAATTACTAGGTGCTAAGTGATAATTAGAGATTGGTTAGATATTTGGTCATTAGTAAGCTAAAGGATAAGAAAGAAATCCAAAAGTGCCACGTGTCGCGTTCTTATTGGACTAAACTTGCCTAACTTTCCTTTAACTTTACCAAAAGCTTAATTTTGACCAAAAATCATCTTCATTTTGCTCCTTGATGGCCGAAAATTAGAGAGAGAAAAGAACAAGAGAGTTTCAACTTTTCTTTCAATTTCTTGTCCAAAACTTGAAAACCAACCGATAAAAATCCGAATTCCACCGTAGAACTAGCTTACTAAGGAAGATTGAAGGTGCTTGTGGAGTTGTTTTGCAAGGGAAAGCTCTAAGTTGCTACCTTTCTTGAGGATTAAGGTATTTTGCTTGGAACTTAACTTTTGTTCATAATAAATGGTGAATTAGTGCCTTATGGTAGTTAAGGAGCTTGTTTTATGGATGATTTTATGGATTAAAGTGAAGTTAGATGAATTTCTTATTTTCTTGGGAATTTTTCTGTTTTCATATGATGATTATGATTGGCTTGGATTGATGACTTAATATGGTATAAATTGGAGTTATTGTGCGTTAATTGCGGTGAATTGCGGAAATTTCAACTTTATGTGGAAAATTTTCCAGCTTTATGGTTTCTAATTTGAGCCACTAATTGGCCATATATGAGGGGTATTGAGACCCTAATTAGGTATGTTTAATAGCTTATGATTTGTGTAGAAAATTGTGGCTGAATTGGGTTGAGTTTGATGTGGTTTGTAGGATGGAAAAGTAAGGAAAAACAAGGGAAGTGCTGTCAAAATTTTCGCAGGAACCTTTGAGCAGTCTTGAGAAATTTGCTATATCTGGTTGTAGGAATGTCGGAATTAAGTTCCATTTGTTGCGTTTTAAATTAGATTGATAGGGCTACAAACCGTGAAAATTTCAGATCCTAGTTCTGTCTGTACGATTTATGGTGATTTTCCAAAGTTGACTGAAATTACATACCTGTTCTGTCTTTGACTGGATGAAGCTGCGTCTTGAGGCTCGAATTTGA
Organism: Coffea humblotiana; assembly: GCA_023065735.1. Taxonomy (NCBI): domain Eukaryota; kingdom Viridiplantae; phylum Streptophyta; class Magnoliopsida; order Gentianales; family Rubiaceae; genus Coffea; species Coffea humblotiana. The sequence goes on from JACYVW010000031.1 coordinate 191,804, forward strand.
CCGACTTGTAGTATGAATCTTAAAAATGTGTCTTCTGAGAAATTATACCCCTTTGAGTGTATTTTCCGACGGTATAAAATTTTATCAATTTTGGACTTAAGACTTGTGAGATATGATTTTTCCAATGAGGGTGCACAAAACTGGAAAATCCTGTTTTTCTAGAATTATTCTTACCTTCATTTTGCACCTTAAGTTTGGAGTTAGTAAATCATTGTAGGTATGGTTTTGGAAGAAATGAAGGGTTTTGGGGCCGTTCTTATCCTAGGACCAACTATTACCCCTTTTTACTCGAAAGTTACATTTTATCTTTTTGCATTTGTAGACCATTTGAATAGGCATTCGACTAGTAGTCGAGCCTCACTTGTGCACTCCGTTTACGGGGTTTTGTGAATGCGGAAACCCTGATTTTCTTGTCTTGGTTATTCTAGGATTTCTCGGTGATTAAAGCCCTACTTTGGGTGAAGATTTTTGACGTATCTTTACTTGGATTGGTGAGTGTACCACTCCCCTCATTTGTTGCTTAACTTGGTTTCTGTTCATGCAATCTGTAATTTGAATGACTGTACTATCTGTTTATTCCATTGAGACAAGGGTGTACTTTATCACCCTCGTTCTCTTGTCAGTATGCCTAATTACTGTGGAAAAATGTGAATCTGTTATCTGTGCTTAATCTACTGCTGGTTGGACATTGTATCCAACGACCTTTCTGTTATCTCTGAGCTCAAATCCTGTGGCTAGTTATTCGAGTCGAGCCGGTAAGGGTCTGGTCGATTAGATAACGAACCACGGTAGTCTGTTTCTAAGAAATCTTTGGGTAATTAAGACTCTGGATTTTTGGTATACTCGAGTATTACCACCCACTATTACTGTTGAGGTGTTCGGGCCCGGTAAGTGGTATGTTTGGTGGACGGAATTCGGTATAAAGTGGGGTCTACGGACATGTTGGTTCTATCTACGTTGACGGAGAGTCAACGGGTTTGGATCAAGTACCGCAATTGGGCATTTTGGCTCCTGAGAGCTACCTGTATCCTTTCCAGTTGAGATAATTGTTCATTTCCTTATATGTGCATATGTACCTTCAAAGTGAAATGCCATGATTCGTGACTACTTGTCTTTTGGTACCTCATTGAGCGAAAACTCGCCCCTTTCCCATTATCTTTGTTTTCCTTACAGGGGACAAACTTTGAACTCATGGTTTTGAAGAAAAGGGGCGAACTATTGTACATGTATTTTGTTAAGCTCTTCTGCAACTGAAACCCTAATTGTATTTTGAATGATATGGATATTCTGGCTTGTACTTTAGTTACTTTGTTCAAGACTTCGATGAAAAAAAATATGTATAAGTGTTTAACCTTGTCTAATAAGTGTATTCATTTGAGATGTTGTGATTCGACTTCGTAGTCCTGGCGAGAGTTGGGCAGGCGGTCCGTCAAAACCCTTTGGTTCGCCTTAGGGGAAGGTGGGGCTGTCACAGTGACAGCTAACATCTCCCATCATTACCTGCGTGAGTGATGGATGACAGCCAACGACTCCACACGTGAATACTTGAATAATTGGGTTTTAAGCAAAAATCATGAATACTTGAATACTTGGGACCCAGATCATGAATACTTGAATACTTGGGGCTATAAGCCCAACCCATGGCTAGTTGGTCGAATCGAGTCAGCAAGGGCTTGGTCGAGGAGATTTGTGACGACCCCACCTCCCCCTAGGGCGTACCCAAGAGTTTGGTGGACCGCCTGTCCAGCTCTCACCAGGACTCACTCACTAACGTTCTTGAAATTGTCATTCCAACCTCGAAATTAACATAAAAGTTTCATTTCCAACCAACAATTCAAACTTAATTTACAATCCAAGAGTAAAATATAGGATTACATTTCTAAAGATTCCAAATACATCTCATCTACAAAAGTACAAGTACGAGAGATTATATACACTAGTTCACGGCTACTTGCTCCAGCCTCCACCTCTGTAAGGAAAACAAACTAATGGGATGAGCTAAAATCTTAGTGAGGTTCCCAAACAAGAAAACAAGCAGATAAACACGGGAACATTTACACTTAGCACTTTGCACACTTGGCACAGTAATAAGCAGTCATTCAAGAATCAATCATTCATTCATTGAAAGGATACATGCTCACTTGGAGCCATTCATTCAAGTCATTCATTCATTCATTCGCCAACCATTTTCCTTATCCTTTCGACATTAGAAACATTTGCAAGTGAAAACTCCTTCAATATTTACGTCATTCATTCATTGATTTATTGCATTGAATTCACTGGCCAGTTCTCCACCAGACTTCGTGGTAATACTCGAGTATACCAAACATTGTTCCAGAGTCACCAGCCGCCCGATCGAGTCCGCTTTTGGCTCGAGTCGACTGGCAATGAAGGGCAAGGGCCCAATTCAGCCAAAAGGCTTACATTCATGCACAAATAGCATTCAATCATTGAAAATTCACTTTTTCTTGGGTCGAGTGTAATAAAGTACACGCTCGCCCATCGAAAATCCATTTAGCAATCATTGAAAAGCATTTAACATTTCAGCAATATTCACAACATTTCATATAGTCATTTAAACACACACATGCAAGGAACACTCACCTTTTAAAGTAGACCATAGCTAAATGTTCGACTCCGGGTCATGCTCGTTCCTACCATTAAACCCTAAAAGTAACCAAGACAAGATGTCATAGTCCGATCATTTAAAATTTAGGTTAATAAGGTGCTCACTTTAGCCTTAATCATGAGCCATACGCCTATCACACAAAACTCAAAGACAAAACTGAAAGCCAATCAAAGAATATCCAAGTGCATTCTAGGGCTATCAAGTATACTTGTTTAAGGCCACAAAACCATCCAAAATCACACCAATTAAAGTTTAAAACCTAGAAAAGTTTTCTCAAAGTTTTTCAAGTTCCACTCAATTCATTTGACAAAATTTCCAGCTTTGGCGACATTCTTTGAAAAAGTATAACTTGAGTTTTGTAGGTCAAAAAATCACAAAACTTACATCATTAGAAAATAGACTCAAAGTACTAATAGACTTTACAAAGACATCTTCATGAAATTCAACTCATAGGTTAGTCAAATGTTCAATTCAAAATCATTGTTGTCTCATGTGCAAAATAGAACAGTCATGGTTTTCTAAGAAATTTTGTGAATTTTCTGGTATTTATAAGAGTTCAACCAACCCATGATTTTTACACGGTTAAAAGAGTTATGAGTCTAGTTTCAAATGCAACAAACGGAACTCAATTTGGATTTTTCTACACCAAGATATAATAGATTTTCCAAGACTGATCAAACTCGCCTGCGTGAATATTTTCAGCAGCACTTCCCCATATTTTTCCTGATTTTCAGCCATTTCAAGGCTTCATTCTCATCACAAGACAGCCCCAAATCAAGTTTACAAGGTATAGGATGCATAGAGTACTTATTTTAGCCACAAAACTAGCTATAATCAACATATACTTAAGCTGAAAAATTTTCTACCAAGGCTGGAATTTTACAATTATGGTTGGAAATTCTTATTTGGAAACTAAAAAGTTATAATAAAGTTACAAATCTTCATGCAAGTCCATAACAAATCTAGATACCATCATACCATAGCTGAAAAATAAGAAACAAGGCTGGAAAAATGAAACTCTAGACTGAAATATCACCAATCTTCACCAAATCTAGATTATCTTCCATAAAATTCAAAATTTCAAGTCATCTTCACCATAAATTGCAAAATAAGAAAGAGAAAGGAAGTTTTCCAACTTAGTACCTTCAAAACCCCTTGATAAAGTGAAGAACCAAGCTTTCCTCTCCAAAAATTCTCCACTACAAGCTTCCTTACTTCCTTGGAGCAACTTTGATCGGTTTAGTTTTGTGATTCCAACTCAAACAAGGCAAGATTCAAGATGAACTTGGTGGTTTTTCTTCTCTCTTTTCCTCTCGAAACTCATGGGCAAGAAGGTGAAGAAATGAAGGAAAATTGTGGCTAGAGGAAAGATAAGAAGGAAGAAAGTTTCTTAGTCAAAGGTTGCATGGATGGCCAACACTTGGCAAGCCACCAATTTTCCTCTTGTTTTTGTTTCTTTTCCTCTTGTTTTTGGTCAAGAATTTCGGCTAGGCTTAGGGTTAAATTAGGGTGAGATAAATGATAGGAAAATAAGAAGATTAGAGCAGGAAATTATTGGTCAAGTGGTGTTTTTGACCGGTAACAACGGCGCGAGTCTTCAAGCCTATTTTCTTTGCTTCTCTTGTACTTTTGTTTAACTTATGATTCACTAATGTACTCTTAACACTTTTAATCACATACTTCCTCCTACTTAATACCCACCCTTATCCACCAAATTTAGTACACAGTTTACCAATTGATCACACTACCACAATACACCAAAACCCCAACTTACACTAACTTTAAAAGTAAAAGTAAAACTCTCGACTCTATTATTTATTACACCTATTAAGGAAAGTAATTAGTATTAAAGAAATTATAAATAAATTTATTCAAAATAAAAGAGACTTATAAGAAAATATAAGCAAATTTTCAAGTCCTCACACTCTCTCTCCCTTAAGAAATTTCGTTCTCGAAATTTTTACCTTCCATTGCCTCAGATGACTCTAGAGTTTGTTGCTTGTCTATGGCGTATACCCGCGCCGGCACTCTTGTTCTGTTCCCTCTTTCATTAGCCTGTCTAGGGTTAGTTTTATCCCCTCATTGCTGCTTCTTCGGGCAATTGCTAATTTGATGGTTGGTACCCCCACAAACTAAGCACTTTAGCCCCTTCCTCCAACAATCATCCTCAGTGTGATTTGTCTTCTCACAGTATCCACAGGTCAAACGAGAAGTCACCTTTTGGCTTTCTCCAAGAATTCCCTCTTATTGCCCTTTTTCCACTTGACTTCCCTTTGTAGAACCTTCTTCTAGTGTTCTTAGTATCCATGGTGGATAGGGTGAATGGTTTGCTCTTTACTTTGGAAGGCGTTGCATTTTCTCTAAATTCTCCATGCACTCCTTTTTGTGAGAACTCATATTTTTATTTTTAAAATAGTTATTTTTATAATTATTTACCCTAGTATTAGTTAATTACATTATCGTTACATGAATTGCTTTTAAATTTCGCTTTATCGTACGCGAATCCGAAGTTCGCATATTTCGCGTCGAAACGGCTAAGTGGAGATTTGAGAAATTTATACTAGACTACTAAGAGTGAATAATTACAGTGTTAAAGGAATTATCTTGGAGGATTAGTGCACTAGTGCAACAAACAAGAGAGAAAAGTAGTGGTACGAGACACTATTCGAACTCTATTTGCAGTTGACTTTTGCAAAGCTTTTGGCCACAATTTCTTCAATCTTCCAAGGGAAGTTTCACACAACTCAAACCACTCTCTCTCTCCTCTTTTGGTCAGCCGAAACTAGAAGAAAGAGGGAAGGAAGAAAGCTCTTCACTTGCTCCAATTTTTGCTTCCAATTCACTTGAAAATTCTCACCCAAATCACATACTACTTGGAGATTCATCTTGGCTTCAAGAAAGGCAACCCCTTGTGGTGTTTCTTGGAGATTTTTTGGGTGAAAAAATTCTGGTTTCTTCAAGGGTTCAAGAAGTAACCATTCACCTTCTTCAATCTTTCTAATTTCTTCAAGAATCATGGTTGGTTTGCATGGGTTTACAACCCTAAGTAAGGAATAGGCTAGCGGACTTGAGGAGTTTCATTTCTTGCTTTAATCTTTAGGCTAGCGGCCTTGAGGTGAATTATAGGTAGCTGCCTTGAGGATTTGTTGCTTGGTTGATGTTGTTAATGTGTTATATGAAAGGTTTACGGTTAGAAACTGGAGAGAAAGTTGAGAAATTTGTGAGATGTATGTTGGCTGAATTTTTCCTGCTGTTATCTTGCTTGCATTGCGAACTTTTGATGGTTATTTGACTGTGAAATTGATTGATATATATTGTATATTGTGTGTAGAATGTGCCTTCCAAAAATCGTTTCAATTGGTTGCTCAACACTAAGGTTTTCGAAATGGAAGAAATTTGGAATTCGTGATCTGGATGTCCGGACAGTAACTCTTTGTTTGAATGTAACTCTTTGTACAAAAGTCAAAATTGAGTGCCGTTAGTGACATTCAAAACTAGACATTCGTAAATTTCCAACGGTATAAAAATCACCCACTAGTTCATTTGAATCAACCATAGTGATTCAACAAAGTTGACTGCCCTGTTGTGACTGTCTGTCCGAGGGGAATAGAGAAGCTGCATCTTGTGGCTTGAATTTCTCTCACTTGTGAACTAATTTTGGAAACAATTCTTTCTGATGAAATGTAGCATTATGAACCTAGTTTACAACGCCATAAACCGTTCTTAATTTGAACTTGTATTGAGTAAGATGTGGTCTGATTTCGAAAGTGCAACAAAGCTGGAAACTGGAAAGTTTTTCCCTTCTTGCTAGCCGAATGGTCAAAGTTGTTTTGGGATTTTTGTTTCAAAAATTTTGATGTCAAATGCTTATTAAATGTTTATAGGACCTTGGTTTCAAAAAATGGATCGAATTGGGGTTGATTTCATTGTACCAAACTTTTGGAAAGAAAGAAAGAGTGAGAGGATAGATTTGTTTTAAAATTTCACAAATTTAGCCATTTTGTTAACTGCCTTCCGACGTGTGTTTTTGTGTGAAATTTGATAGAGAAGTATTCCATATATGGAAGTTTAAGTGTACCAAATTTGGTGTAATTTTAATAACCTTTCGATATCCAAATGATGCTACAAAGATGGCTCTTCAAATCTGGAAATTTCTGATCAGTATGCAAAATTCAGTTGACTTTGAACTGTTATGTCTTGATACTTAAAATTTTGAATTTAGTTCTGCTTATCATTTTTGAAACATTCTTTGAAACTCTTATTGTTTTACAAATTTCAAGGGCTGATTCACTTTCTGTGAATTATGCTGAATTTCCAAAGATTCCTGAAAAACCAAGACTGGTTCAAACCTGACTTCTTAGAACTGAAACTGTGAGCTGAAAAATTAATGCTCTCTGTTTGGAATCATGGAAAAGTGTCTTCTAAAACTTATAGTACTTCGAACCTAGTTTCTGACTGTATAGATTTTTCCATTTTGGGATGTACCAAACTGAAGATTTGATTTTCCAAAGATTATCGCGCAAAACGAAAATTTTCCGATTTCTTAAGAAATGAGTTTTTGAGAACTCGTTACTCTTTTTTGATATCGATAAACTGTTTTAAACTCAATTTCATGGTAGAGGCTAGTTTGTCTTGGGACTTTAAATCCCCACTTTGAAACCTCGATTTTCGAGTGATTAAGGTTCTCTTTCATGACATTGTCTTAGTATTGCACAAGTGTACATTCTTTCTTATTAGTAAGGGGTTTGTAAGTAATTGTGAGTGTAGTCAATGATTATTTCTTCAGGCACTCAAGAGGATCATCAAGAGAATTTCAGGACGGACGTCTAAAAAGTTTACTTGCTCACTTACTCACTTTTGACTTGGTGAGTGTCAAGTACAAGAATAGTTGCCAATTGTATGACTTGCTTCTTATGGATTAAATGATTTATGATTGTCAAGTCAAGTGTGTACATTATCGCACTCGTTCTCTTTTAACTAATTGTATAAATGAACTGCTCATAATTGAATTGTATGTGGTTTATTGAATGCCGATTGGAGTGAATTTCATCGGCCTATAACGGTATTAGTCGATTGGAGTGAATCTCATTGACTCATAACGGTAACTGGGGGACGTCCAAATCTCAATTGGCCGACCTTGCGACTCGAGCCAACAAGGGGTTGGTCAAGAAACTCGGTGAACCATGAGATAATTGTAAGTTTGATCTATTGAAAGATCTCGCTTGACCTACTCGAGTAGTAGTTTCCTTTTATAGAAGAGCGGGCCCGGGACTAGGGGTTGTAATGGTGAACAAGAACAGTGAAGTAAGTGAAGTTCTACGGATCAAATACCGACCCGATTGACTGAGTGTCATCGTGGGAAAGTAATTGATCGAGCCGTGACAAAACAAGTGGAATCTAACTCCTGAGAGATCCTGTATCCTTTTTGAGTATGTTTTATTTTAAATTGCGAATTATTTGAATGTTATAGCTTTATTTCTCTCATAAGTGCCATTACTATTTGAACTATGTGTTTGCGTGTTTTTCTTGGCCTCACTGAGTATTAGCTCATCCCATTAGTTTTGTTTTCCTTAACTGGAGCGGAAATGGGATGAATTGTGGAAAAGCCAACTTGAAGGACTTTTGATTAGAATTTTGAATGTAATTGTTTAGACAACTTTTGGAGGTTGTATATTTTGGGGAATGTTGATGTACTTTTAGTATCTTGTTATGTAAGATTTAAATGTTTATTAAGGAAACGACCTTTCTTCATATATTCGACTTTTAGTATTGATTGTTATTCATAAGTTGAATTCGTCTCATAGTGAGTCCTGGCTAGAGTAGGGCAGGCGTCCCGCCAATACCCTTAGATTTGTCCTTAGGAGAAATGGGAGCGTCACAGTTGGTATCAGAGCACTATGTTAGGGATCTATTTGAGAGATATATTAAAAACTTTACTCTCGAGAATAGGAATGAGATAACTTAGTTATACCTTAAGTAATATTTGAGCGAGTTTGTGACTTTAACTTTCTAATCCGGAAATTGTGGTTGTTTTGCAAGGATGGAGAATGATAATGGAAGACACGCTGCTAGTGGTAATGATCATGCTAATGGCCACGTGAAGCCTCTTAGGCCTATCTACTATTGAGCACTTGGCAGAGGAGTTCGTGTTCGATTCTCGCCTTCTTCTAGGTTTTCCCGATGTCGCTGTAAGGCGACACAAACTTACCCTAATGACCTCGTACTGTCCATTGACGATGAGTGTCATCAGTTGGTGAATACTAACAGAGCTTTATTATAGGAGGTCGAGGAGTTGAACCTTATGTTGAACGCTCAGGGTGATAGGATTGCAGAGCTAGATGGGACTGTAGTGAACAAGCTGGTTAGGGCTGAGACCGCTCGTGATAAGTTTCAGAGAGTTAGAACTCGATTGACTAGGATAGGAGAGGAGATCCGGGATCGGGCTTCTGGGATCTTGGCAGACATTACTATGTTGATTGATGAGGTGATGGATGTTGTGCAGAGTCTGGTTCAGGAGGACACCGAGGATGAGCCTTTCGAGGAGGATTCGGAGGAGAACCCTGAGGAGAAGGTTCCGCCTGATAGTCTTGCTGAGGATTAGACTTGAAATGATAGATCTTTTGACTTGTGTAGCTAGGATTAGTTGGGGTGGTGTTAGTTCAGATGCTATTGTATTTTGCTTGACTGTGTGGCCTACTTTTGAGGCACATAAATCTATTTTTGACATGCATGACTAATTGCACTTTTGTGGTATCTGTGTGTCATATTTTTGTAAATGCCCTGTGACTTACTAATTGTATGAACCTTAAAGTATTAATATATGTTAGTTATTGTTATTTTAATGTTTTCATGTTGGCTCTTATTTTAAATATTTTTCTCGCGTAATTATTTTATTTCTTGCATTAGACATAATTAGAATTATGGACGGACGAAAGAGTAGTAGAAGTCGTGGGCGTGGGACTAGGCAAACCCAACCTCAAGGGGATGATCAAGGATCGGCAACTGGACCGACCCAAGGACAAGAAAATATAGAGGGTAATCAAGTAGCTACTGCCAATAATCGGATGACTGATATTTTAGAACGATTGGCAGAGCGACAGGGTCCAGGGTCAATTAACCAATCCGGGGCCGAGGATAGAGATGATGATAGAGTCTTGGAGAGGTTTTTGAAATTTGCTCCGCCTAAGTTTACTAGGGAATCTGATCCTGAAATAGCGAAAAACTGGTTTGGAGAGGATGACCAACATATTCGTCGCCTAAGACTATACCGAAGATAGGCAAGTGAACTTTGCTACTTTTCAATTTGAGAGCGTAGCACGTGCTTGGTAGGACATGATAAGGGGAAAGTGGGAAAGAGCGCAGACCCCTTGGACTTGGAAAAATTTCACGAAGAAATTCAATGTGAAGTTTCTTTCATCTCTGATCCAAGAGAAACGGGAGAACAAATTCATAAAGTTGAGGCAAGGAACCTCTAGTGTAGCCGAGTATGAAGGGAAGTTCACTAAACTTTCTAAGTACGCTCCAGAATTGGTGAGTAATGAGCAAAAAGAGATAAGACGTTTTGTGCACGGGGTTAATGTGGAGATCCAGGAGGGGTTGGCAGCAGCCCAATCTCTACGTTCACTGAAACCCTGGAGAAAGCGCGGAGAGTTGAAAGCGCAAGATTGCAAGTTAGGGACTTCCATGCTAAGAAAAGGAATATTTCTAGTTATTCCTCGAGACAAGCCAGTAAAAGTATCCCACCTCACAAGATGGAAAGAGAAACGGGAGGAGTAAGGACCGCTGGAGCTCCAAAAGGGGGTTTATCAAGAGGTGGTCGTAGTGAACAAGGTCAAGCAATAGGAATACCCTCTAGTGGTCAGGCCGTAATTCCTCAAGTTAGTTGTGGCTACTGTGGCAAGTCAAATCATTCGGAAAATGATTGTTGGAGAAAGTCGGGAAAGTGCTTGTACTGTGGTAGTGCCGAGCACCAATTCGCGAGTTGTCCAAGTAAGCCGAAGGTAGGAGGTAGCACTCAAAAGTCAGAAAAGTGAACCTCTAAACAGACTAGTGCTGGAGGGAGTTGACCAAAGGTACCTGTTAGGGTTTACACATTGGACTATTAGCAGATTTCCGATGCTATTGAGGTGGTCGAAAGTACGATCCCTATTTTTCACTGTTTAGCTAAGGCTTTAATTGATCCGAGTGCGACACATTCTTTTGTAAACCCTAACTTTATGAGTGGAAAAGATCTGAAACCAATTAAATTACCTTATGATTTGGAGGTTAGAACACCTATTGGGGATCAAAGTTTAATCGCTAACTTGGTGTATAGAGATTGTGAGATATGAGTTGGAGAACGAAAGTTACTAGCCGATCTGATGAGCTTAGCTATTAAGGGATATGATGTCATTCTAGGAAAGAATTGGTTAGTTCGCTACCATACTCAGTTGAATTGTAAGGCGAAAATGGTAGAATTGTGCATTCCAGGAGAGGTAACCCTAAAATTGGATGAAAGGGTTAGATTAGCCTCATCTGCTCTTATTTCAGGAATTCGAACTAGAAAGATGTTGAGCAAGGGAACTCAAGAATATTTGGCTTTTCTTATAAATATTCCTAATGATAAAGTGAGGTTGGAAGATATGCCTGTAGTGAAGGAATATCTGGATGTTTTTTTCTGAAGAATTAGAATCTTTGCCTCTGGAAAGGGAAATAGTTTTTAAAATTGATGTGACTCCAGGGGTAGTACCTATCTCTAAAATGCCGTACAAAATAGCTCCGTCTAAATTGAAAAAGTTAAAGTTGCAATTACAGGACTTTCTAGAGCGAGACTTTATAAAGGAAAGTGATTCACCGTGGGGAACATCAGTGTTGTTCGTTAAGAAGAAAGATGGGAGTTTAACGCTGTAAGAACCCTAGTTTTTCACATGCATTTCAGTCACTTTTTTGTTCAATTCTAATTGATTTTTGATTAAATTCATAGTTTCATGATTTAGGTATTTAATTGTTTGTTTAATGATGGGTTTACTCAAAAGATTCTTTTATATGACAGCAAAAGTTTTAAAGCTAATTTCTTACTAAATCTCTTTTATTTAGAACTTCTAGGGTTTAGCGAAAAGCTTTCAAAAGTTGAGGGGTTTTAGAGCAATTTCAATTAAAATTGATTAAGGATTTAAGCATGATTAGGAGAGGATTAAGGTGTGATTAAGGGAGGAATCACCTTGGATTAGCATAGGATTGTGACACTTGTCACCATAAGATTTAATCTTGATTTAATTAACCACTAATTTTGACTAAGGTTTTACTCTAGAACTTTCAAGTATATACTAGTGTTTTGGAGTATTTTCTTGTCTTATTTTTCCTCCTCTTGGCTGAAATTAGAGAGAGAAAGAGAGGGTGAAGAGAGAAAATTTCTACATCACAAATCTTAGCCAAAATCTTGAGAAACTTGTGAGGAATCAAAGCTTGGCAACTTCTACTACCTATTTTGTCTTGTGGATCAAGTTCTTGGAGGAAAGAAATGAACTTGAAGCTTGTTTTGTCTTCTTGAAGAGCTAAAGAGGTAAGTAAGCTGAAATTTTTTCCAACTTGATTCCAGTTTTTGCACTTATTTCAACTGAATATTTGACCATGATAATGGCCAAAATAGCTTTTACACAAAACATGAAAGTTGTAGAGGATTGAGTTAGAATTCTACCTGTAAAATTTCAGATGAATCGAAGCACTGTAGCATATGAAATGACCAAAATACCCCTGATGCCCTGTTCTATCTGAACTGATCTTTTGCCTCTGTAATTGGGTTATTTTGACCAGGAAGATGACTCATTTAGCTTTTGATGTCTTCTTACGAATTATAGCCCTATATCCTAGCTTCCATTGGCCTTTGGAATTACCTAAATTGGACTTGTGTGCATTGAGTTATGAGTAATTGAATCAGGCCTGCCAGTTAAACTGACAGTGAGATTCGAAATTGAGGAACTGAAAATATTTTAGTACATTCGACCTGGTTAGTGTGAGAATTGGATCTTGATGTCTTCATAAGAAATGTAGTCCTATGTCTTATCTTCGAAACGGTATAAGGTTCACCCCAATCCAATAAATTTAACTCCAATTGTGACCAAAATACTATAAGATGTCAAATCGGGTGTTTAGCTTTTGTCCTCAAAGCTGATTTCCGATTGTGTTATTACACTTGTGTTGTATCTCCAATGATACTAAATGACTCAACCCCAGTATAAGATCATTAGAGGACTGATTTGGGTAATTTAAACCCAAAACAAATGAAGTTAGCATGAAGAACTAGTGTGCATTTGTTAGGGTTTGTGGCTGATCCAGGGTTGGAAAATCAGCCGACTTCCCTGAGCTACTGGTAGTTCTAGGAGATGAACTAGAGTGTGTGCTTGGTACCATTGGAAATTCTTTCGAGTCTAGTTTCCAACGCCACCAACGGCACCTAATTCCGACCTTCCTACAGTGAGATATGGCCGTTTTACCGAGACTGCGCAGGCGCGACTGTTTTACCCGCGAAGAACATTTTAAACTTGAATAAAACTTTTCCTTTGCCCAACTTTCATGCACTTATTGAATTTGTTTTATCATGAACCTTTACTGAATTTTGGACCAAATTTGCATGATGAATTGTGTGGCTTTAACTACTCACTTGGTCTCTCAATGAGCCTACGATTGAGTGAGAAATGAATCCAAATTGTTTAACAATTTCACTCGTGGCCCTAGGATTGGGAAACGGTGGTGAACATAACCGCACGACTTGACACTTGACTACTACATTGCATGACAGGTGAGTGTTCCACTACTTGTTATCTGCTTATATGAAATATCTGAATACTTGAATTACGACTGTTTGAGCCAAACCATGTTTTGATAAAATGGAGACGAGCGTGGTACTTTATCGCACTCGACCTCCCTCATTTTCCACTATGGCTCTGTATACTGCAATTATGAGATGTGAATTCTCTATATGTGACTGTACTTGAGTTGTTTGGGTGATACCCCATCAACTACTGCTACTGTTTGGGTACCCAACCTTATAGGTGAGTCGGTTGGATCGAGCTAGCAAGGGCTTGGTCGAGACAGCCGATAAACCTTGGGGACTGTTTACTGATCACTGGAAACCGGTATACTCGAGTATTACCTAACTACTGTTATGGAGTGCGGGCTTGGTAGGGGGTTGACTGGTGGACGGAGATTGAAGAAAGTGGTGTTCTACGGACTTTATATTCTTTGAATGTAAACATTGACGGAGAGTCAACGGACCCCTGGTATGATCAAGTTCAAGAGGATTTGGGCTTTTGGAAGCCACCCGTATCCTTGAATTGCAATGTGATTAAATTGTTATTGTACTATTCGGTGTTTACTTGATTATATTATGCCCTTATTTGGCTATGTGCTTACTTGTTTTATTTGGAATCTCACTGAGCTATAACTCACCCCACTCCCTTTGTTTTCCCTTAACAGATCGGGGAAGGACCTTCAGTCGAGAGTTCCTTAACTTTATTTTGCTTGGACTTGTAACCCCTATTGTTAAGCTAACTTTACTTTTGACTTTTGTAAGTTTGAATACTTAAGTCCGACTTATGTTATGTAATTGTAGAATGGAATTGTAAGTGTGAGGTATAGTTTGTTTTAAGTTTGGATAGTGGACGTGTCGGTTGTTTGCCATTAGGGTTTGTACCATTGATTTGAAGTTATTCCACTGGGTATTTCAAGTTATTAGTTCTTTGATCAACCGAGTCCCAGCGAGAGTTGGGCAGGCAGTCCGCTGAATCCCTAGGGTTCGCCCTAGGGAGAGGTGGGGGTTGTCACAAACGCTGTGTATAGACTACCGAAAATTGAACGATATTACCATTAAGAATAAGTACCCTTTGCCCCACATTGATGAATTGTTTGACCAATTGCCAAGGGGCGGTAGTATTTTTAAAGTTGGATCTTAGGCAGAATTACTATCAACTGAGGATTTTTAGAAAAAGATATACCTAAAACTGCCTTTAACTCGAGGTATGGACATTTTGAGTTTGCAGTGATTCTGTTTGGATTGACTAATGCACCTGCGGCTTTTATGGATTTAATGCACAAAATTTTTAAACCTTATTTGGGCCAGTTTATAGTGGTATTTATTGACGATATATTGGTGTATTCCAAAACTCTGGAGGATCATGAGAAACATTTGAGAGTTGTTTTACAAACTTTGAGGGAATATCAGTTGTATGTTAAATTTAGCAAATGTGAATTTTGGTTAAACGAAGTAACTTTCTTAGATCATATAATTTCAAAGGATGGAATCAAGGTGGATCCAGTCAAAATTGAAACGGTTTCTAAGTGAAAACAACCAGAAAACTCTACTGAAATTCGAAGTTTTATAGGGTTAGTAGGGTATTACCGGAGATTTATCAAAGATTTTCTAAGATTGCTGAGCCCATAACTGAGTTGACTAAGAAAAGTGAAAAATTTATATGGAACCCGAAATATAAAGAAAGTTTTCAGAAGTTAAAGAGATGGTTGACGAGAGCACCTGTATTAAATTTACCTAACAGAAAGGATAGTTTTTGTAGTATATACAAATGCTTCCAAAGAAGATTTGGAGTGTGTATTGATTCAAAATGATAAGGTGATTGCGTATGCCTCTAAGAAATTAAAACCGCATGAGAGAAACTACCCAACTCATGATTTCGAATTAGCGGCTGTAGTGTTTGCATTGAAAAAGTGGAGATATTACCTATATGGAGTGACATTTTAGGTTTTTACGGACCACAAGAGTCTTAAGTATTTATTTTTTCAAAAAGAGCTAAATTTGAGACAACACAGATGGGTAAAATTTTTAGAGAACTATGATTGTACGATAAATTATCATTCGGAAAAAACCAATGTAGTAGCTGATGTTTTAAGTCGTCAAGTGTAGGTAGTAGAATTGATGATTAAAGAATTGCACTTGTTGGAAGATATTAGTTTTTAGAATCCTCGTCTCGAATAGAGAAAAGTGGTCATTGGGAATGTTGTCGTGAAATTCACTTTGTTGGAACATATCAAGGAAGCTCAAGAGAAGGACATTGAAGTGCAAAAGTAGTTAGAGAAAGTTAATAAAGGAGAAAAGTCGGATTTTAATTTGGGAGTGAATGGTGTACTAAGGTTTCGGAATCGTATAGTAGTGCCAAAGGACGAAGGGTTTAAGAAGGAAATCTTGGCAGAAGCGCACCATTCAAATATACAATACATCTTGGAGGGAATAAAATGTACCAAGACTTGAAGAGTTTGTACTGGTGGGAGAACATGAAAAACAAATTGCTCAATTTGTCCAGACTTGTTTGATCTGCCAGCAAGTTAAAACCGAGCACCAGAACCATCTGGTCTTTTGCAGCCTTTAGAGATACCCAAGTGGAAGTGGGAAAATATCACTATGAACTTTGTATCTGGATTGCCAAGGACACAAAAAGGTCATGATGCAATTTGGGTGATAGTAGATAGATTGACCAAATCGACTCACTTTCTGCCGATTAGTATGAAGTACTCGTTGGAGAAATTAGCTAAATTATACTTGAATGAAATTATAAAGTTACATGGTATACCTATAAGTATTGTGTCCGATCGAGACCTTAGATTTGTTTCGCGATTCTGGTAGAAAATGCAAGAAGTGTTGGGGACTAAATTGAATTTTAACACTACCTACCACCCACAGACTGATGGACAATCGGAGAGGACGATTCAGACTCTTGAGAACATGTTAAGAACTTGTATTTTGGATTTTGGAGAGAGTTGGAGTAAATATTTGACATTGGTGGAGTTTGCTTATAATAATAGTTTCCATTCATCCATTCAAATGGCTCCATATGAAGCATTTTATGATCGGAAGTGTAGATCTCCGATTTTTTGGGATGAAATAAGTGAAAGAAAGATTTTAGACCCAACTATAGTGCCTTGGATTAAGGAGGCACGAAAAAAAGTGAAGTTAATACGTCAGAGGATTCAAACCGCACAGAGTCGTCAGAAGAGCTATGCAGACAATCAAAGGAAAGATTTAGAATTTGCGATAGGAGACCAAGTTTTTCTTAAAATCACTCCTTTGAGAGCGAGTTTGATGGCAGGAAGAGGAAAGAAGTTACAACCAAGATTTGTAGGACCTTGTAAGATTCTTCAACGCGTAGGGAATATGACTTATAAGTTGGAATTGCCACCAACTCTGTCTCGGATCTATAACGTTTTTCAACGTATCCATACTCAAGAAATATCATCCAGATCCGTTCCATGTCCTGCAACCAGAAAATATTGAGATTGATGAGGCACTGACTTATGAGGAAAGGCCCGTTGAAGCTTCTAGATCGTAATGTGAAAGAACTGAGGAATAAGTGAATTCCATTGGTGAAAGTTCTTTGGAGAAATCATGAAATAGAAGAAGCAACTAGGAAAATAGAGGAGGAATTTCAAAAGAAATACCCAAACCTATTTTTAGATCAAGGTTTTGAATTTCGTGGACAAAATTCTCTTAAGGGGGAGAGGATGTGAGGACTCATATTTTTATTCTTAAAATAATTATTTTATAATTATTTACCCTAGTAATAGTTAATTACATTATCGTTACATGAATTGCTTTTAAATTTCGCTTTATGGTATGCGAATCGGAAGTTCACGTATTTCGCGTTGAAACGGCTAAGTGGAGATTTGAGAAATTTATACTAGACTACTAAGAGTGAATAATTACAGTGTTAAAGGAATTACTTTGGAGGATTAGTACACTAGTGCAACAAATAAGAGAGAAAAGTAGTGGTACGAGACACTATTCGAACACTATTTGCAGTTGAATTTTGCAAAGCTTTTGACCACAATTTCTTCAATCTTCCAAGGGAAGCTTCACACAACTCAAACCACTCTCTCCCTCTTGTCTTTGGTTGGCCGAAACTAGAAGAAAGAGGGAAGGAAGAAAGCTCTTCACTTGCTCCAATTTTTGCTTCCAATTCACTTGAAAATTCTCACCCAAATCACATACTACTTGGAGATTCATCTTGGCTTGAAGAAAGGCAACCCCTTGTGGTGTTTCTTCAAGAGTTTTTGGGTGAAAAAATTCTGGTTTCGTCAAGGGTTCAAGAGGTAACCCTTCACCTTCTTCAATCTTTCTAATTTCTTCAAAAATCATGGTTGGTTTGCATGGGTTTACAGCCCTGAGCAAGGAATAGGCTAGCGGACTTGAGGAGTTTCATTTCTTGTTTTAATCTTTAGGCTAGCAGCCTTGAGGTGGATTACAGGTAGCTGCCTTGAGGATTTGTTGCTTGGTTGATGTTGTTAATGTGTTATATGAAAGGTTTTACGGTTAGAAAACTGGAGA
Source organism: Coffea humblotiana (assembly GCA_023065735.1). NCBI lineage: Eukaryota > Viridiplantae > Streptophyta > Magnoliopsida > Gentianales > Rubiaceae > Coffea > Coffea humblotiana. The sequence continues at coordinate 209,743 of JACYVW010000031.1, forward strand.
GAAAGTTGAGAAATTTGTGAGATGTGTGTTGGCTGAAATTTTCCTGCTGTTATCTTGCTTGCATTGCGAACTTTTGATGGTTATTTGACTGTGAAATTGATTGATATATATTGTATATTGTGTGTAGAATGTGCCTTCCAAAAATCGTTTCAATTGGTTGCTCAACACTAGGGTTTTCGAAAATGGAAGAAATCCGGAATTCGTGATCTGGATGTCCGGACAGTAGCTTTTTGTTTGAATGTAACTCTTTGTACAAAATCAAAATTGAGTGCTGTTAGTGGCATTCAAAACTAGACATTCATAGCTTTCCAATGGTACAAAAATCACCCACTAGTTTCATTTTGAATCAACCATAGTGATTCAACAAAGTTGACTGCCCTGTTGTGACAGTCTGTCCGAGAGGAATAGAGAAGCTGCATCTTGTGGCTTGAATTTCTCTCACTTGTGAACTGATTTTGGAAACAATTCTTTCTGATGAAATGTAGCATTATGAACCTAGTTTACAACGCCATAAACCATTCTTAATTTGAACTTGTATTGAGTGAGATGTGGTCTGATTTCAAAAGTGCAACAAAGCTAGAAATTGGAAAGTTTTTCCCTTCTTGCTAGCCGAATGGTCAGAGTTGTTTTGGGATGTTTTGTTTCAAAAATTTTGATGTCAATTGCTTATTAAATTTTTATAGAACCTTGGTTTGAAAAATGGATCGAATTGGGGTTGATTTCATTGTGCCAAACTTTTGGAAAGAAAAAAAGAGTGGGGGAGCAGATTTACTTTAAAAATTTCACAAACTTTAGCCGTTTTGTTAACTGCCTTCCCAAGTGAGATTTTGTGTGAAATCCGATAGAGATATAGTCCACATATGGAAGTTTAAGTTTACCAAATTTGGTGTAATTTCAATAACCTTTCGATATCCAAATGATGCTGCAAAGATGGCTCTTCAAATCTGGAAATTTCTGATCAATATGCAAAATTCAGTTGACTTTGAACTGTTATATCTTGATACTTAAAACTTCAAATTTAGTTCCACTTTTTGTGTTTGAAACCTTGTTTGAAACTCTTATTGTGTTACGAATTTCAAGGGCTGATTCAATTTGTGTGAATTATGCCGAATTTTCAAAGATTGCTGGAAAACCAAGACTGGTTCAAACTTATCTTCTTGGAACTGAAACTGTGAGCTGAAAAATGAATGCTCTCTGTTTGGAACCATGGAAAAGTGTCTTCTAGAAACTTATAGTACTTCGAACCTAGTTTTCGACGGTATAGAGTTTTCCATTTTGGGACATGCCAAACTCAAGATTTGATTTTCCAAACATTATTGCGCGAAACTGAATTTTTCCAATTTCTTAAGAAATGAGTTTTTGAGAACTCATTACTCTTTCTTGATATCGATAAACTGTTTTAAACTCAATTTCGTGGTAGAGGCTAGTTTCTCTTGGGACTTTAAATTCCCCCTTTGGAACCTCGATTTTCGAGTGATTAAGGTTCTCTTTCATGATATTGTCTTAGTATTGCACAAGTGTACATTCTTCCTTGTTAGCAAGGGGTTTGTAAGTAATTGTGAGTGATAGTCAATGATTATTTCTTCAGGCGCTCAAGAGGATCATCAAGAGAATTTCGGGGCAGACGCCTAAAAGTTTACTTGCTCACTTACTCACTTTTGACTTTGTGATTGTCAAGTGCATGAATAGTTGCCAATTGTATGACTTGCTTTTTATGGATTAAATGATTTATGATTGTCAAGTCGAGTGTGTACATTATCGCATTCGTTCTCTTTTAACTGACTGTATAACTGAACTGCTCATGATTGAATTGTATGTGGTTGATTGAATGTCGTTGGAGTGAATTCTCATCGGCTTATAACGGTATTAGTCGATTGGAGTGAATCTCATTGACTCACAACGGTAACTTGGGGACGCTCAAATCTCAATTAGTCGACCTTGCAACTTGAGCCAGCAAGGGCTTGGTCGAGAAGCTCAGTGAACCATGAGATAATTGTAAGATTGATCTATTAAGAGATATCGCTTGGCCTATTCGAATAGCAGTGCCCTTTTATAGAAGTATAGACACCAAATTTTTTAATCAATTCTTATTTTATTTTATTTCATTTTTATTTTTATTTGACAATTAGTATCTATTTTTATTTATTTATTAATCTCATGATTTTTGTTTTTAGATCTTTTTTTAGTATTTTAGATACCAATATTTTTATTTAGCTTTATTTATTATTATTATTATTTAATGATAATCATTATTCATTTTTGCTCATTAGTCTCCTAATTTTATTTTAAGACATTTTTGGCATTAAATTTCTATAAAAAGAAAATTGTTACAGAAATACGGGTTTTAATTCTTTAGATTCAATAATTGAAAATTCGTTGCAAATTAACTTTAATTAGGAATTAACATTTTTCATTTACCTAAATTAATTAAAAATTAGTAAAAATATAACGAGAAAATGAAAATAATAATATTTTAGCATTTTATTAATTTTTATTGACCTTATTTCATTTTTATGTTATTAGGAAATCATTTCCTTAAAAAAAAAGGGCTCCCTTACGATGCACCAACAAGAAGCAAGGACGGGGCAGCTGCATTTTTCTTTTTCAGTTTTTGGCTCATTTGTTTCCTCATTTTTTAACACCCTCGGATCCTTTAACCTCACCCCCACCTGGCTTTAATCCAACAACACCAAAAGATATAGGACAAAGGCCAATCTAGTGGCTTGTATATCATCCTGAAAATGACTCCAATCCGCACCATCGGATGCTAGGGTTGGAGTGTTTCTTGTAGCTATAAAAGCTGATGAACGCAGCCAAGGAAGGAGATTTTTTAGGGTGACGGCTGGAGAGGAAAAGAAAAGGGTGACGGCTGAGGTTAGATAGAAAGCAAGGAAAGAAAAGCTGAGAGAAAGTGAGTGAGAAAAGGTGAGTGAAAACGAGGCAGTAAATCTTTCTGCTAAGCAATTGAAGGAGGAGAGCTCAAGAGTGGAAAAGATAGGATTTTTGGATTAAACAAAGGCCCCTTTTGTCTATCATCTCAGCCCTTGTTCGGCCTTTGAAAGGGATAGAGGTAATATCTTTTACCTGTTCTTAGTTGCTTGACTTATGAAGTACTGAAGCTTTCTTTTTATGCTTGTTTCGGTGCGAATCTAGTTAGGGGGGAAGGGTAGAGGATCTGATGAGTTGGACTAGGTTTTTTGAGGTAGAAGCTTAGATCATCTATGAGATTGTATTTAGATTATCTTATTTAAGGTTCATGCTTACAGAAAGATATCATACAGTCAATGGCTATCATGTATGTTACTTGTTTGTATTGGTTTCTTAGCAGTGATAAGTATAAGATGTACATATCTTGTTGGATTAGACTTGACTTGCATCATGTTAATCTCGGGTAATGAAATCCAAAGGTAAGAAATGAAGGCACAAGTTGCGAAAGAAAATTTCCAGATTGGCATGCTCCTGTGTTTTGGCCCTTTTATGTGTTTAAATCCAATGTTTTTATGTTGAAAGTTGAAAACTATGCTTACTGATACCGTAGCTTGAGTTTAGAGTGTGTTGGGCTGACATTTAAGCCTAGAAAATTTTTTTGCTGCAACAAATTTGTAGTTCTCGGTTTGTTGCAGCACATTTTTAGTTCTTCCTCCTCATTTGCTGAAGTAGTGGTTTTCTGATGTCAACGTGATTTCCTTTGTTGCCTCTGATATGTATGATTTGTTCCAGAAAAGTTTAGTTCACCAGGTTGGAACTTTAGTCGATGTCTATTTCTGATGCTAGATGAATGAAATGTTGTGTCGATAGGGTCTTTTGGGGAGGGAGGAAATGTTGTTCTATATGATGACTTTGTTGTTTGGTTCAAAAAATTAGTTGGTCTGAGTTTAGGAGCATCAGTTGATGCATCTACAGGTTTCATTGGGGTGTTTAAGTGTTTATATGCATGCTGAAATTGTAGAAAAAGTTGCGCAAGGTCTGTTTTTTTAGTTAGGATCGATTCAAGCTTATTCCTTATGCACTTTTGTTACATTCTTTCATGCGGCTACATTTTTAAATCTATTGGAATGTGTTCTTGAAGTAATGACCTCAATGGGTTGACAATCATTGCATTTGGTAGATTATTAGGTTGGGTTTAAGTCGTTTTATAATGAACATGTTTAGATAAAGGCACGGTAAGAGTGAAGTGAAACTGGTTTGCATTTGCTGAAGTATGATTCCATTACCTTGTGAGTTGTTTGTATCTCTTTGTTCCAGAAATATATGCTCACAAAAACTAGGCAATTTGTGAGGACCCGTAAAATTTTCCTATTTCATATCGTTTAATTCTATTTCTTTACATGCATTTTCTTTATTTTATTCTACTACCTTAATTTTCTGGACATTTTATAAGTGAATATGGTTTTCTAAAACATTTTTCTAGTATAAGTGAGTTCACGAGAGATTTGGAGCGAATAGCGGATGTGGGACCCGCTAGTGCGTTAAGTGAGATAAATTCGGCCAATTAGGTTAAGTTGTGCAGTAAGGCATTAAATTACTAGGTGCTAAGTGATAATTAGAGGTTGGTTAGATATTTGGTCATTAGTAAGTTAAAGGATAAGAAAGAAATCCAAAAGTGCCACGGGTCGCGTTCTTATTGGACCAAGCTTGCCTAACTTTCCTTTAACTTTACCAAAAGCTTAATTTTGACCAAAAATCATCTTCATTTTGCTCCTTGATGGCCGAAAATTAGAGAGAGAAAAGAACAAGAGAGTTTCAACTTTTTCTTTCAATTTCTTGTCCAAAACTTGAAAACCAACCGATAAAAATCCGAATCCCTCCGTAGAACTAGCTTACTAAGGAAGATTGAAGGTGCTTGTGGAGTTATTTTGTAAGGGAAAGCTCTAAGTTGCTACCTTTCTTGAAGCTTAAGGTATTTTTCTTGGAACTTCATTTTGTCCATAATAATGGTGAATTAGTGGCTTATATCGGTTAAGGAGCTTGTTTTATGGATGATTTTGTGGATTAAAGTGAAGTTTGGTGAATTTATTATTTTCTTGGGAATTTTTTCTGATTTCATATGATAATCATAGTTGGCTTGGATTGATGGCTTAACATGGTGTAAATTGGAGTTATTATACGTTAATTGTGGTGAATTGCGGAAAATTTCAGCTTTAGGGTTTCTATATGGTAGTAATCTGTCCTGTTTTTGCACTGTATGTTCGACCTTGAGAGAGACCGAATCAGCCCTTTCTCAAAACATGAAAGTTGTAGGTATTGGAGTTAGCTAGCTACTGGTAAAATTTCAGCTCAATCGGAGCATCAGAACTTGTGAAATGACTGGAATACCCTTGACTGCCCACAAGCCTTGTTTCACGGACAGATTTCTGTTCTCTCTGGAATTTCAATGTTTGACCATGAAAATGCATGATTTGACTTTGGAGGTCTTCATAATAAATGTACGTATATGTCTTGGTTTCGAAACGCCATAAGATTCGTCTCAATCGGACAAGTGTAGCTTCGGTTGTGGTTGTTATGCCGAAAGGTGCGTGGAACTTGATGATTCCAGAAATTTTCTTTGCTTGACCTGATATTTGTAACTTAAGATGTGGAGCTTAATTGTGATTGATTTTGGAGCTATCAATTGGCTATATATGAGGGGTATTGAGACCCTAATTAGGTGTGTTTAATAGTTTGTGATTTATATGTGAAATTGTGGTTGAATTGGATTGAGTTTGATGTGGTTTGTAGGATGGAAAAGTAAGGGAAAACAAGGGAGGTGCTGTCAAAATTTTCGCAGGAACCCTTAAGCAGTTTTGGGAAATTTCCTATAACTTGATGTACAAATATCGGAATTAAGTCGCTCTTGTTGCGTTTTAAACTAGATTCATAGGGCTACAAACCGCGTAAATTTCAGACCCTAGTTCTTTCTGTGTGAATTATGGTGATTTTTCAAAGTTGACTGAAATTACGTACCTGTTCTGTCTTTTACTGGATGAAGCTGTGACTTGAGGCTGAAATTCGACCGACTTGTGATCTGAATCTTAAAAATGTGTCTTCTGAGACATTATACCCCTTTGAGTGTATTTTCCGACGGTATAAATTTTATCAATTTTGGACTTAAGACTTGTGAGATATGATTTTTCCAATGAGGGTGCGCAAAACTGGAAAATCCTGTTTTTCTAGAATTATTCTTACCTTCATTTTGCACCTTAAGTTTGGAGTTAGTAAATCATGGTAGGTATGGTTTTGGAAGAAATGAATGGTTTTGGGGCCGTTCTTACCCTAGGACCAACTATTACCCCTTTTTATTCGACAGTTACATTTTATCTTCTTGCATTGTAGACCATTTGAATAGGCATTCGACTAGTAGTCGAGCCTCACTTCTGCACCCCGTTTACGGGGTTTGTGAATGCGAAAACTCTGATTTTCTTGTCTTGGTTATTCTAGGATTTCTCGGGGATTAAAGCCCTACTTTGGGTGAAGATTTTTGACGTATCTTTACTTGGATTGGTCAGTGTACCACTCCCTTACTTAGTTACTTAACTTGGTTTCTGTTCATGCAATTTGTAATTTGAATGACTGTACTATCTGTTTATTCCGTTGAGACAAGGGTGTACTTTATCACCCTCGTTCTCTTGTCCGCATGCCTATTTACTGTGGAAAATTTGAATCTGTTATCTGTGCTTAATCTACTGCCGTTTGGACCTTGCATCCAACAACCTTTCAGTTACCTCTGAGCTCAAATCCTGTGGCTAGTTATTCGAGTCGAGCCGGTAAAGGCCTGGTCGATTAGATAACGAACCACAGTAGTCTGTTTCTGAGAAATCTTTAGGTATTGGAGACTCTGGATTTCTGGTATACTCGAGTATTACCACCCTCTGTTCGTTTGAGGTGTTCGGGCCCGGTAAGGGGTATGTTTGGTGGACGGAATTCGGTGTAAAGTGGGGTCTACGGACATGTTGGTTCTATCTATGTTGACGAAGAGTCAACGAGTTTGGATCAAGTATCGCAATTGGGCATTTTGGCTCCTGAGAGCCACCTGTATCCTTTCCCTTTGAAATGTTTATTTATTTCCCTATCTGGTGTGTATAACTGCATGATTGATACGTGAAATGCCATGATTCATGACTACTTGTACTTCTGGTACCTCATTGAGCGTAAGCTCACCCCCTTCCCGTTATCTTTGTTTTCCTTACAGGGAACAACACTTTTGAACCATGATTTCGAAGAAAGTGTCAAGCTAGTGTAAATGTTATTTTGTTACGCTCTTTTGTAATCAAAACCCTAGTTACTTTTATCAAGTATCACGTTTTGACTTGTACAACTTTCTATGTATGTACTTAAGTGTTTAAGCCTGTATATTAGGTGTATTCGTTTGAGATACTGCTTGTAATCATTCGGAACATTTTAGTTGTGTGTAATCGGCGTAGTAGTCTCCGAGTGTTTGTTTTTCTTTGGTTTGGATCGCGCGTAATCTAGGGTTTGTGTGATTCGACTTCGTAGTCCTGGCGAGAGCTGGGCAGGCGGTCCGCCAACCCCTTTGGTTCGCCTTAGGGGAAGGTGGGGCTGTCACAGTTGGTATCAGAGCCACGTCGCGTGATCTCTGCGCGGAGTGATCTTGGGTCAAGTGGTGTTATGGTCCTGATTGTGTGAATAAGTGTAGGGGACTAAGTGCTTTTCTTGGACGTAAGCTATGAATTATGAGCCGTTATAGGTTTCCAATCTTTCTCAGAATATTTGGGGACAATAGTTATGTACGTCAGGTAGGAATCTTTAATATGGGTGACTTACTCTTGGGACCGGCCGGCTCGAGTTGTGAATTACCTTATTGTGGATTCTTGTACTTGAGTACTCGATAGTGAGAACGCTAGAATAAAGGCCTGTAGTTTGCTTGAGGTGAGTTTGGCGGCAAGAGTCAAAGTGCAGAAGATTCAATATTTGATCTAGTAATTGGACCGATCGGGGGGGATTGGATCTAAGAGTGTTATCATGGACGAACCTAGTAATGGTCTGACTGGGGTTTCTATAGAAGGTGACCAGATTGTAGTATACGTCGAGGAATTCGCACCGAAGACCAATTTCTTTTCTATGAACATGAGGACTAGACAAGTGTTTATTTGATTTGAGACGATCTGACTGCAACGATATAGGTATCGGCTCGGGTGTCTGCCCTAGAGCAACGTCAGGTCCCTGACTCGTTTGAAGACATAGAAGGTACGATCCGTCGGTTACCTTAGATCTTGATGGATTTCATTAATAAGAAAATTTCGAGGACGAAATTTCTTTAAGGAGGAGAGAGTGTAAGGACCCGTAAAATTTTCCTATTTCATATCGTTTAATTCTATTTCTTTACATGCATTTTCTCTATTTTATTCTACTACCTTAATTTTCTGGACATTTTATAAGTGAATATGGTTTTCTAAAACATTTTTCTAGTATAAGTGAGTTCACGAGAGATTTGGAGCGAATAGCGGATGTGGGACCCGCTAGTGCGTTAAGTGAGAGAAATTCGGCCAATTAGGTTAAGTTGTGCAGTAAGGCATTAAATTACTAGGTGCTAAGTGATAATTAGAGGTTGGTTAGATATTTGGTCATTAATAAGCTAAAGGATAAGAAAGAAATCCAAAAGTGCCACGTGTCGCGTTCTTATTGGACCAAGCTTGCCTAACTTTCCTTTAACTTTACCAAAAGCTTAATTTTGACCAAAAATCATCTTCATTTTGCTCCTTGATGGCCGAAAAATAGAGAGAGAAAAGAACAAGAGAGTTTCAACTTTTTCTTTCAATTTCTTGTCCAAAACTTGAAAACCAACTGATAAAAATCCGAATCCCTCCGTAGAACTAGCTTACTAAGGAAGATTGAAGGTGCTTGTGGAGTTATTTTGCAAGGGAAAGCTCTAAGTTGCTACCTTTCTTGAAGCTTAAGGTATTTTGTTTGGAACTTCATTTTTGTCCATAATAATGGTGAATTAGTGGCTTATATCGGTTAAGGAGCTTGTTTTATGGATGATTTTGTGGATTAAAGTGAAGTTTGGTGAATTTATTATTTTCTTGGGAATTTTTTCTGATTTCATATGATAATCATAGTTGGCTTGGATTAATGGCTTAATATGGTGCAAATTGGAGTTATTATACGTTAATTGTGGTGAATTGCGGAAAATTTCAGCTTTAGGGTTTCTATATGGTAGTAATCTGTCCTGTTTTTGCACTGTATGTTCGACCTTGAGAGAGACCAAATCAGCCCTTTCTCAAAACATGAAAGTTGTAGGTATTGGAGTTAGCTAGCTACTGGTAAACTTTCAGCTCAATCGGAGCATCAGAACTTGTGAAATGACCGAAATACCCTTGACTGCCCACAAGCCTTGTTTCACGGACAGATTTCTATTCTCTCTGGAATTTCGATTTTTGACCATGAAAATGCATGATTTGGCTTTGGAGGTCTTCATAATAAATGTAGGTATATGTATTGGCTTCGAAACGCTATAAGATTCGTCTCAAACGGACAAGTGTAGCTTTGGTTGTGGTTGTTATGCCGAAAGGTGCGTGGAACTTGATGATTCCAGAAATTTTCTTTGCTTGACCTGATATTTGTAACTTAAGGTGTGGAGCTTAATTGTGATTGATTTTGGAGCTATCAATTGGCTATATATGAGGGGTATTGAGACCCTAATTAGGTGTGTTCAATAGTTTGTGATTTATATGTGAAATTGTGGTTGAATTGGATTGAGTTTGATGTGGTTTGTAGGATGGAAAAGTAAGGGAAAACAAGGGAGGTGCTGTCAAAATTTTCGCAGGAATCCTTGAGCAGTTTTGGGAAATTTGCTATAACTTGATGTAAAAATATTCGAATTAAATCCCTCTTGTTGCGTTTTAAACTAGATTCATAGGGCTATAAACCGTGTAAATTTCAGACCCTAGTTCTTTCTGTGTGAATTATGGTGATTTTTCAAAGTTGACTGAAATTACGTACCTGTTCTGTCTTTTACTGGATGGAGCTGCGACTTGAGGCTGAAATTCGACCGACTTGTGATCTGAATCTTAAAAATGTGTCTTCTCAGAAATTATACCCCTTTGAGTGTATTTTCCGACGGTATAAATTTTATCAATTTTGGACTTAAGACTTGTGAGATATGATTTTTCCAATGAGGGTGTGCAAAACTGGAAAATCCTGTTTTTCTAGAATTATTCTTACCTTCATTTTGCACCTTAAGTTTGGAGTTAGTAAATCATTGTAGGTATGGTTTTGGAAGAAATGAAAGGTTTTGGGGCCGTTTTTACCCTAGGACCAACTATTACCCCTTTTTACTCGAAAGTTACATTTTATCTTCTTGCATTGTAGACCATTTGAATAGGCATTCGACTAGTAGTCGAGTCTCACTTGTGCACTCCGTTTACGGGGTTTGTGAATGCGAAAACTCTGATTTTCTTGTCTTGGTTATTCTAGGATTTCTCGGGGATTAAAGCCCTACTTTGGGTGAAGATTTTTGACGTATCTTTACTTGGATTGGTCAGTGTACCACTCCCTTACTTAGTTACTTAACTTGGTTTCTGTTCATGCAATCTGTAATTTGAATGATTGTACTATCTGTTTATTCCGTTGAGACAAGGGTGTACTTTATCACCCTCGTTCTCTTGTCCGCATGCCTATTTACTGTGGAAAATTTGAATCTGTTATCTGTGCTTAATCTACTGCCGTGTGGACCTTGCATCCAACGACCTTTCTGTTACCTCTGAGCTCAAATCCTGTGGCTAGTTATTCGAGTCGAGCCGGTAAATGCCTGGTCGATTAGATAACGAACCACAGTAGTCTATTTCTGAGAAATCTTTGGGTATTGGAGACTCTGGATTTCTGGTATACTCGAGTATTACCACCCTCTGTTCGGTTGAGGTGTTCGGGCCCGGTAAGGGGTATGTTTGGTGGACGGAATTCGGTGTAAAGTGGGGTCTACGGACATGTTGGTTCTATCTATGTTGACGGAGAGTCAACGAGTTTGGATCAAGTATCGCAATTGGGCATTTTGGCTCCTGAGAGGCACCTGTATCCTTTCCCTTTGAAATGTTTATTTATTTCCCTATCTGGTGTGTATAACTGCATGATTGATACGTGAAATGCCATGATTCATGACTACTTGTACTTCTGGTACCTCATTGAGCATAAGGTCACCCCCTTCCCGTTATCTTTGTTTTCCTTACAGGGAACAACACTTTTGATCCATGATTTCGAAGAAAGTGTCAAGCTAGTGTAAATGTTGTTTTGTTACGCTCTTTTATAATCAAAACCCTAGTTACTTTTATCAAGTATCACGTTTTGACTTGTACAACTTTCTATGTATGTACTTAAGTGTTTAAGCCTGTATATTAGGTGTATTCGTTTGAGATACAACTTGTAATCATTCGGAACATTTTAGTTGTGTGTAATCGGCGTAGTAGTCTCCGAGTGTTTGTTTTCTTTGGTTTCGATCGCGCGTAATCTAGGGTTTGTGTGATTCGACTTCGTAGTCCTGGCGAGAGCTGGGCAGGCGGTCCGCCAACCCCTTTGGTTCGCCTTAGGGGAAGGTGGGGCTGTCACACAATTGGGTTGATGTTTTGATGATTATGGTAAATGATTGGCGTGATATTGCTTACTCACATCATGAACCGTGAGTAGTTTTTAGGTTGCTAAAGTTGAATAAGAATAAGAAAAGTTGCAGAAGTATTCTTGTCATAGTTTGTATGGAGTTTGCATGAAACTTTTCCAGGTTTTACACAACCTCCTTCTCAGTTTTTGCTTGTTCGGATTTTGTGTTTTGTGGCTTGGTTCAAAGTCTTGATGTTTGGTCGAAGAATTTTTGCTCAAAGTTGTGTGTTTGGGTCTGAAATCCGTGTTGAGAAACAAAAGTGCGGCCAACTTTTTTTGTTGCAGAAGGTTTTCCGTGAGCTTGCATGTAGCATTTGCATGAATCTTGCATGAGATCTTCCCAAGAATTCCCTTGCTTAGCCATGTTTAATTGGGGTTGGTTCATAGTCTTGTATGAATTTTGTTTTGCCGAAAGTTTGCATAGAGCCATAGAAGCTCTCGGATGAAAGTTGCAGCAGAAATGGTAGAAGCAATGTAGCTTTGATTGACCGAAAGCCTTATTTGCATGCATGCAAATGATGTTTAAATTGCATTCTAACTCCTTAGTTTTTGTTTAATGCTACTGTGACCTAACTAATCAAATGATTTAATCAAAATTTGTCCACTAATCATGTCATTTTTTTTAGCATGTCTTAATGGGTTTTGGATAGATTTTTAGTGGGATTCTAGGATAAAATTCGAAAGTTTAATAATTTTAAGAATTTATAGTTTTGATTTCCACTTAGATCAAAGTTTTAACTAATTTTTGTCGTTTAATCCTAATAAATCAGTTTCCATTATTTTGTGAATTTTAGCATTTGATTGGTAGGTTTCCTTTTAAGTCCTTGATTTTAATTGATTTCCTTTTAGATCCTTCATACTTGCAATTATAATGATTTTGATCCCCTAATTTCTCTAATTTTTTTCCAAATTGGGTCCTTATTAGTGTTAATTTGTCAAATATGGTTTGTTTACTTTTATTTGAATACCTTGATTGATTTAATTTTGTATTTATCGCCATTGTTTTTTATTATTTGTTAATTAAAGTGATGCCTTGATCCTTTTTATTATTTTGGAGGGTAAATACGTAAATTCGTGTCATTAGGGCCCCAACTCAAGGGAGGTACACTCTATCCCTTATTTTTGCTTTATTTGACCTTATGTGCACTTATGTGACTTTATGTGTTTAGTTGTATGCCCCTTGAATGTTTTTATTTTATTATCCCCTTTACTTGTTTCAATTTTCAAATGTTTATTTATTTTATTTTCAATTTTGATTATTTAAAAGACACTTGAATGCCAAGTTGTAATAGTTATGAGGTTCGAGATCTATATTTAGATAGTATATGTAATAGTTAGCTATTTATTTTATTTATTTATTTATTTCTCCCCCTTTAGATTGTAGTTAAGGCCCCTCATGTAATAGTTAGGGTTTTATTTGCTTTATTTGTTTTGTGTGCCTTGCATGCCTACGTATTACATGTTTACCGCTTTCCTAGAATTTTGCATCTAGATATCATGCCTATTTGCTATGTCTTTATGTGAACTTATGTGTTTATTTGCTTTTTATTAGTTTTACATGATTAATTAAGTTACAATTAAGGTGTGACGTGATATCACACTAGTCCAACGCTAGTTATGGTTCCCTTGTCCGATTCCCCACTAGTCCAACGCTAGTAAGAAAGTAGAAATATGGGTTAGTCCAATGCTAGACCTTTAGGAGCCCTTCGAGCGTTAGATCATGATTGTGTGATAAAATCACTTCATCTCATGTATATTTTTCTATTTTTAGGGTTTTATCATTTTTTATGACATTTTCCTTTTAACCCTTATCCCATACTCCCCCTTTATGTATATGTATTTTTTCCCTTTTTTCCTTATGCATACCCCCTATCCATATTTCCCTTTATAAGTATATCTCTTATCCCTTTGTACGAAAATATGACATTAGACTTGCACTTTATTTAGGGAAATAGAAATTATATTAAATCATTTGCTTGATTAGATAGGAAAAACCCCTCAAATATGAGATATGGACGAGTTTGGCTTTTTAACCTTAACATGCTCGTATTCCCTCTATTAAAGGGAAAATTAAGTCACGAGTATTAGTTTCCTCGTACTCGATATGATGCATCCCTTTAGATCATGTTTTCGTATATAATTATTTTATTATTTTTATTTTTATTTTTATTTTTACTTCCTTTTGAGTCTCATATTTTTGCACAATTCGTGACTTTTTCGAAAGTTTAATTTTTGGCATCGCAATTAATGCAATTTGCATCAAATAATTTCGAAAAAATATTCTGACCCCGATAATTAGGTCTAGGTTTGCATTTATGTAAATACCTTCAAAATGTGATAAATTTTTAGGTTAAAAATAAGAAAATCCTTGACTAAATCACGCAACTAGCCTTGGTTAGGTTGAGAGGGTGCCTTGGTTTTTTATCCTTGCCTTCCCTCTCTTCAAATGTGACTTCCGAATCTTTTTCTCTGATTTTCGTAGACTTAGGAGTCGTTTAAAAAGGGTTTTCCATAATTTTATTTAAAAAGATCATTTTAGGTGACTTGGTACACCTTAACTCTATATCAATTGGCGACTCCGATTTTTTTTATTTAAAACCCTTTTTAAACTTTATTTTGGGTCAAATCGTCGCACTTTCAAACCCCATTCTAGACCCAATTTCTTTATTTTAAAAACATATTTTTCAAAAACACATTTTGTTTCAATCAAAATCAAAAGAAAATTCCATTTTCTTAAAAACCATTTATTTTTCTTTTAAAAAACGGGGCGCGACAAGAAGAGTCGGCTCGGGACTGGGGGTTGTAATGGTGAACGGGAACTGTAAAATAAGTGGAGTTCTACGGACCCAATACCGACCCGGTTGATAGAGTGTCATCGCGAGAAAGTAATTGATCGAGCCGTGACGAAACAAGTGGAACCTAGTTTCTGAGAGCTGCTGTATCCTTATTGAGTGTGTTTTATTTTAAATTACGAATTATTTGAATGTTATAACTTTATTTCTCGCATAAGTGCCATTACTACTTGAACTATGTGTTTGCATGTTTTTTTTGGCTTCACTGAGTATTAGCTCATCTCATTAGCTTTGTTTTCCTTAATAGGAGCAGAAATGTGATGAATTGTGGAAAAACCAACTTGGAGGACTTTTAATTAGGATTTTGATTGTAATTGTTTAGACAACTTTTGGAGGTTGTATATTTTGGGGAATGTTGATGTACTTTTAGTATCTTGTTATGTAAGATTTAAATGTTTATTAAGAAAGCGACCTTTCTTCATATTTTCAACTTTTAGTATTGATTGTTATTCATAAATTGAATTCGTCTCGTAGTGAGTTCTGGCGAGAGTTGGGCAGGCGTCCCGCCGATACCCTTGGATTCGCCCTCGGAAGAAGTGGGGGCGTCACACTTTTGCTTCGTGAAAAGCTTTTACACGTGCCTTTGCATTCTCAACTTTGGGCCTTCTCAAGAGTTTCAATAAAAGTATTAACTTGAGCTGCCGCTAAAGTTTCTTGGATCTCCAAATTAAACTCCTGTATAAATCGTCTCACCCTCCTCTGCTCCATAACCATCAATTTCGGAATAAATTTGGACAGTTTAGTGAATTGTGTTTCATATTCGGCCACACTCAGGGTTCCCTAACGTAATTTAATAAAATCATCCTCCCTCTTCTATTGGACTAGAGGTGGGAAATATTTCTCATTAAATTCTTTCATAAAATTTATCCAAGTCCATGCCGTCTGTTCTCTCTCCTATTTTGCCCTAATAACATTCTACCACGCCCGAGCGAGTCCCTCAAAGTGAAAGCCGGCAAATGCCACTTGTCTTTTCTCCGTATAATTCAAGGCGATAAAATATTAACCATACCCTCCAACCAATGCTCAGCTATCTCTGGATTAAGCCCTCTAGGGAATTTAGGAGGAACAAACTTTTGAAAACGCTTTAGAGCCATGTCCTCTCCGTTTTCAGGGTTCCTAGACTGATTCACTGGAGTTTGGTCTTATTGCTCTACTTATTGTGCTAAGATATTAGCCATTTGTTGTATTGTTGTTGCTACTTGATCCCCTGTTTCGGCTCTTGGTTCCTATTGCTGCTCTGTCACCGCATCTCTTGTTTCTCTTGGTTCTTGCACTTGCCTACCGCCACGTTCACGGCTAGCCCTACATCCCCGACTAGCCTCTCGTCCTTAATTTCGTCTACCCTCCATACCCTTTTCTCTCTCTCTTTTTTTTTCCAAAAGGTTATATAGCATATAAACAAAATAAATCGACTATAACAGAAAAAGAAAGACATTTTTAAATCACATGGTCAAAGATAAGGAAATGCACTTAGTACATTGATAGCATTCCAAGTTCATTCATCAGGTTACAAAGATACTTTACATATCAACTAGATCAAAACCAAGTGCGTAAAACAAAGCAGATACTAAACGCATTAGTATTGATACATCACTAGCAGCATACATACAGTGGTAGAACAAGAAATGGCTTGTAATCCCAGTTACCCACACCTACGTCCTGTGTGAGAACCCGAGGAAGACAAAAAAAAATCCGGTTTTAGGGTTTTAGGGTTTTATCGGTTTCCGTGCACACATTTTCTATATTTTCTTTATTATATTCATTTTATACATGTTTTATAAGTAAATATAGTATTTAAGTCATTTTTCTAGTATAAGTGAGTTCACGAGAGATTTGGAGCAAATAGCGGATGTGGGACCCGCTAAGGCGTTAAGTGAGAG
Organism: Coffea humblotiana; assembly: GCA_023065735.1. NCBI lineage: Eukaryota > Viridiplantae > Streptophyta > Magnoliopsida > Gentianales > Rubiaceae > Coffea > Coffea humblotiana. The sequence goes on from JACYVW010000031.1 coordinate 226,061, forward strand.
AAATTCGGCCAATTAGGTTAAGTTGTGCAGTAAGGCATTAAATTACTGAGTGTTAAGAGATAACTGGAGGTTAGTTAGGTATTTAATCATTGGAAGCTAAAGGATAAGGAGAAATCCAAAAAGGCGACACGTGGCGCGATCCTATTGGGCCAACACTTGGCCTAACTTTCTACAACTTTACCAAAAGCAAAATTTGACCAAATCATCTTCATTTTGCAAGCTTCTTGGCTGAAATTCCTCTAGAGAGAAAAGGAAAGAAAGCTTCAACTTCTACTTCAATTCCTTGTCCAAATCTTGCAAATCAACCGATAAAAATCCGATTTCCTCCGTAGGAATTGCTTATTAAGGAAGATCAAAGGTGCTTGTGGAGTGATTTTGCAAAGAGAAGCCCTAAGTTGCTACCTTTCTTGGTGATTGAGGTATATTGCTTAGAACTTCAATTTTGTCCATAATAATTGCAAAGTAGTGGCTTATATCGGTTAAGGAGCTTAGTTTATGGATGAATTTGTGGTTTAAAGTGAAGTTTGGTGAATTTATCATTTTCTTGGGAATTTTTCTGTTTTCATATGATGACTAAGGTTGGCTTGGATTGGTGGCTTAGTATGGTATGGAATTGAAGTTATTGTGCATTAATTGTGGTTAATTGCGGAAATTTCAGCTTTATGTGGGAAAATTCCAGATTAGGGTTCTTATATTGCCCTGTTCTGACCAGTTCTGTTCGTCCAGGATGGAGGCCGAATTGGCCTTAGCTCAAAACATGAAAGTTGTAGAGAATTAAGTGTAGATTATGCCTGTAAAATTTCAGCTCAATCGGAGAACGGTAGCCTGTGAAATGACTATTTTACCCCTGCTTCCCTGTTTCTGTCCGGAAATGATAATCAGCCTCTGTAATTGGCTCGTTTGACTGGGAAGATGAATGAATTAACTTTTGATGCCTTCTTAAGAATTGTAGCCTTGTATCTTAGCTTTCTAATGGCTTTGGAATCAACTGAATCGGAGTTGTGTAGCCTGAGTTATTGCTGGTTAAATTCAGTGCTGATAACTAGACTGATCTTAAACTTTTGGATCTGTGTTTGGTAAATTCGACTTAGACAAACTATAAATTAGGTTAAGTGGCCTTCATAAAAGTTGTTCCCCTCTGTCTTATCTTCGAAATAGTATAAGGTTCACCCCGATTCGATAACCATAGCTTCGGTTATGACTAAAATGCTACGAGATACCAAATCTGCCATTTAGCTTTTGTCTCCAAAATTGATATTTGCTTGCACTATTGCACTTGTGTTATACTGGGATGATTTTGGAGCCTATGGAAGGGCTATTGTGGTAACCTTATTTGTGTGTGTTTCTGGGGCTGATTGAGGAAAATAATGAAGCCATATATGGCTGGAAATTTGGTAAACACAAAGGGCACGCCGCCCAACTTTCTAGGCCGCTTGGTTCCTTCAAGTTTGAGTTGATTCTTAGTAGATGAACGGCTTTTAGGTCATTCAAGCCCCTAGGTCCTCCTGTTACCTTTTCGTTCCGAAATCACGCTTTTGCAACTTTGCCTTCATAGTTCATTTGGGGTAGGCATACGACTCATAGTCGAGCCTCACTTGTGCGTTTCATTTACTAGAATTTGGGATGTGAAAACCTTAATTGCTACTTTGGTTATTTTAGGGTTTCTTGGCGATTAAAGTCATTTTGGGGGAAAAAACTTTTGAAGTATCTGCACTTGAACTGGTGAGTGTACCACCCCCTTAAATTGGTGCTTATCTGATTCATCTGTACTTGCAACTTGCAACTTGATTATCTGTGACTTTTGTAAGGTTCGTATGGAACGTGAGTGTACTATGGCATGATTTAAGTGCTTAAGTGACTATATGTCTTTGAAACTGTAAAGTGCTCAACTGTGAACTGCGGGAACGAGGCGAGGGTGTACTTTACCGCTCTCGTCCTCTTACTGTGTAACTGTTTACCATTGTACTGCACTGTGTTTGACTGGAAACTGTGAAACTGCACTGCGATTGACTTGAATATTGGGCATGAGCCCCACCACTGTACTGTAATCACTGAGCTCAAAGCCCTAGTGGAAGTTACTCGAGTCGAGCCAGCAAGGGCTGGTAGACGAGGTAACGACCCTCGGGTCACTGTTTGTCGAGTGGAGTGTATCTCCTCGACCTTCCGGTATACTCGAGTATTACCACCCACTGTACTGCTGAGGTGTTCGGGCCCGGTGAGGGGTATGTTTGGTGGACGGAATCGGCGTTAAAGTGGTGCTCTACTGGACGGGTTACTTTATTTGAAAGTTGACGGAGTGTCAACTACTATTTGATCAAGCTCCGATGAAGCAATGGGAACTTTGGCTCCTGAGAGCCACCTGTATCCTTTCTCTTGGAAATGATTAATTATTTCCCTATCTGGTGTGTATAACTGCATGATTGATACGTGAAATGCCATGATTCATGACTACTTGTACTTATGGTACCTCATTGAGCGTAAGCTCACCCCGTTCCGTTACTTTTGTTTTCCTTACAGGGTTTAACTTCTTGGAAATCATGATTTTTGAAGAAAAGGGGCGAGCTATTGTATATGTATTTTGTTAAGCTCTTTTGCAACTGAAACCCTAATTGTATTTTCACCGATATGGATACCCTGACTTGTATTTTAGTTACTTTGTTCAAGACTTTGATGTAACAATATGTATAAGTGTAATCATTTGAGATGTTGTGATTCTATGGTTTTGGATTCTATCGCGCGTAGTCTAGGGTTTTGTGGGATTCGATTCCGTAGTCCTGGCGAGAGCTAGGCAGGCAGTCCGCCAACCCCTTTGGTTCGCCTTAGGGGAAGGTGGGGCTGTCACAGTTGGTATCAGAGCCACGTCGCGTGGTCTCTGCGCGGAGTGAGCTTGGGCCATGTGGTGATATGGTCCCGATCATGAGAATAAGAGTAAAGGACTAAGTGTTTTTTTTCGAGGAAAGGTTATGACTTATGATAGTTGTAAGTGTAAAATCTTTGCCATGTTACTTGAGGTGGATAGATGTGTACGTCAGGTAGGAATCTTAAACCTTGTTGATTTACTCTTGGGAGCGTACGGCCTGAGTTGTAAATTCTCTTAGTTTTGGATTCTTGTACTTGAGTACCAGATACTTTTCTAAGGGAATAGTTGCGAATTCGGAAGGGGTATAATCTTGTGTATTATGAGGTGATTAGAATTCATAAGTGATTTTGAGATAAGTCCTGATGACAAAGTTCAGAGCACGGAGAATTCCTGTATTGGACTTGATATTGACCCGATTGAGGAAACTGGAATGAGGAATGCTATCTTAGACTTGTCCAATAAAAGTTTAGCTAGGGTTTTACTAGATTGTGGTTAGATTTGGACTTTAATAGTTGTTGTGGATGTTTAACGTGTTAGCTTTGAAAATCTATTTTGTTTCCCCTATGAATGTATAAATTGTTATGTGTTCACTTGTTTTTATTATGGACTACTTTAAACTACATTTTTTGGTAGTTTAGTGGTATCAGAAGGGGTTGTTGGTATCGGAAGGGGTTATTGAATTAGAGCTAGGAAGCTATCTATGATGAATGAGGATCACGAGCTGTGGTTGGTAAGTGATTCCAAAACTGTTTCCAAAATTATTTTCAAACTATTTCCTGCACTGTTTTCTTGCGTGTGTGCCATGCAATGATTTGGTTCAGATGAGTGCTTGAAAGTCTTGTGCTTAAAACCAACGTCTCCATTTTACTGGCACTTGATTTGAATATGGGAGCACTGATGGCTCTCTTGTACTGCTTGACTGTTACTGGATTTTATTGGAGAGTTGGAAGTTTAAGTACTACGATTTCCCTGACTCACAAGAGCAATAAACTTACATTTGATTACTGATAAATGCATTAGTGTGAACTTCTTTGATTATTGATTTTTATTGGACATTTGTTGAGCTTTTAGCTTACCGAAAAAAAAAAAAATGTATTCCCTTTCCACAAAGCTTGAGGCAAAGGAAATGCTTGGATTAACTTGTTAGTGTGACGGGATGGGAGATCTCGGATATTTTTGAATTTTGATTAGAGTGATCCTTAGTGCCTGAGTGCCTTTTGAGAACTATCCTGATTTGATTAGGGCATGAATGAGGAGATGCTCTTGTGAGATAGAAGAATTCACTGTGGAATCATTTTATGAGCAAAAGAGAGAATTTCGAGGACGAAATTCTTTAAGGGGGAGAGAGTGTGAGAACCCGAGGAAGACAAAAAAAAAATCCGGTTTTAGGGTTTTAGGGTTTTATCGGTTTCCGTGCACACATTTTCTATATTTTCTTTATTATATTCATTTTATACATGTTTTATAAGTAAATATAGTATTTAAGTCATTTTTCTAGTATAAGTGAGTTCACGAGAGATTTGGAGCAAATAGCGGATGTGGGACCCGCTAAGGCGTTAAGTGAGAGAAATTCGGCCAATTAGGTTAAGTTGTGCAGTAAGGCATTAAATTACTGAGTGTTAAGAGATAACTGGAGGTTAGTTAGGTATTTAATCATTGGAAGCTAAAGGATAAGGAGAAATCCAAAAAGGCGACACGTGGCGCGATCCTATTGGGCCAACACTTGGCCTAACTTTCTACAACTTTACCAAAAGCAAAATTTGACCAAATCATCTTCATTTTGCAAGCTTCTTGGCTGAAATTCCTCTAGAGAGAAAAGGAAAGAAAGCTTCAACTTCTACTTCAATTCCTTGTCCAAATCTTGCAAATCAACCGATAAAAATCCGATTTCCTCCGTAGGAATTGCTTATTAAGGAAGATCAAAGGTGCTTGTGGAGTGATTTTGCAAAGAGAAGCCCTAAGTTGCTACCTTTCTTGGTGATTGAGGTATATTGCTTAGAACTTCAATTTTGTCCATAATAATTGCAAAGTAGTGGCTTATATCGGTTAAGGAGCTTAGTTTATGGATGAATTTGTGGTTTAAAGTGAAGTTTGGTGAATTTATCATTTTCTTGGGAATTTTTCTGTTTTCATATGATGACTAAGGTTGGCTTGGATTGGTGGCTTAGTATGGTATGGAATTGAAGTTATTGTGCATTAATTGTGGTTAATTGCGGAAATTTCAGCTTTATGTGGGAAAATTCCAGATTAGGGTTCTTATATTGCCCTGTTCTGACCAGTTCTGTTCGTCCAGGATGGAGGCCGAATTGGCCTTAGCTCAAAACATGAAAGTTGTAGAGAATTAAGTGTAGATTATGCCTGTAAAATTTCAGCTCAATCGGAGAACGGTAGCCTGTGAAATGACTATTTTACCCCTGCTTCCCTGTTTCTGTCCGGAAATGATAATCAGCCTCTGTAATTGGCTCGTTTGACTGGGAAGATGAATGAATTAACTTTTGATGCCTTCTTAAGAATTGTAGCCTTGTATCTTAGCTTTCTAATGGCTTTGGAATCAACTGAATCGGAGTTGTGTAGCCTGAGTTATTGCTGGTTAAATTCAGTGCTGATAACTAGACTGATCTTAAACTTTTGGATCTGTGTTTGGTAAATTCGACTTAGACAAACTATAAATTAGGTTAAGTGGCCTTCATAAAAGTTGTTCCCCTCTGTCTTATCTTCGAAATAGTATAAGGTTCACCCCGATTCGATAACCATAGCTTCGGTTATGACTAAAATGCTACGAGATACCAAATCTGCCATTTAGCTTTTGTCTCCAAAATTGATATTTGCTTGCACTATTGCACTTGTGTTATACTGGGATGATTTTGGAGCCTATGGAAGGGCTATTGTGGTAACCTTATTTGTGTGTGTTTCTGGGGCTGATTGAGGAAAATAATGAAGCCATATATGGCTGGAAATTTGGTAAACACAAAGGGCACGCCGCCCAACTTTCTAGGCCGCTTGGTTCCTTCAAGTTTGAGTTGATTCTTAGTAGATGAACGGCTTTTAGGTCATTCAAGCCCCTAGGTCCTCCTGTTACCTTTTCGTTCCGAAATCACGCTTTTGCAACTTTGCCTTCATAGTTCATTTGGGGTAGGCATACGACTCATAGTCGAGCCTCACTTGTGCGTTTCATTTACTAGAATTTGGGATGTGAAAACCTTAATTGCTACTTTGGTTATTTTAGGGTTTCTTGGCGATTAAAGTCATTTTGGGGGAAAAAACTTTTGAAGTATCTGCACTTGAACTGGTGAGTGTACCACCCCCTTAAATTGGTGCTTATCTGATTCATCTGTACTTGCCAACTTGCAACTTGATTATCTGTGACTTTTGTAAGGTTCGTATGGAACGTGAGTGTACTATGGCATGATTTAAGTGCTTAAGTGACTATATGTCTTTGAAACTGTAAAGTGCTCAACTGTGAACTGCGGGAACGAGGCGAGGGTGTACTTTACCGCTCTCGTCCTCTTACTGTGTAACTGTTTACCATTGTACTGCACTGTGTTTGACTGGAAACTGTGAAACTGCACTGCGATTGACTTGAATATTGGGCATGAGCCCCACCACTGTACTGTAATCACTGAGCTCAAAGCCCTAGTGGAAGTTACTCGAGTCGAGCCAGCAAGGGCTGGTAGACGAGGTAACGACCCTCGGGTCACTGTTTGTCGAGTGGAGTGTATCTCCTCGACCTTCCGGTATACTCGAGTATTACCACCCACTGTACTGCTGAGGTGTTCGGGCCCGGTGAGGGGTATGTTTGGTGGACGGAATCGGCGTTAAAGTGGTGCTCTACTGGACGGGTTACTTTATTTGAAAGTTGACGGAGTGTCAACTACTATTTGATCAAGCTCCGATGAAGCAATGGGAACTTTGGCTCCTGAGAGCCACCTGTATCCTTTCTCTTGGAAATGATTAATTATTTCCCTATCTGGTGTGTATAACTGCATGATTGATACGTGAAATGCCATGATTCATGACTACTTGTACTTATGGTACCTCATTGAGCGTAAGCTCACCCCGTTCCGTTACTTTTGTTTTCCTTACAGGGTTTAACTTCTTGGAAATCATGATTTTTGAAGAAAAGGGGCGAGCTATTGTATATGTATTTTGTTAAGCTCTTTTGCAACTGAAACCCTAATTGTATTTTCACCGATATGGATACCCTGACTTGTATTTTAGTTACTTTGTTCAAGACTTTGATGTAACAATATGTATAAGTGTAATCATTTGAGATGTTGTGATTCTATGGTTTTGGATTCTATCGCGCGTAGTCTAGGGTTTTGTGGGATTCGATTCCGTAGTCCTGGCGAGAGCTAGGCAGGCAGTCCGCCAACCCCTTTGGTTCGCCTTAGGGGAAGGTGGGGCTGTCACATCCTGCATTCTCGAGTCTCTAATCTATGTCATTATCGAACCAACTGATTCTACCTCTCCCTAGAACGCAGGTTGCCCTACTTTAGGCTCAAGATTAAGTTCATTAGGGCCTGCATACCTTTGACCTCCCTTGGCTATGTTCACTTGTACTATCTCATCTACAAGCATCTCAAATTAGTCAAAGTACAAACCGCTTCAATTGCAGGTACAAATTCAAATACATCATTAGTAATGCCAATCCAAGGTAATAACCTATTCTTTCGATCTAGAAACAATTCATATAAGCATGACCTAATCGCATCTTCCACACTTACCTCAATTTCATTCGTAACCGTCATAAAAGTATCAACTTTTTGGTACTCAGGTACAAGAATCAAAAAATAGGATAATTCACAACTCGAGTCGGCCGGTCCTAAGAGTAAATCACCTATATTAGAGATTCCTACCTGACATATATATCTATCTTCTCCAAGTATCATGATAAGAGTTTAACACCTATAACATTCATGATTCACAACTTATACTCTAGAAGAGTACTTAATCCTTTACACATTCACATAATAGGGACCATAACACCACTTGACCCAAACTCACCCCGCACAGAGACCACGCGAATTGGCTCTGATACCACCTGTGATGACCCCACCTCCCCCTAGGACTCACTCACTAATGTTCTTGAAATAGCCGTTCAAGCCTTGAAATTAATATAAAAGTTTCATTTTGTGACGACTTAAAAATTTGCTTATATTTTCTTATCATTCCCTCTTATTTTGAATAAGTTAATTTAGAATTCCTTTTACTCCTAATTTTCTTCCCTCGATAGTTGTAATATATAATTGAATCGAGAGTTTTACTTTTACTTTTATAGTTAGAGCAAATTAGGGTTTTTGCGCATTTTGGTAGTGTGATCACTTGGTGAAGTGTGTGTACTAAATTTGGTGGATAAGAGCAAGTATTAAGTAAGAGAAGTGTGTGATTAGAAGTGCTAATAATAAGTTAGTGAATCATCAGTTAAAACACAAGTACGAGAGACTTAAGGTGCACCGTTTTGCTACCGATTAAGTACACCAATTGACCACTACTTTCTTACCCTAATCTCCTTATTTTTATTTCATTTAATTTCCCTTAAATTACCCTTAAGTCAGCCACCATTATTGACTAAGTAAAAGGAAAGAAAAAAAAAAGAGAGAAAACTTGGCCTTGCCAAGTGTCAAAGATCCAAGAGTTGTTTGACTAAGACATCTTTTTTTCTCCTTATCTTTCCCTTGGACCAAATTTGCTTTATTATTTGCTTGGCTTGGCCGAAAATAGGAGAGAAAAAAAGAGAGGAGAAACCTTCCATTTCCACCTTGATCTTGCTTTGTTTGAGTTAATCACAAAAACTAAACTGATTAAACTTACATCAAGAGTGTTAGGAAGTTTGGTGTGGTGAAAGTTTTGGAAGAAATAGTTTGGTTCCTCAATTTTCAAGAAGGTTATAGAAGGTATAAGTTCATCCACTTCTCTTCTTTTTCTTAATCTTGCTAAATACGGTGTAGATGGCATTAATCTTTGAATATTATAGATGATTTTTTAGTTTTGGGTTGTTTAGTGAAAGTTTCAACTAGGGTTTGCTATTTTAGCCTTAATTTATATTGTTCAACTATCTTATGTTGGTATGGAGATTGGATATGGAATTTATGAGGTGATTAGTGGCATGGTTGTGACTTTTTAGTGTTCAAAGATGAAATTTCACCTTTGATAAGAAAATTCCGACTTTGGTAGTGGTTGATTATTTGCTAAAATGACTTATATTTGGATGGTTTGTAACCTAGATGAAGAGCTATCTTGATATGCATACTTGTGGTGTTTGAATTAGGTTGATTTGAGGAAATCAATGAAGCTTTAAATGGCTGGAAAAATAGATAAATACAAAGGGTATGCTGCTCAAATTTTCATTCGAGAAATAAGTGAGTGAACTTGGAACTTGAGCAGTGATTCGGGGATGAATTGGACTTCGGTTGTGTAGGGTATTCAAGTTTTCTTTAGTAGAGATATATAAGTTGAATTTTTACCAAAACTTCTATACTTTTAAAGGTGAAAGTAGCGACCACTTTAAATACGATTTCCTAGTTTTTTTAACATCAAATTGTGAACTTATAGGTGTTAAACGCTTCTTTATCGAAACCAAAAGAGCAAGCATGAATTTTCTAGGGTTTGATAAGTAAAATGAGTACTATTTAAATGAGTTTTATTTATCTGGTTTTCTTTAAGTGAAGCTCTTATAGCGAAACCTAATTGCTTTCAAACTGTCCAATGATATTTTATTGCAGATTTGGACTCCAACTAAGGAGTTGACCTTGGACGTGGTTTTGAAAAGAAATAAATTGTTGGTGAGTGTTCTCAAGTGCATGATTGAACTTGATATTTGAGAGAAATACTTGACTTGTTTGGACGAGTAAGGGTGTACTTTATCGTACTTGCCCTAATGTGATTTATTACTGTTTACTAGCTATTATTGACTTGATATACATGTGTACAACTTGAATACTACCTGAGATCTTGTACTTGACTTGTAAGTGCTGAGCAATAACATGTACAACATTCAATCCGAGTGGGAGGTGCCTTTCATCCCGTTTCACTACTTTTATCCTCACCCTATTGGTTAGTCAGTCGAATCGAGCTAGTACGGGCTTGGTCAAGGAGACTGGCGAACCATAGCTACTGTTTATTGTTTATTATTTATTGTATAATCCTTTGGATATGATCCACTGGATTCGATATATTCGAGTATTACCATCACTTTTACATTGAAGTTCGGGCCTAGTAAGGGGGTTGATTGGTAGATAGAAATTAGTGTAAAGTGGAGATCTATGGTCACGGTTTTGCTTCTTTAAATGTTGATGGAGTGTCAACGGATTCATATCAAGTAATGCAATGGGAATTTGGCTCTTGTGAGCCATCTGTATCCTTATAGTTTGAAATGATTGTTACTTGTAGTGCTATTGTTTCTTTTTATGAACTTTTACACTCGCTCATTTTGAGATTTCAAGTTTTACATATGGCCAACTTGCTGCTTGGGTCTGCATGAAGTTTTGGAACCTCACTGAGTTTGACTCACTTTATTAGTTTTGTTTTCCTTACAGGGAAATCGAGTGCGGGTATGAGACTGGTTCAGGCTAGCGTTGTCTAGTTTTTGAATTCTGTGTTTGTACTCACGTTAGTGCTTGATTAGGGTTGGAAGTTAGTTAGAACTTGAATCTCTTGTTATGTTCGGATATGTATGAATGGTTGAGCTAGAAATGAATGTAAATGTACTTTCTAAGTTTGGGAACTGTTGTTTCCTTTACTTTTGAAGTTGTAACTTATTTTCTTGACGTGAGTGAGTGAGTCCTGGCGAGAGTTGGGCAGGCGGTCCACCAAACCCTTTGGTACGCCCCAGGGAAAGGTGGGGTCATCACAGGTGGTATCAAAACTCTTAATGAACTCATACCGGGAGAGGGTTCTTGGACTGTGGGGATTGGCTTATTAAGTATGGAACAAATATCTATTGTTGGGGACATTAGATATGTATGTTGGGTAAGAATCTCAAAAGTGATTGATTTTCTCTTAATACTAGCCAGCTCGAATAGTGAATTATTATATTTTCGGATTCTTGTACTTGAGTACCAAAGAGTGATACCTTTATGATAAGTCGATATCCCGAGTCATATTAGGATAAGTTTGGATGGTGAAAACCAAGGTACGGGGAATGCGAATAGTCTGGACTTGAGAGATATTGAAGATATTAGTGAGATTTTGGACCCTTATTATTCAAGTGTACATACCTGGTTGTACTTTTTCGAGTTTTGATTAAGTGCAGTGCTTGAGCAATACCTGGTGTTCATGTCCCATAGGGTATGGGACTTGTTATGATATATATATAAGGAGACTATTTTATTTTAAATATGTTCTATTGTTTTCACTTTATGATTTGAAAATGCTTTTATCGAGCTTTATAATTACTTTATTTTGCTCATACCTATATCGTCTATTTTTCAAAAGAGGCATGGAGGGTAGGCGAAATCAGGGACTTGGGATTAGTCGAGAACGCGGTTCTAACTGTGGACATGGGGCTAGACGAGTACAAGAACAAGTACAAGAACCGAGAGATGAGAGAGGTGCAATGGTTGAGCCACAACCTGGACCCCGAGCTGAAGAAGGGGATCAGATGGCAACAGCAATTCAGCAAATTCAGCAATTCAATTTGGGAACTGTCATTTTCTTTACTTTTGAAGTTGTAACTTATTTTCTTGATGCAAGTGAGTGAGTCCAAACGAGAGTTGGGCAAGCGGTCTGCCAAACTCTTGGGTACGCCCTAGGAGAAGATGGGGTCATCACACATTTCCAACCAACAATTCAAACTTAATTTACAATCCAAGAGTAAAACATAGAATTATATTTCTAAAGATTCCAAATACATCTCATCTATAAAAGTCCAAGTGCGAGAGATTATATACACTAGTTCACGGCTACTTGCTATAGCCTCCACCCCTGTAAGAAAAACAAGCTAATGGGATGAGATGAAAGCTCAATGATGTTCCCAAACAAGCAGATAAACACGGGAACATTTGTACTTAGCACTTTGTACACTTGACATAGTAATAAGCAGTCATTCAAGAATCAATCATTCATTCATTGAAAGGATGCATGCTCACTTGGAGCCACTCATTCAAGTCATTCATTCATTCATTCGCCAACCATTTTTCTTATCTCTCCGACATTAGAAAACATTTGCAAGTGAAAACTCCTTCAGTATTTATGTCATTCATTCATTGATTTCATTGCATTGAATTCACTGGCTAGTTCTCCACCAGACATTGTGGTAATACTCGAGTATACCAAACATTGTCCTAGGGTCACCAGCTACCTGACCGAGTTCGCTTCTGGCTCGAGTAGACTGGCAGCGAAGAGCAAGGGCTCAGTTCAGTCAAAAGGCTTACATTCATGTACAAGTAACATTCAATCATTGAAAATTCACTTTTGCTTGGGTCGAGTGCAATAAAGTACACACTTGCCCATCGAAAATCCATTTAGCAATCATTAGAAAGCATTTAACATTTCGGCAATATTCACAACATTTCATATAGTCATTTAAAACACACACATGCAAGGAACACTCACCTTTTAAAGTAGATCAAAGCTAAACGTTCAACTCTGGATCATGCTTATTCCCACCGTTAAACCCTAAAAGTAACTAAGACAAGATGTCATGGTCTGATCATTTAAAACTTAGGTTAATAAGGTGCTCACTTTGTGACGCCCCCCACTTCTCCCAAGGGTGAACCCAAGGGTATTGGCGGGACACCTGCCCAACTCTCGTGAGGATTCGATACAATTTCAATTCAAATGTAAAGGATAACAACTAAAAATATAAGTTGAAGTAAAGAAAAGGGGTTGCTTCCATACATAAGTATTCAATCTTACATCAGAAGTTTCAAAATACATTAACTTTCCCAAAATACATAGCGTCCAAGAGATGTCTATTCAAATACATTCAAAACCCTAATTACAAGTCCATCAAGTCCATTTCTTCACAATTCTTTCCATTTCAGTCCCTATTAAGGAAAACAAAACTAATGGGGTGAGCGGATGCTCGTGAGGCCAAGAAACACACATGCAATCATGTATTTCAAGTAGCAATATCACTTATACGAGAAATAAAGCGATAACATTCGAGAAATTTCCAAAATAACATAAAAGCACACTTGATAAGGATATAGGAGCTCTCAGGAGTTATATTCCACTTGCTCGACCCAGTACCTCCACAAGTTGATACTCCGTCAATCGGGTAGGTTATAAGTCCGTAGAACTTCACCTACACTTCCCCGTTCACCGTTACACCCCCTGCTCCGGGCCCGTACTTGTTTTATATAAGGCGATACTACTCGAGTATGTGAAGCAAAATCTTTCCAATAGATCAAACTTATAAATTTTTCTCATGGCTCACCAAACTTCACGACCAAACCCATGCTGGCTCAAGTCGCAAGGTCGGCCGATGAGTTTGGGCGTCCCCCACTATTATCACTAGGAGTTGAGGAGATTCACTCCAATCGACATATGCAACCATAGCACAATTCACTATTGCAACACTTCACTTAATTCACGTAGCAATTCACTTCAAGTAATTCAAATACACTTCACTTAAACGAGAACAAGTGTGATAAAGTACACACTCGACTCGACACTTTCAAAAATACTCAATCAATGAGAACAATTAAGCACGTAATAATATTTCATGCACTTGACACTCACCAAGTCAAAACAAAAGCGAGTGAGCGAGCAATTATGCCTTTAGGCGTCCACTTCGAGATTCTCTTGAAGATGTCCTTGGGCACCTGAACAAATAAACAAGTACTTTCACTAAGAGTCATGTATTAACCAAGAAAGAAGGCACACTTATTTAGACTAGTCAATGCCTCAAAAGAGAATCTTAATCGCTCAAAAATAGAGGTTCAAAAGTGAGGATTTATTAACACAAGAGAAACTAATTTCCTCCATGAAATCAATTTTAAAACGATCAATCAATATCAAAGGATAGGGAAAAGTTTCCAAAAACTCATTTCCCAACAAGTCGGAAAATTTCAGTTTTGTGCGTCAAATCTAGAAAAATCAGATCTTGCACTCGGTAGGTCTAAAAATGGAAAATTTATACCTTTGGAAACTAGATCCAAAGTAATAAAAGTTTCTAGAAGACACTTTTCCAAGATTATAAACAGAAAGCATTCATTTTTTCAACTCAAAGTTTTAGTTCCAATAGGACAGGTTTAAACCAATCTTGGTTTTGCAGTCATCTTTGGAAATTCGGTGTAATTCACAGAAAATGAATCAAGCCTTGAAATTCATGAAAAAATAAGAGCTCTAACCAAGGTTTCAAACACGATAAACGAAACTAAATTCGGAGTTTTGAGCATCGAGATATAATAGTATAAAGTCAGCTGAATTTGTACACTGTACAGAATTTTTCTAGATTTGAAGAGCCAACTTTGGGGCATTATTTGGGTATCAAAATGGTATTGAATTTCCACCATATTTGGGACACTTAAACCTCCACATATGGACTACCCCTATATCAAATTTTACGTAAAACCTCATGTGGGAAGGCAGTTAACAAAATGACTAAAGCTCGTAAAATGTTTCATGGCTAATCTGCCCTCTTGCTTTTATTTGTTTTCCAAATATTTTGCACAATGAAATCAGTTCAAATTCAATCCATTTTTAAACCAATCTTTAATAAACACTTGATGGTTGATTGACATCAAAATTTTTGAAATAAAACATCCCACAACAAAATAGACCATTCGGCCAGCAAGAAGGAAAAGTTTTCCAGTTTTCCAGCTTTATCGTACTTTCAAAATCAGGCCATAACTCACTCAATACAAGTTCAAATTAAGAATGGTTGGTGGTGTTGGAAACGAGGTTCAAAATACTTCATTTCATCAGAAGAAAATATTTCCAAAATCAGTTCACAAGTAGTTCAAATTCAAGTCTCAAGTTGCAGCTTCTCATGTCCTCTCGGACAGATATTCATAACAGGATAGTCAACTTTGTTGGATCACTACGGTTCACTCATTTCGAACCAGTAAATGTTTTTTATATCGTTAGAAAGCTAATAATGTCTAGTTTTGAATACTACTAACGGTACTCAATTTTGACTTATGAACAAAGAGTTATGTTCGATCAAAGGAGCACTGTTCGGCTGCCCAGATTACCATTTCCAGGTTTCTTTCAATTTCGAAAATCCAAGTTTTGTTCAACCAAATGAAATAATTTTCGCAAGGCACTTTGTACACATTATATACAACATATACCACTCAATTTCACAGCCAAATAACCAACAAAAATTAGAAACAACCACTGACCAACAAGGATAGAATTTCAACCAGCTTGCACTTTTACTTTCCTTCGATTTTCCCTTCACCTCAAATAACACGTAAACAAACACAATCAACTAGTTACACTTCAAGGCAGCTACCTAAAGGTATCATCAAGTCCGCTAGTCTAGAGTTAAAACAAGATAAAATGGGTTTCCTCAAGTCCTCTACCTATTTCAAGCTTAGAGTTGTCAAACCCATGAAATCTAAACTTGATTCTTGAAGAAAAATGGAGAGATTGCAAGAGTTGATGGCTACCTCCTTAGCCCTTGAAGAAACCAGAAATTTCACCACAAAAACCTCCAAGAATTTCCACTAGATTTTGTCCTCCTCCAAGCTAAAGTTAGTCTCCAAGAGGTTTTGAAGTTGGGTGCAATTTGGAAGTGAAATGGAAGCAAGATGATGTGGAGCTCTCTTCCTCTTCCTCCTTTGCTGTTTTCGGCCGGCTCCAAGAGAGAGAAAAGAGAGGGTTTTGTGTGTTAATGGTTGGTGGATGAAGTGTGTTAAGGAAGCCAAGTTAAAGTACAAAAAGTCAACTCGCAATTGTGCGCGAATAGTGAAGTGCACTACCACTTTTCTCTCTTGTTTGTTGCACTAGTGTACTAAACCTCAAATGTAATTCCTTTAACACTATAATTATTCACTCTTAGTAGTCTAATATAATTTGTTAAATCTCCAATTAGTCACACGGTGCGACTTCGAGAAACTATCGACGCGCGCGTGATTAAGCAAAAATTTGAACTCACTCACCTCTAACCTCTCAATTAACTTTTCCTAGTTTGTGACGCCCCCACTTCTCCCTAAGGCAAACCAGAGGGTGTCCGCGGGACGCATGTCCAACTCTCGCCAGGACTCAAGGCAATTACGATTCAAGCTTAACTATAAATAACAATAACACAAGTCCAATAAAGAAAGTCGCTTCCATAACCAATATTCAATAGTACACCACGAGTACAAAATGCATCAATCGTCCAAATCTTACATTAGATTCCCAAAATTTACATCAACCCAAATTTTACAATAGTCCGTGAGTCTAGCCAGGTATAATGAAAACCCTAATACAAAAGTACATTCAAAAGGGGTTTCTCCGAGTTCACTCCAATCCATTCTTGTTAAGGAAAACAAATCTACAGGGTGAGCAAAACGCTCGTGAGGTCAAGAACACACATGCAAGCACATAGTCCAAGTAGCAATCCCAATTTAACAGGTAGAGCAATAATATTTCAATAAATAACAATTCGAACGAGAAATTAAACAGAAACAATTCAAGGATATGGTAGCTCTCAGGAGCTAAGTTCCACTTGCTTTGCCAGGGTCATTCGTATACCTTCCTGCGATGACTCTCCGTCAACCGGGTCGGTATTTCCAATCCGTTAGATCTCCACTTACTTCTCATATCCGTCCACCGGGCCCGTACGACATTTATAAGGAGATATTCCATGAGTATGCCAAGCGAGGACCTCTCCGATAGGTCAAGCTTATCATGTAATTCTCTAGGCTCACCGAGATTCCTGACCAAGCCCATGCCGGCTCGAGTCCCAAGATCGGCCTATGAGTTTGGGCGTCCTCCGTGTAACATTTGTATGTCGAGGAAATTCATTCCAACGACGTATGCAGTCATAGCATACAAATTCATGTCATTCAAGCATTTGATATATCCAAGCATTTTGATAATTTCAAGCATTTGATATATTCTAACATTTCAAGCATGAGTTATTCATTTCAAATGAGAACGAGTGCGATAAAGTACACACTCGGCTCCATTTTTAAAATCTCAAGTCATGGATAACAAGTAAGCATGTATCAAGTTCACAGGAGTTCAAGTAAACATGCACTTGACACTCACCAAGTAAACAAGAAGGAATGTTACTCGAGGTTCAAACGTTCACCGTGGGATCCTCTTGAAGGTCCTCGTGAGTGCCTGAGCAATTAATAATAATCTATCACTCAAAACCCCAATTATCAAGGAAGATTGTACACTTGTACATCTAGGAAAATTCTCATGAAAATGAGCCCTATTTATCTTAAATCGAGGCTCAAAGGCGGGGTTTTAAAGCACAAGAGAAATCGAGTTTTCACCTTTGAAATCAAGTGTACAACGTTCAAGTGATATCGAGGGGAAAAGGAGAATTCGAAAAACTCCATTCCCTTAAGTTTCGAAAAATTTCAGATTTAATACGAGATCTTTGAAAAATCGTATCTCACTCATTTCAAGTCCAAAATTGGAAAACTTGGTACCTTTGGAAACTTCTTCCAAAGTACTTAAGTTCCTAGAAGACACTTTTTCATGATTCCAAACGGAAGAATATCTAAAATTCAGCTCAAAGTTGTTGCCTTAAACTTATTAAGACAGTTTCGGGTTGGTTTTTGGCCAACTTTGAAAATTCGGCATAATTCATAGAATTTGATATAAACTCTGATATTTGCAACTCAATTAGAGTTACAATCCAAGTTTAAAACAAATAAATGGAACAAGAATTGGAGTTTTGAGCTCCATGATATAGCAGCTCAAAGTTGGCACAAAATGAAGTTCACTGGACAATTTTCAGATTTTGAAGCTGGAATTTTGTGACTGTAGTTGGGCATCGAAACGGACTCAGAATCGCACCAAATTTAGCAGTATTATCCTACCATATAAGGGCTATTCTCTGTCAAATTTCATAGAAAAATTCATTCGGGAGGCTAGTTAACACAGCCACTAGAGTTTCTAAAATTTTCAAGGCAGTCTGCCTTGCATTTGGTTTTTCCCTTTCTTAAACATTTGGCCAATGAAATTTTCTCAAACATGGTTCATTTTTGAAAAAAAAGTCTAATAAACATCCAAGATGCATTTGTAGGTGATTAACACAAAGAATTTCGAAACAACAAGTCCCAATAAAGATTAAGGCATCAATGTCCTAGTTTCCAGTGCCGCAAATGGCACTCGATTTTAACCGTTGGAGCAAAAAGTTATAGCCAAAACAAAAATACTGCCAGAGCAGTTACGGGAAAATTTCCAGTTTTGCTGACTTCCGAAAACTCAACATTTGGACAACCAAATCATGAAATTTTTTTAAGAAACTTTCTACACATCTCACACAACATATATACATCATAACTAAGCCATTGGAACCACAAAAGTTTGCCCTAAGGGCCACGGACATCACAGGGGCAGAAACGGAAAAAATTCTCCCCTTCACCTCCTTTGAGTTATCCTTCAAAATCTCACTTATTTCTACTAATTTAATCACTAACCAACATTAACAACTTCAAAACACCACAAATCAGTCCAACAAGCCATAGTGGGAAGTTCATAGAGCCCACTCACCAATTTTTCAACAATTTAAAGCTACCCATGTGAAACCATGAACTCATAAGTGCAAGATATCTTCTATAAACCAAGAATTGAAAGGTTGTTCGTGGATTACCTTGGTTGGTGACTCAAGCAGAAATTTTTGGCCCTTGATAGCTAAAGAAAACCGTGGGAAAGCAAGCTCTCTTCCTAGCTTGAGGTGATCTCCAAGTGGTTAGCAAAGTGTGGTTAAATTTTGGTGTGATTTGGTGGAGATTTGAAGGTGAAATGAAGAAGAAATTTAAAGAGCTTTGGGTGGTTTTTCTTCTCTTGATGGCCGGCTGTTCTTGGAGCTTAAGAGAGAGAGTTTTGTGTTGAATGAAGCTTCCTTAAGAAGCAAAAATGTGTGGCTAAGAATGCCTCAAAAGTCAACTCTCTCCCCATGCGCATGCGCGCGTTTCGTGCTCGATTTCTCTCGAGTTTGTTTCACTTGTGTATTATACCTCTAATGCACTTACTTTAACACTAATATTATTCACTCTTAATAGTCTAGAAATAATTTCTAAGATCCTCTAATTAGTCGCGCGCGAAAACGCGAACCTCCAACTTGTGCGCGATAACGCGAAATCTCTAAGAAATTCTTATAATGATAGTATAACTAACTATCACTTGAGTATTTAAACTTAAAAATAACCATTTAAAGAATAATGTACAAGTCTCCAATATTCCAAGCTTATTGTATCCTCGAATCGAATATTATTTCCAAACGCGCATTCACTATTCACACTTAACGAGCTTTCAAAAATTAAATTTTGAAACAAGTCACTTTAAAAATATAACTAAGCTATAGACCCATGTAATTAGGTCTAAAAAGATTAGAAAATAATATTCGAGTAATTGGCCAAATAAATAATTAAATAAACTAGAATTAGGAGTTTAAAATAAGAAAATTTACGAGTCCTCACATAGTCTACTATGGATTATTCTTAATTCTCCAAGATTATTGCACTCTCAATTGAATATTACCTCGAAAAACATGTATTCACTATTTCTTACTAGACGAGCCACAGAAAATTAAATTTGTTAACGAGACGTTTTAAAAATATAAATGAGACCTTGTTCCATGTAATTAGATTTAAAATTGTTGAAATAAATTTATTCGGAGAAAACGGGGGAATAAATAATTAAATAGACCAGTAAAATAGAATTAAAAGTAAGAAAAATTTGGGTCCTCACCACACTTTAGCCTTAATCATGAGCCATACGCCTATCTAAAATCGGCCCCTCAAAACACAAAACTCAAGGATAAACTTGGAAAGCCAATCGAAGAATGTCCAAGTGCATTCTAGGGTTATGATGTGACAGCCCCACTTTCCCCTAAGGCGAACCAAAGGGTTTCGGCGGACCGCCTGCCCAGCTCTCGCCAGGACTCGCTCGCTCACATCAAAGAAAAGTAAGATAAAGCTCGAGAATAAGCGGAACGAAACCCAGCCTTGAACCATAAAATTTCATTCACCTCAAGCTCAACCAATTATACAGGCCCAAATGTATACATAAGCTCCGTATTTCCCCAATATACTCAACCTTATCCAAGTACTAGAACGAAAGCAAAAGTCAAACAAAACAATTCAAACCAAAAACCTAGGCTATTCTATTCTATACATGCCTCTCGCCCAAGCTCGCAACCCCTGTAAGGAAAACAAAAGACGTGGAATGAGCTAAAAAGCCCAGCGAGGTTCTATATACTCAACTAGCAATTAAACAAGGACATTAGCACATAACAACAAGTAATTCAGATAACATTTACAATATAAAGCAAGAGTAACACATTCATTAAAAGGATACATGGAGTCATTCGTTCGTTCGTTCATCGACCATCCATTCCTTCAATCATTTAGAAAATTTCATTTGACTTTGAAAACCCCTCCGTCATTCTTGCCATTCATTCGTTCATTTGATTCTCCCCATTCTGGCCAGCGCACTGTCCAGTCCACACCAAACTACGTGGTAATACTCGAGTATACCAAACATTCACATTCACCCAGGGTCACTAATCGCCCGACCGAGTCCGCTTCTGGCTCAAGTCGACCAATAACCAAGGGCAAGGGCCCAGTTCAGCCCGAAGGCTTACATTCATGCACAAGTAACGTTTAATCATTCAATCATTAAAATTTTCACATTCATTTAGGTCGAGTGCGATAAAGTACACACTCGCCTAGAAAAAGTCATTTTGAGTATTCATTGAAGCATTTAAGAGTTCAAACAGCTATAACACGCCACGTAGTCAATGGAAATATAGCGTACCTCAATCACATAACAAAGCAACAATCCAATGGTTCACATAGTCATTAGAAACAAATTGTATATAGAACACTCACCTAAATAAGCAAAACGTCCAAAGTATCCTTCCGGATATCAACCTTAGTCTCCAAGAAACCCTAATAACAATCATGAGAAAATATTATGGCTCAACCATCAAAATGTCTAGTGAATCAAAGAAAAATTCGAAGAAAACGAGTACAAGGGGGAAGTATGATTTTTTTGAAAGTGAAAAGGGTACATTTTGATCAAAGGAAATGAGTAACTAAAAGTTCTCCAAATCAAACATAAAACTAAGCTCAAAAGGTTTTAGAAAATTAAATCGAAAAAATTTGAAACAGTTGCCACGCAGAATCCGGCCAGAACTTGGCCGGATATCCGGCCGGATTTTCGGCCGGATTCAAGGCAGTGAGCAACTTAATTTTTTTTCTTTTTCCCCTGCCAATCCGGCCAGCAATCCGGCCAAGACTTGGCCGGATACACGGCCGGATAGTGAACAGTAGCTTCTCCTCATTTTTCGTAAAACGTGTTTTTGGCTCAAAACGAACACATTTGCAAAGAATTAATGTATAACAGGTATCTTGGTTAAAAATCATATGAAAAAGGTAGTCAAATACCTTGAATTCGCACTTAAAACCTTGCGCGTTAAAATTAGGTTTCGTGGCCGAGAAACCCTAGGCCACTCCTTTTGTTTCGGGACGAAAATGAACACGTATTTGAAGTTCAAAACTCGACAATTGGAACCAAACATTATGGTAAAAATGGAAACGTACTAATGCAAGTAAAATAGCTCACATAACCCTACTCAAGTGGAACTAAGAATGTCCAAGCAAGGAAGTTCAATCGCATTCCAAAATCACATTTCAAACCTCATTCATTCACTTAAACTTCGAGGCAATAAACGGACAGCATTTCCCCTAAATTCCTTCACTTTTCCATGCTACAACCCAACCACCAAATCATACCATTCAATCACAATTTCATATACAAATCATGAGCTATCAAACACCCTTAAAATACACCCAATTGGAAGCTTTACAACCAACCACAAAAAGGCCCTAATATTCCATCATAACTCAGTACACACAACTCCGATTCAGTTGATTCCAAAGCCATTTGAAAGCTAAGATACAAGGCTACAATTCTTAAGAAGGCATCAAAAGCTAATTCATTAATCTTCCCAGCCAAACGAGCCAATTACAGAGGCTGATTATCATTTCCGGACAGAAACAGGGAAGCAGGGGTAAAATAGTTATTTCACAGGCTACCGTTCTCCGATTGAGCCGGAAATTTACAGGCATAATATACACTCAATTCTCTACAACTTGCATGTTTTGAGCTAAGTCCAATTCGGCCCCCATCATGGCCGAACAACACTGATCAGATTAGGGCAGAAAAATTCACTATAACTGAAAATCAACATATCCCTACTCATAGCTAAGAAATAATGCACAGAACCACCCAAGTAGCAACCACAAGTCACTAATTTGCAACTATTGGAAACAAAAAGGATGTTCTTAGCAACCTTACCTTCAAACCTCAAAGAAAGTTGGTAGCTTAGACTTCCTCCTCCAAATCAACTCCACCAAAGCCTTTAATCCTCCTTGGTGATCACTTCTATGGAGTAGTTTCTAATTTGGTTGACGACACTTGTCACTTTGAATGGTTCCAAGCTTATCTTCTTACTTCCAATAATTCATCCATCTAACCAACCTCTACTCATCTCCTAGTACCATGGAAAATAATATCACTTAGTATTTCATCACCTAATCGGAAAAATTATATCGCACTAGTGGGCCCCACATCTAACAAAATGCACTTCAAGTTATGTACACTAACTTGTACTAGCAAAATGATTTAAAAATTGTACTTACTTGTAAAATGTACAAAACATTTAATATTTTCAAAGGACAGTATAAAATATAGGCACAGAAATAAAATAATATTTGAAAATGTGAAAATTTTCGGGTTCTCACATGTGAAGTACACTTGTTTAAGACCACAAACCATCCGAAATCACACCAATAAAAGTTTAAGACCTAGAAAAGTTTTCTCAAAGTTTTCCAAGTTCCACTCAATTAATTTGACAAAATTTCTAGCTTTGGCGACATTCTTTGAAAAAGTATAACTTGAGTTTCGTAGGTCTCACAAAACTTACACCATTAGAAAATAGATTCAAAGTACTAATAGACTTTAGAATACATTTTCACGAAATTCAACTCATAGGTTAGTCAAATTTTCAGTTCAAAATCACGGTTGTCTCATGTGCAAAACAGAATAGTCATGGTTTTTCAGGAAATTTTGTAAATTTGTTGGTATTTATAAGAGTTGAACCAACCCTTAATTTTTCCACGATTAAAAGAGCTATGAGTCTAGTTTCAAATGCAACAAACGAAACTCAATTTGGATTTTTCTACACCAAGATATAACAGATTTCCCAAGACTGCTCAAAGTCTCCCACGGGAATATTTTCAAGCACTTCCCCTTATTTTCCCTGATTTCCAACCATTTCAAGTCTTCATTCTCACCACAAAACAGCCCCAAATCAAGTTCGCTTCCCCTTATTTTCAGCAGCACTTCCCCTTATTTTCCCTGATTTCCAGCCATTTCAAGTCTTCATTCTCATCACAAGACAGCCCCAAATCAAGTTGACAAGGTATAGGATACCTAGAGTAATTATTTTAGCCACAAAACTAGCTATAATCAATATATACCTAAGCTAGAAAATTTTCTACCAAAGCTAGAATTTTGCAATTAAGGCTGGAAATTCTTATTTGGAAACTAAAAAGTCACAATAAAGTTACAAATCTTCATACAAGTCCATAACAAATCTAGATACCATCATACCAAAGCTGAAAAATAAGAAAAAGGGCTGGAAAAATGAAACCTTAGGCTGAAATTTCACTAATCTACACCAAATCTAGGTTATCATCCATAAAATTTCAAATTTCAAGTCATCTTCACCATAAATTGCAAAATAAGAAAGAGAAAGGAAGTTGTCCAACTTAGTACCTTCAAACCTCTTGAGAAAATGAAGAACCGAGTTTTCTTCTCCAAAAACGCTTCACTACAAGCTTCCTTACTTCCTTGGAGCAACTTTGTTCTGTTTAGTTTTGTGATTCCAACTCAAACAAGGCAAGATTCAAGATGAACTTGGTGGCTTTTCTTCTCTCTTTTCCTCTCCAAACTCACGGGCAAGAAGGTGAAGAAATCAAGGAAAATTGTGGTAGAGGAAAGATAAGAAGGAAGAAAGTTCTTAGTCAAAGGTTGCATGGATGACCAACACTTGGCAAACCACCAAATTTCCTCTTGTTTTTGTTTCTTTTCCTCTCGTTTTTGGTCAAGAATTTCGGATAGGCTTGGGGTTAAATTAGGGTAGGATAAATGATAGGAAAATAAGAAGATTAGGGTAAGAAATTATTGGTCAAGTGGTGTTTTCGATCGGTAACAAACGGCGCGAGTCGGTTCAAGCCTATTTCTTTGCCTCTCATGTACTTTTGTTTTAACTCATGATTCACCAATGTACTCTTAACACTTTTAATCACATACTTCCTCCTACTTAATACCTGCCCTTATCAACCAAATTTAGTAGACTTCTCCAATTGATCACACTACCACAATGCACCAAAACCCTAACTTACACTAACTTTAAAAGTAAAAATAAAACTCTCGACTCTATTTTATTACACCTATTAAGGGAAGTAATTAGTATTAAAAGAATTATAAATTCACTTATTCAAAATAAAAGAGACTTATAAGAAAATATCAGCAAATTTTCAAATCCTCACAAGATTGACGAACTCTGGGTACTTGATTGGCGTTCGGGTCCGGTAGGGGGATAATTGGTGGATGAAGATTGACGTTTAGTGGTAATCTACGGACATTATAATTTCACGATTGATGGAGAGTCAACGGACCCTGGACAAGCTGCCGTGGTACCTGCTCCTGAGAGCAGACTATACAATTTGATAGAAATGTGATCTTTATTGTACATTATTGCATGATCTATCTGGTTACTTGCTTTGCTATACATTATATCATACCTGCTAGTTTACTTGCATATTTTCTTGGAACCTCATTGGGTTTCTAGTTCATTCCATAAATTGTTTTCCTTATAGGGGTAAGAACGTGAGAGTGGGAATTGGAGAAGACATAGACTTTGTCTAAATTTTGTTAGCTACTCGCGTAGGCACTCCTTAGCTCTCTAGTGGAATTGTTTGGTTTTATTTTGTAATTTTAACTCCTTGGCTATATTTAGAAATTGTATGGGCATTCGATATCCACGATTGTATATGTCTAGGATTGTAATTGATATTGCCCTTATTGTTGAGGTTGTTACTTTGTAAATTTTGTGACGGTGTGAGTGAGTCTCGGCGAGAGCTGGACAGACGGTCCGCCAAACCCTTGAGTACGTCCTAGGGGGAAGTGGGGTCGTCACAGATGGTATTAGAACCGTCTCGCGTGGTCTCTGTGTGAGGTGAGCTTGGCCCAAGTGGTGTTATGATCTGAATTATATGAATAAGTATAAAACATTAAGTGCTCTTCTTGAGCATAAACTGTGAATCATGAATTTATAGACGTAAAACATTTATCATGATACTTGGAGAAAATAACTATGTACGTTTGGTAGGAATCTCAAATGTAGGCGATTTACTCTTGGGACTGGCCTACTGGAGTTGTGAATTATCTTATTTTGAATTCTTGAACCCGAGTACCAACAGTGCAGAGCACTAGGATGAGGGTCAATATTTCGATTGCACTTGACGTAAGTTTTGGTGGCAAAGGTCAAGGCAGCACAAAAGATTCTAGTATTGGACTTGAGATTAAATAGATCAAGGAGAGTAGATCAATGGGTGCCATCATAAACTAGTCTTGTTTATGTCTGGCTAGGTTTCTATAGATGATGGCCAATTTCGCAGTCGTCATGAATGTTTAAGGTGCTAGTATTGCTGGCCTCTTTCATTTTTCCAATACCCGTGTACCCTTGTCTCGCGTTTCCTTAATTTTGCTGCGATTTGATTATGATTACTTAGTTATTTCTCATGAGTTCATTTTAACTCTTGTTTGACCACCATTGTCTATTTCCTACCCTTTTACGATGCCATTTAGGAACTTGGTTTTGATCCCTATTTCTCTATAAGTTTTGGATTATGTATGAAGATATTGGGGACAAGGATGCGGGTTCTACGCTTGTATGCAAATTTTGACAGAATTAGGATGATCGCCTAGATGGAGGATTGTAAAAAGTACTAGTGGGAATAAGAGGTTACTATTTCTTCTTTAGCAAATTTGTGAGTGTATAAAGGAGAGTAAGTTAGGGTGAAGAACTTTCGCTTTAAAGAATATGATTTCGTATTTTGTTATATGTATAATTGATGATAGTAATCACTGTGGGAGACCTCAGAATAGGAGTAAATACTTGTACGATTATGTTTCTTGGGTGATCTATAAGCAAAGGAATGGAAGAGTTATATGGTTAGAGTTTCCAATTATGATTAGTTACTCATTTCGATCCTTTGATTTGCTGGCAAGCTATCACTTGAGTTTAAGTGAATCAGTGAGATGACAAATTTCACTGATGTGTATAAGAAAATAGAGATTCTTCGAAAGGAAGTAGAGTTCCAAAAGAAATTAGCTAAGTACTGGAAAGGATGATGGAAACAAGAATATTTGGAGAAAATTGAGCTGTTTCACAAGAACATAGAACTGAAAAAAGAAATACGAAGCGATCCCGGAGGAGGTGCGGAATAAGTTTGAATTGGTGCATTTGCCTAGTCCTATAGCATCTCAAGACATTTCTAGCAATCAAATTAAAAGGGGTGAAGGAAATTTTTGCGATATTAAAGGGAAACGTAAAGAGATTAGTGGAGATGAACTTGCTATGAAGGAAAAAGAGAGAAACAAAAGAAAGAATAGACGCTGGAAAATGCGTAGCTACTAAGTGTGAAACATGTAACAAAATTCATACGAGATTATGTTATTTGAAAATTGGTGTATGTTTTAGATGCGGCCAACTTGGACATAAAGTGAGGGACTGTCCAAGACAAATGAATTTCGTAATGGTGAAACTGCTGTAATAGTCAAAGTTAGCAATTAGTGATGTTTTGCCTGAAATAGTTGTAATTATTAGACTATGTGTAGTGAAAACTTTATATAGTAAGTTGTATCTCTATTAGAAATAATGAACTTGGTACTTGATGTTTTAATTAGTGATATTAAATGTTTGCGGTTGGGCGGCGTTGAATCCTTATCCATGATTCAATTACTATAATTTAGTCATGGATTCAAGTGAGAATTCTTCATTTGTGGTTCGAAGGGAAGAAATTTTGATTAGAAAGGGTGATTCGGATCTAGTGGTACAATTGTAAAGATGAGAGGGGCCTTACATTGTGGACGATTTGACAACGTACAGTGTATGAGTTTAAGAACTAGCAAGAATAGTAACCAAATTTCGTATCTTCTTTTCATCGAGTTTGAAGTTTGTATCGCATTTCACCTTTTTGATGCCTTCATTGATCTTTTTTAGCATGTTAACTTAGCCATTACGTTATTAAGATTTTCCTTCCAAGGAAGTTTGTGGTAGTGGCATGAGTGAGGGGAAGCTCTTGAGAGTAAAGGAAACCCTGTAGAATCGAGTTTTGTGAGCAAAGGTGAGAATTTCGAGAACGAAATTCTTTTAAGGGGGAGAGAGTGTGAGGACCTAAAAATTATTTTATATTTTATTTTATTTTTTTGAATACATTTTCTTTACTTTTTTTATTGACTTAATTTCCCTAAATATTTTATAAGTGAGTCAAGATTTTTATCATTTTTCTTCTATATGTTAGTACATGTTAAGTTCGTAGTGCATTTTGAAGTGGGACCCACTGTGAAGTATGTGTAATAAATTTGGAGGATTAAAGAGTTTGTGCAAAAGAATTATGTGACAAAAGGTGTTAAGAGATGATTGGAGGAGTAATAGATATTTGAGTGCTTAAGAGAGACAATTAGATAGACTTCACTTGGATTTGTGCCACTTGTCAATCACCAAGCCAATCTTGACCAAGACCTTGACCAAGATTAAGTTAAAACTTATCCAACTCAAGTCAATCACCATTTTCTTCCTTTGTCTTCCATGATGGACGAAATTTGAGAGGAAAAGGAAAAAAATACTCCATTTTCAGCCTTGATCTCTTGCTTGAATCATGAAGAAATCCAAAGAAAAACCATAAAACCTTGAATCAATCTTGGAAGGAAGCATTGGAGAAGTTTTGGAGGAAGAAACCCTTGACTACTTCTTGCTTGGCTGTCATATAAGGTTTTGGAGGTAAAGAGAAACTTTGCTAGAAATCTTCCCTTATCTTTGATATTGATGTTAGATTATCTTTATTTGATATATGATGTATAGAAGTTAAAGAAGGACTTGTATGGTGGATTTCATGATTTTCAGTTATGTTGTGAATTTTCAGCTTTGATTTCCAGAAATTTATGGTGCTTTTAGCAAGGCTTTTACTAAGATACTTTTAAACCTTAATCTTCATATGTATGTTGAATTTGAGTCAAGGGAGAGAGATTTTGTTAAGAAAAGTTTCATTTTCTCAAGTTAGTAATTTGGAAATTTTTAGGAATTCTGCGCAGTTTTGGGAAATTGGCTATAACTTCTTATAGAAAAATCGGAATTGAGTTCCGTTTGTTGCGTTTGAAACTAGACTCAGAGAGCTTTCTAACATAAAATTTGAGCTGTGTTCATTTTATATACACACCAGAAAATCAGCAAATTGACTGAAAATTCTGCCTGCACAAGTAAAAACGAATGTTGTAGTATTGCGGCTCAATTTGGACCAATTTATGAACTGAATCTCTTTGAGGTGTCTTCTAAAGATTGTTAGTGCTTCAAGTCTAGTTTTTAATGGGCAAGTTGTATAATATTTTGACAGTTATAACTCAAGTTATGATTTTTTTTCAAAGGAATGATGCTTGCGGAATTTTGTTGGAACCGTGGGAGAGAAGCAGATGTTTCCAACTTTACATCTAAAACCTTGGCTGTAAATTGACATATCTTGACTCCATATATCTTAAAACACTTCAATCTTAGCAAGCATGTGAGTTTTTATGGTGAAAATCTTGACTTATGTGGCTGAAAATTTGCAGCTTAGCCAATGATGAATCTTCTAGCTTGACCTGGGTATTATGGTGGAAATTAACTGAAGGATCATGTTATGTACCTTGTGTATGCTGTACTTATTGTATGAAAGTTTTCTTTGGTGAGAATTCGATTAATGGGGCTAAACTGAGGATAAAATGACTGATGAACTATATACTAGCTTGATAACCGGTCCGATGGAGCATTAGCTGTGTACCCTTGTGTTTAGCTTTAAAGTCCTTTCGTTTGGGGTCTTTTGGATTCAATCTTGCTCATATCACTTGCTAAAACCTTGAACTACAATGGGTGTTGAATTGGAGTGAATATCATAATTTAAAGAGGTGAACTACCTTGGTTTCTTCACTTTTATTGCTGGAAATTTCCAGCAATGAAATGAAATGTGGAATTCTTTGGCTGCTCACGTTTTTGGGTCCAAATGCTTTCCTTTCGCTCCAAAACCATACTTGAATCATTGCCCTAGTATGTACTTGGATTTTCTTGAATTGCACTTTCAAATTTGTCTTTGAACCCTTGTGTTTTGAGAGGCCAACTTGGATAGGTGT
Source organism: Coffea humblotiana (assembly GCA_023065735.1). Taxonomy (NCBI): domain Eukaryota; kingdom Viridiplantae; phylum Streptophyta; class Magnoliopsida; order Gentianales; family Rubiaceae; genus Coffea; species Coffea humblotiana. Next base: position 255,498 of record JACYVW010000031.1, read on the forward strand.
ATGGCCATAGTTGAGTCTAAAATGTGAACTTCGTTCACCTAAGTTTTGGATAGTTGGACCATAAATATCTTTTATCTTGGTTGCTCTTAGGGTTTGACGGTGAATACGAGAGCCACCCGAAGAGAGTTTAACGTGCTCTGCTTTGAACTGGTGAGTGTTCCAACTATGTTCCATGCTCATTGTTGCTAGAAATTGCTAGACACTGGATTTGTCATTTCTTAGGCGAGTGTGTACTTTATCGCACTTGACCTAACTCACTAAACTTTTGATATCTTGTTCATGCATGTACAAGCAATTTGATTTACAAGTAACCTGTATCTTGACTTGAAATACTTGATCTTGCGTGCGGACTTGCATGTACATGTGCATGATTGTAGACCGGCTGTATATCTTTTGCAGGTTGAACTGGGCCCTTGACCCTTATCTGAGACATCGGGTAAGTGGGAACTTGGTTACTCATGCGTATGCGTGAATGTAGGTCGGTAACGGTTGAACTGAGCCCTCGTTGGACCCTTGCTTGAGACAAGCCTTAGAGCGGTCGGTAAGTTAACCTTGGGTAAAGGACGAAGTTCCTAACCTGTTTACTCGTGACTTGAATTCATGACTTGAACTCGTGACATGCTTGAATACGGAGCGTTAGGTGATAGCTAACGTCTCCAATCATTACCTGTGAGCGTTGGATGACAGCCAACGACTCCACTCGTGAATACTTGAATACTTGGGCTTTAATTCCAGATCATGAATACTTGAATATTTGGGCCCAGATCATGAATACTTGAATACTTGGGGCTATAAGCCCAACCCATGGCTAGTTGGTCGAATCGAGTCGGCAAGGGTTTGGTCGAAGATTGACGAACCTTGGGTACTTGATTGCATTCGGGCCCAATAGGGGGATGATTGTGGACGGAATTGACGTTTAGTAGTGATTACGGACATTATAATTTGGTTGGTTGACGGAGAGTCAACGGACCCTGGACAAACTGCCGTGGTACCTCTCCTAAGAGCAGACTATATCTTTGATAGGAATGTGATCTTTACTGTATATTATTGCATGATCTATCTGGTTACCTTGCTATATTATATCATGCCTGCTAGTTTACTTATATGTTTCTTGGAACCTCACTGGTTTCTAGATCATTCCATAATTTGTTTTCCTTACAGGGGTAAGAACGTAAGAGTGAGAATTGGAGAAGACATAGACTTTGTCTAATTTTGTTAGTTGTTCGCGTAGGCACTCTTTAGCAGGCTTGTTTATTTTTATTTTGTAAGTTTAACTCATTGGCTGTATTTAGACATTGTATGGGTATTTGATGTTCACGATTGTATATGTCTAGGGTTGTAATTGATATTGTCCTTATTTTTGAGGTTGTTACTTTGTAAATTTTGTGACAGTATGAGTGAGTCCTGACGAGAGTTGGGTAGACGGTCTGCCAAACCTTGATTACGTCCTAGGGGGAAGTGGTGTGACAGCCCCACCTCGCTCTAGGGCATACCCAAGGGTTTGGCGGACCACCTGCCCAACTCTCGCCAGAACTCAGTCACGCATCATGAAATTTATAAATAACCTCAATAATAAAAGCTTTGTATCAATTACAACTTTCAATGTGTACACTCATGGATTTGCAATGCCCACACAATCTATAAGTACAACCAAAGAGTCAAACTTGCAAAAATCAAACCAAGCAAGCCAGCTAGACATATATGGAGTGCTCGCGTGAGCAACTAACAAACTTAGATGAAATGATTATTACTTTGAAATGATTGTTACTTGTAGTGTTATTGTTTCTTTTTATGAACTTTTACACTCGCTCATTTTGAGATTTCAAGTTTTACATATGGCCAACTTGCTATTTGGTTCTACATAAAGTTTTGGAACCTCACTGAATTTTGGCTCACTCTATTAGTTTTCTTTTCCTTATAGTGAAATCGAGTGCGGGCATGAGACTGATACAGGCTAGCGTAGTCTAGTTTTTGAGTCTTGTGTTTGTATTCACGTTAGTGCTTGATTAGGGTTGGACGTTAGTTAGAATTTGAATCTCTTGTTATATTCGGATATGTATGAATGGTTGAACTAGAAATGAATGTAAATGTACTTTCTATGAAGACTCGTAAAATTTATTATTTTTAAACTCCAAATTCTAGTTTATTTAATTATTTATTTGGCCAAATATTTCGAATATTATTTTCTAACCTTTTTAGACCTAATTAAATGGATTTATATCTTGGTTATATTTTTAAAGTGATTCGATTCAAAATTTAATTTTTGGATTTTCTCGTTAAGTGTGAATAGTGACTGCACGTTTGGAAATAATAATCGATTCGAGGATACAATGAGTTTTGGAAAATTGGAGACTTGTACATTAGCCCTAAAGTGGTTAAACTTAAGTTTAAATATTCAAGTAATAGTTAGTTGTATTATCGTTATAAGAATTTCTTAGAGATTTCACCTTATCGCGCGCAAATCGGAAGTTCGCGTTTTCGCGCGCCCGACTAATTGGAGGACTTTAGAAATTATTTCTAGACTATTAAGAGTGGATAATATTAGTATGAATATAAGTGTATTAGAGGTTTAGTGCACAAGTGAAACGAACTTGAGAGGAAACGAGCACGAAACACGCGCGCGCGCGCGAGAGAGAGTTAACTTTTGGAGCTTTCTTAGCCACTCATTTTAGCTTCTAAAGGAAGCTTAATTGCAACACAATTTCTCTCTCTCTTGCTCTCAAGAACAGCCAGCCAAGAAGAGGAAAAAAACACTCCAAAGCTCTTCAAATTTCTCCTTCATTTCTTCCTCAAATCTTCTCCATTTCACTCCAAAATTTAACCACACTTAGCTAACAACTTGGTGATCAACTTAAGCTACAAAAGGAGCCTCATTTCCACGGTTTTGCTGACCTTCAAGTGACCGAAAATTTCTGCTAGAACCATCAATCAAGGTATTTAACGATCAACCTTTGAAAATCTTAGTTCATGGAAGTAGTATTGCACGTATATGCTCGTATGATCATGTGGGTAGCTTGGATTATGTTGGAAATTGTTGTGTGGGCTCTATGAATTCCCACTATGCCTCATTGGACTGATTTGATGAGTTTTAATGTTATTAATGTTGGTTTAGTGCTTAAATTAGTAGAACTAAGTGAGTTTATGAAGGAAAGATCAAAGGTAGAGAAAGGGAGAAATTTTCCGATTCTGCCCTTATGTTGTCCGTGGCCTTTAGGGCAAATTTTTGTGGATCTAATGGCTTAGTTATGATGTTTATATTTTGTATGAGATGTGTAGAAAGTTTCATCAAAACATTCCATGATTTGGTTGGCCAAATGTTGAAATTTCGTAAGGTAGCAAACCTGGAAAATATTCACGTCACTGCCCTGGCAGTGTTCTTGTTTCAGCCATATCTTTTTTATCCGATGTCAAAATCGAGTACCATTTGTGGCACTGGAAACTAGACATTCCCAGCTTTCCAATGGTATAAAATGCAGGTTCTGATTCCACCCGAGTGATCCGTACCAACCATCTGAACCTGACTGTCCTGTTTCACGTTTTCACAGAGAGCCCTGTTCTGAGTAGCAATTTGATGCTCCAATATGAGCTAGTTGTAGACAGATTTTGAAAATTCTTTCTTCTAAGAAATTGTAGAGTTATGAATCTAGTTTGTAACGCCATTGACCACGCTCAATTCTGAGTTGAATTGAGTGAGTTGTGGCCAAAGTTTGAAACTGACTCAGAGGTCGAAAACCCTCTTTTTGGCTAGTTGATGCCTTAGCTTTGATTGGGACTAGTTATTTCGAATTTCTTGGAGTTAATCACCTAACAAATGCAACTTAGATGTTTCTTAGACTTTTTTTTCACAAATGAATCATGTTTGAGAAAGTTCATTGGCCGAATGTTTGGAAAAGAGAAAAACCAAAGCACAAGGCAGATTGCCTTGGAAATTTTGGAAACTTTAGTGGCTTCGTTCACTAGCTTTGTTTAATGAGATGGATTTATTGAAATTAATTATTCCTTACATAGATGGGAAAACGGTCTAGGAAGAAGTCTGAACATAAATCAGAACTCAAGTAGCATCCATAACAAACGGAACGAAGCCACTAAAGCTTCATTTTAACCTCTTATACACTCACTAAGTTCAAGTTTTGCACCCTAACTTACTCTCCTTTTGAAGTTTTGCACCCTAACTTACTCTCCTTTCTTTCACAAAATTCATACGGGATTATGTTATTTGAAAATTGGTGTATGTTTTAGATGCGGCCAACGTGGACATAAAGTGAGGAACTGCCCAAGACAAATGAATTTCGCAATGGTGAAACTTCTGTAATAGTCAAAGTTAGCAATTAGTGATGTTTTGCCTGAAATAGTTGTAATTATTAGACTTGTGTAGTGAAAACTTTATATAGTAAGTTGTATCTCTGTTAGAAATAATGAACTTGGTACTTGATGTTTTAATTAGTGATATTAAATGTTTGTGGTTGGGCAGCGTTGAATCCTTATCCATGAATCAATTACTATAATTTAGTCATGGATTCAAGTGAGAATTCTTCATTTGTAGTTCGAAGGGAAGAAATTTTGATTAGAGAAAGTGATTCGGATCTAGTGGTACAATTGTAAAGATGAGAGGGGCCTTACGTTGTGGACGATTTGACAATGTACAGTGTATGAGTTTAAGAACTAGCAAGAATAGTAACCAAGTTTCGTATCTTCTTTTCATCGAGTTTGAAGTTGGTATCACATTTCACCTTGTTGATGCCTTCATTGATCTTTCTTAGCATGTTAACTTAGCCATTACGTTATTAAAAGTTTCCTTCCAGGCAAGTTTGTGGTAGTGGCATGAGTGAGGGGAAGCTCTTGAGAAGTAAAGGAAACCCTGTAGAATCGAGTTTTGTGAGCAAAGGTGAGAATTTCGAGGACGAAATTCTTTTAAGGGGGAGAGAGTGTGAGGACCTGAAAATTATTTTATATTTTATTTTATTTCTATGAATACATTTTCTTTACTTTATTTTATTGACTTAATTTCCTAAATATTTTTATCAGTGAGTCAAGATTTTTATCATTTTTCTTCTATATGTTAGTGCATGTTAAGTTCGTAGTGCGTTTGAAAATTGGGATCCACTAGTGAAGTATGTGTAATAAATTTGGAGGATTAGAAGGAGTTTTGTGCAAAAGGAATTATGTGACTAAAGGTGTTAAGAGATGATTGGAGGAGTAATAGATATTTGAGTGCTTAAGAGAGACAATTAGATAGACTTCACTTAGATTTGTGCCACTTGTCAATCACCAAGCCAATCTTGACCAAGACCTTCACCAAGATTAAGGTTAAAACTTATCCAACTCAAGTCAATCACCATTTTCTTCCTTTGTCTTTCCTAATGGACGAAATTTGAGAGGAAGAGGAGAGAAAAATACTCCATTTTTTGCCTTGATCTCTTGCTTGAATCATAAAGAAATCCAAAGAAAAACCATGAAACCTTGAATCAATCTTGGAAGGAAGCCATTGGAGAAGTTTTGGAGGAAGAAACCCTTAACTACTTCTTGCTTGGCTATTCATATAAGGTTTTGAAGCTAAAGAGGTGAACTTTGCTAGAAATCTTCCCTTATCTTTGAGTTTGTTTGATATATGATGTCATAGAAGCTAAAGGAAGGACTTGTATGGTGGATTTCTTGATTTTCAGGTTATGTTGTGAATTTCCAACTTTGATTTCCAGAAATTTATGGTGATTTTAGCAAGACTTTTACTCAGGATACTTTATTAAATCTTAATCTTCATATGTAAGTTGAATTTGACCCAAGGGAGAGAGATTTTATTAAGAAAAGTTTCATTTTCTCAAGTTGTTAGTAATCTAGAAATTTCCGTAGGAACTCTGCGCAGTTTTAGGAAATTGGCTATAACTTCTTATAGAAAAATTGGAATTGAGTTACATTCGTTGCATTTAAAATAGACTCAGAGAGCTTTCTAACGGTATAAAATTTGAGCTGTGGTTCATTTTATATACACACCAGAAAATCAGTAAAATTGACCGAAAATTCTGCCTGTACAAGTAAAAATGGGAATGTTGTAGTAGATTGCGGCTCAATTTGGACTAATTTATGAACTGAATCTCTTTGAGGTGTCTACTAAAGATTGTTAATGCTTCGAGTCTAGTTTTTAATGAGGCAAGTTGTCTAATATTTTGATAGTTATAATGTGAGAACTTGTAAAATCCCTTATATTTTTCTTAAAATTCCCTTAAATTTAAAAATTATTACTTTACAATAGCTGTACTACTCATTCACTTCCCCATTAGCTATAATTAACCATAGAACCAAGGGTTTCCCTTTTCTTTCATTATTAGGAGAAACTAGGGTTTTCACGTTTTTTTCGTAGTGTAAGTAATCGATACGGAGTGTGTACTAAATTTAGTGCTTAAGAGTGAGTTTTAGATGATATTAAATGCATGATTAGAAGTAATAATAATAAGTTAGTGAATGGTAAGAAAAAAAAAACCCTAGTACGTGTGAGTTAAAGGAAAAACGGTTGGAACCGACGGGTACCGTTTGTTACCAAGTGAGTGCACCACTTGAACACTACTTTATTACCTTAATAGCCTTGCTTTTATTTCAGTTAATTAACCTTAAAATATCTCTTACATTAGCTACAATTTTTGACCAAAGGAAAGAAGAGAAAAGTCTAGAAAAGCCAAGTGTCATGAAACCTATGGAAGTTGGACTTTGACTAGGATTATTTCACTTTCCTAAAACCAATTTTTGACCAATTTTTCTTCATTTTTGCACCTCCTTGGCTGAACCTCTTGAGGAAAGAAACAAGAGAAACTTCTTCAATTTCTAGCTTCCAACCTTGCTCAAATCTTGAGTTTAGCCAACCCAATTGGAATCTACTCCATACAAGTGATCACTAAGGAAGTCTAAAGGTTTTGGTGGAGTTGTTTTGGTGGAGGAAAGACTAAGCTACCATTTTCTTTGAGATTTTAAGGTAAATTGATAAGAACATCTCTCTTTGCTTCCAATAGCTGTAATTTAGTGGCTTGTGGTTGTCATTTTAGTAGTTTTGTGCAATATTTCTTGGTTAGAAGTGATGATGTGTAGATTTCAGTTTCTTAGAGAATTCTCTGCCTTGTTTTGACCAGTGTCATTCGGCCATGATGAAGGCTGAATTGGGCTTAGCTCAAAAACATGAAAGTTATAGAGAATTGAGTTTATATTATGCCTGTAAAATTTCAGCTCAATCGGAGTACTGTAGCCTGTGAAATGACTATTTAACCCCTGCAGCCCTGTTTCTGCCAAAACTGGAAATCAACATCTGTAATTGACTTGTTTGTCTGGGAAGATGAATGAATTAGCTTTTAATGTCTTCTTACGAATTGTAGCCTTGTATCTTAGCTTTCAAATGGATTTTGAATCACCTGAATCAGAGTTGTGTGTGCTAAGATATGGTTGAATAAATCAGGACTGCCGGTTGAATTTCACAGTGACCTTCGAACTGGAAAATCTGGGGCTGTTTGGGTAAATTTGGCTAGGTTAGGGTGAGAACTAGGTTGAGTTGTCTTCATGAAAGTTGTAACCCTTTGTCTTAACTTCGAAATGGTATAAAGTTCACACCAATCTGATAAATGTAACTCTAGTTGTGACCAAAACGTTATAAGATGTCGAATCTGCCATTTAGTTTTTTGCCTTCAAAACTTGAGTTCCGATTGGATTATTATACTTGTGTTGTACGTGGATGATTTTGAGCCTATTGAATGGCTATTGTAATGAGATTATTTTTGAGGGCTGCTTGAGGAAAATAATGAAGCCATAAATGGCTGAAAAATAGGTAAATACAAAGGGAGTGCTACCCAAATTTGCACTCGAGAGTTAGGTAGATGTACTCGCGACACGAGTAAGGGTTTGAGGATGAAACTAACTTGAATCATCTGAGGTATTCGAGTCTTCTTTAATCGAGGCTTATAAGTTGGAATTCGGTCGAAATTTGTACCCTTGGAAATGAAAGTAACGACTAATAGAAATACGTTTTCTTTGTCACTTCGACTCATATGGCGATTTCAAAGTTGTAAGTGTGACAGCCCCACCTTCCCCTAAGGCGAACCAAAGGGTTCGGCGGACCACCTGCCCAGCTCTCGCCAGGACTCGATCACTCTCTCCGAACAAAGTAAGATACAACCTCGAGGAAAACAAAAAAAAAAAAACAACCCCAAACTGGAAACATATATTTACATTCATCCCAATCTCAACCAGAAGTACAGTCCCAAATGTAACCAAAACTCTAACTTTCTCAATACAACCAACTCTATCCAAGCACTAGAGCGAGTGCAAAAGCCAAAACAAAACAATTCAAAACAAAATCTAGACTATTCTATTCTATACAGGCCTCTCGCCCGTGCTTGCCATCCCTGTAAGGAAAACAAAAGGCGTGGTATGAGCTAAAAGCCCAGCGAGATTCTATATACTCAATCAAATAATTAAGCAAGGATGTTTATCAGATAATAACAAGTAATCCAGAAAATATTTATGAAATGAAAGCGATAGTAACACATTCATTAAAAGGATACATGGAGCCATTCGTTCATTCGTTCATCGACCATTTCCTTATTCCTTCAATCGTTTAGAAAAATTTCATTTGTAATTGAAAACCCCTCCGTCAATCTTGTCATTCATTCATTCATTTAGTTCTCCCCATTCTAGCCAGCGCATTGGCCAGTCCTCTCCAGACTTCGTGGTAATACTCGAGTATACGAAACATTCACCCAGGGTCACTAATCGCCCGACCGAGTCCGCTTCTGGCTCGAGTCGACCAGTAACAAAGGGCAAGGGCCCAATTCAGCCAGAAGGCTTACATTCATACACAAGTAACATTTAATCATTCAATCATTGAAATTTCACGTTCATTTAGGTCGAGTGCGATAAAGTACACACTCGCCTAGCAAAAATCATTTCTGAAAATATTGGAAACATAACATACTTCAATCACGTATTAAAACAACAATCCAAATAGTCACAATAGTTCACATAGTCATTAGAAACAAATTGTATATAGAACACTCACCTATATAAGCAAAATAACGTCCAAAATTCCTTCCGGGTAACACTCCTAATCACCAAGAAACCCTAAGAATAATCATAAGAAAATATTATTTAAGAGCATTGAAAGATAACTAAGGCTCGAAACTTAAACATTTCCTTTAACGAGAATCAAGTAATTGAAACTTATTTAGGGACTATTCGTAAAACCCTTGCTCACTTTCCAAACGGTGAAATTTAAAGCCATTATATGTGAAAAATGCCATTTGGGTCAAAGAAATGAAGAAAACATATTTCCATTAGTTGTAAATTCCAAGGGTACAAGTTTCGGCTGAAATTCGCTTTATATACCTCCACAAAAGGAAACTTGAATAACCTAGACAAATCGAGTTAGATTCGTCCTCAAAATCTTACTCAAGATAAGCGTAATTCTACTTAAACCTCAAGTACAAATTTGGGCAGCATGCCCTTTGTGTTTACCAAATTTCCAGCCATTTATGGCTTCCTTCTTTTCCTTAATTCAGCCCCACAATACACACAAGTAAGGTTACCACAATAGCCCTTCCATTAGGCTCCAAAATCATCCAAGTACAATACAAGTGCAATAGTACAAGCAAATATCAATTTTGAAGACAAAAGCTAAATGGCAGATTTGGCATCTCATAGTATTTTAGTCATCAATGGAGCTATGGTTATCGAATCGGGGTGAATCTTGTACCATTTCGAAGCTAAGACAGGGGGGAACAACTTTCATGAAGGCCACTTAACCTAATTTATAGTTTATCTAAGTCGAATTTTCCAATCACAGCTCCAAAAGTTCATGATCAGTCTGGTTGTCAGCACTGACTTTAACCGGCAATAACTCAGGCTACACAACTCCGTTTTGGGTGTTTTTAGAGGCGTTGGAAATCTAACACATAGGGCTACAATTATTATGAAGACACCTCAACCCATTTCTCAACCTAACCGAGTCCCATTTCCCAAACAGCTCCAGAATTTCCAGTTCGAAGCTCACTGTAAAAGTCATCTAGCAGTCCTGACTTATTCAATCATATCTCAGCACACACAACTCCGATTTAGTTGATTCCAAAGCCATTCGAAAGCTAGAATACAAGGCTACAATTCTTAAGAGGCATCAAAAGCTAATTTATTCATCTTCCCATCCAAACGAGCCAATTACAGATGCTGATTTCCAGTTTTGGCAGAAACAGGTAGCAGGGGTAAAATAGTCATTTCACATGTTACAGTGCTCCGATTGAGCTGAACTTTTACAGGCATAATCTACACTCAATTCTCTAAAACTTTCATGTTTTGAGCTAAGGCCAATTCAGCCTCCATCATGGCCGAATAACACTGGTCAGAACAAAGCAGAAAATTTTCTAAAAAACTGAAATCTACACATCATCACTTCTAACCAAGAAATATTGCACAAAACTACCAAAGTGGCAACCACAAGCCATTAATTTCCATCTATTAGAAGGAAAGAAGGATGTTCTTAGCAATTTACCTTAGAACCTCAAAGAAAGTAGTAGCTTAGTCCTTCCTCCTCCAAATCAACTCCACCAAAGCCCTTAGTCCTCCTTAGTGATCACTTGTATGGAAGGGTTTCAAATTTGGTTGGTTAAAACTCAAGATTCAAGTGAGTTTGGAAGCTAACATTGGAAGAGCTCTCTCTGTTTTTCTTCACCAAAGGGCTGGCCAAGAGGGTGCAAAATGGAATGAATTTTGGTCAAAATTTGTTTTAGTAAAGGTTAATATCTTGGGTCAAAAGTCCAACATCCAATGGAAGCATGACACTTGGCATCTTGAAGGTTCCAAACTTATCTTCTCTCCTCCAATAATTCATTTAGCTAACTAACCTCTAATTATCTCCTAATACCATGGAAAATAATATCACTTAATATTTCGTCACCTAATCGGCAAAAATTATATCGCACTAGCGGGTCCCACATTGAAAAATGCACTTCAAATTCACGTACACTAACTTATGCTAGGAAAATGATTTAAAATTGTACTGACTTGTCAAATGTATAAAATTGTACTCATGTCTTTTGGTCTAAATGTACTCTTTTCACTTCCAAAATCATACTTATACATGGTACTATTAGTTATTCGGATTTTCTTTGATTCACTTAATCTTGGGTTGGTTGAACCGTAATATTTTCTTATGGTTATTCTTAGGGTTTCTTGGTGATTAAGGGTGCTGTCCGGAAGGAACTTTGCACGTTATTTTACTTATATAGGTGAGTGTTCTATATACGATGTGTTTCTAATGACTATGTGAATTATTGTGACTATTTGGATTGTTGCTTTAATAAGTAATTGATGTACGTTATGTTTCCATTGACTGTGTGGCTAGTTGTGATTGTTTGATTAGATGTTAAATGTGTTCAATAATTGCTAAAAATGATTTTTGCTAGGCGAGTGTGTACTTTATCGCACTCGACCTAAACGAACGTGAAATTTTCAATGAGTGAATGATTAAATGCTACTTGTGCATGAATGTAAGCCTTTTGGCTGAACTAAGCCCTTGCCCTTCGTTACTGGTCGACTCGAGCCAGAAGCGGATTCGGTCGGGCGACTAGTAACCTTGGGTTAATGTTTGGTATACTCGAGTATGACCACGTTGTCTGGTGGAGACTGACCAGTGATCTGGCCAAAAGGGGGAAATGAAATGAATGAACGAATGACAAGATCAATGAATGGGTTTTCACTTACAAACATGTTTTAATGATTGGAGGAATAAGGGAAAATGTTAGGCGAATGAATGAACGAATGGCTCCATGTGAGCGTGTATCCTTTTAATGAATGTGTTACCATTGCTTTATATTGTAAATGCTTTCTGAATTACTTGTTATTACACGGTTAATGTCCTTGTTTAACTGCTTGGTTATGTATGTAGAACTTCGCTGGGCTTTTAGCTCATTCCACGCCGTTTGTTTTCCTTACAGGGGTTGCGAGTAAGGGCGAGAGACCTGTATAGCATAGTCTAGTCCTTTTGTATTGTTTTGGCTTTTATTCTCGCTCTAGTGCTTGGTTAGGGTTGGTTTGTATTGGAAATTTAAAGTTTTGTTATTCGAGGACTCTGTACTATTCGAGATTGGATGAATGTAAGCATATGTTTCAAGTTTTGGGAATTGTTTTCGTTTCCTCGAGGCTCTATCTTTTGTTTGAAGAGAGTGAACGAGTCGGCGAGAGCTGGGCAGGCGGTCCGCCGAACCCTTTGGTTCACCTTAGGGGAAGGTGGGACTGTCACATATAACTCAAGCTATGATTTTCTTTTCAAAAGAATGATGCTTGCAGGAAATTTTGTTGGAACCAGTAGGAGAGAAGTTGAGATGTTTCCAACTTTACATCTAAAACCTTGGCTATAAATTGACATATCTTGACTCCGTATATCTTAAAATACTTCAATCTTAGCAAGCATGTGAGTTTTTATGGTGAAAATCTTGACTTATATTGCTGGAAAATTTGCAACTTAGCCAATGATGAATCTTCTAACTTGACCTGGGTATTATGGTGGAAATTAACTGAAGGATCATGTTATGTACCTTGTGTATGTTGTACTTATGGTTGTATGAAACCTTTCTTTGGTGAGAATTTGACTAATGGGGCTGAACTGAGGATAAAATGACTGATGAAATGTATACTAGCTTGATAACTGGTCCGATGGAGCATTAACTATGTATCTTGCTGTGTTTAGCTTTAAAGTCCTTTAGTTTGGAGGTCTTTTGGACTCAATCTTGATCATATCACTTGCTAAAACCTTGAACTACAATGTGGTGTTGAATTGGAGTGAATATCAAAATTTAAAGAAGTGAACTACCTTGGTTTCTTCGCTGTTTTACTGCTGGAAATTTCCAACAATGAAATGAAAAGTGAAATTCTTTGGCTGCTCACATTTTTAGGTCCATATGCTTTCATTTCGCTCTAAAACATACTTGAATCATTTCTTCAACCGTGACTCCCGAACTTTTTTCTCTTATTTTCAAAGATCAGGAGTCGTTTAAAAAGGGTTTTACCTATTTTTATTAAAAATACATTTTTTGGGTGACTTGGTACAACTTAACTCAATGTCAAGTGGCGACTCCTATTTTTTCATAAAATCCCTTTTTAAACTATTATTTTGGGCCAAAATTGTCGCATTTTTAAGTCCCATTTTAGGCTCTTTTTCTTTTGTTTATCCTCTAAAAATCAAAAACTCATTTTCACTCAAAATTAATCAAAAATTCATTTTTTACACCACATAATTTTATTTTTCAAAAAATGAGATGCAACAGCTGGTGACTCCACTGGGGATTTCAGAGAGTCCAAGCACTTGATTTAGTTGATTGTTTTCTTTTTCTAACCTTTTACATATCACATTGGGATGTTTAGGTTGCATCTTTCTTTTACTTTTTCTTTTTCCTCCTTTTAGGATTATTGCATCTAACACGTGATCGCCTTTCTCTCGCCGTACGTGTGATGAATGATTGATTTTCATTTATATTATAGCAATTTTTGCATTTGGGGTGGGGAATGTCACCCTAGAGCCTTCATGTGTGTTTGATATTAATCCCTCCCCTCGAAGGAGCACTTCATACGTGCATACGCTATTTATTTATAACCCTTCATTTTATTTTCTTTTTAGTGGTTGTCACACCACTCCTCACTATTAGGATTAGGATCGATCCACTTGGACATGTGGCCATGGCACGACGTGCGCGTCGCAATATCCGAGGGATCACTCGAACCACCAACTAAAGGTCTTGGGATTGATGACCCTTCACCTTTTGGTCTGAAGGTTTGGGAGTCTGAAACCTTAATTGAGTCTAGATGCATTAGTGAACCCAACCTCATGCATCCATATTAGAAATTACCTAGAATAGAGTCAACCTTACCCAAATAGGAACACTAGACACGAGGAGAGCAATTATACCCTTTTTCTTTAATTGCCTTCTATTTTTCACATTATTTTTATTTGCTCCAATGTGTTATATATCAATTGAACTAATCTTTCTTTGTTTCTTATTCTATTGCATTTATAAGCCTAAGAAATAAGAGTTCTGGCATGATACTCTTTTAGAACCTACCCTCTTAAATAGGTTATTGCACGTTTAAATTCAGATGTATTGCATTCGTAGATTAATAATTTTACATCATTTTAGACCCACCCTGGCATACAAAGGGTCCCTTTAGGTCATGTTTTCATTCCAAATTGCATATTCAATTGTTTTGATAAATTGGCATCATGCATAAACTTTAGAGGAATGCCATTTAGGGAATCTCATGTTAAGTATAAGTCAACCCTATATTCCCATTGGTATTTAACACTGTTTTTGAATTTTCACGTTTAAATTTCAATTTAACCAGAAAAGTGGGACCTGTAGGTAAGGTACTTGACACCAATTTCTGTCTCTAGATGGAACGCCCTCGACGAATCCAGCAAATGTTAGTAGTACCGATTGAGATACAGAGGTGGCCCGCATTGCTTTCACCTAATGAAATTAACCAAGCAACCTTTGACTTAGAACCGATCGGAGATTTTAAAGATATCAAATCAGACGGCTACTTGGTAGAGGCTTTGATACATTTGTGGGACTCTATTTGCTCCATATTTAGACTAGGCATGAAGGAAATGACCGTGACAATTGAGGAGATATCTGGCCTTCTTAATTTACCAATTCATGGTACCGCTGTAATATTTCTGTTTGTGTCTAACAAGGCCGAGTTCTGCCATTTCACTGGATTAAAAGAATCCGTAATACAAGGGTTTGACCAAAGCATAGATGTGAAGTTCCTATTCGACCGATTTGTATTGAGAGATGGGTTCGAGAGACACTTAGGAGATTTTTCATTTACATCCAAGGCAATGTGCGAGCGTAAAAGACTGTGGGTCTATGGATTGGTTATGGGCGGAACTTACCTTTTCTCGAGAAAAGACAAGAAAATAGATTTTAAACTCACCAAAATCAAGTTTGATTTGTTTGTAGGGATCAAAGATTGTGACAGCCCCACCTTCCCCTAAGGCGAACCAAAGGGTTCGGCGGACCGCCTGCCCAGCTCTCGCCAGGACTCGTTCACTCACATCAAAGAAAGTAAGATAAAGCCTCGAGAATAAGCGGAAACGAAACCCAGCCTTGAACCATAAAATTACATTCACCTCAAGCTCAACCAATTATACAGGCCCAAATGTATACATAAGCTCCGTATTTTCCCAATATACTCAACCTTATCCAAGCACTAGAATGAAAGCAAAAGTCAAACAAAACAATTCAAACCAAAAACTAGGCTATTCTATTCTATACATGCCTCTCGCCCATGCACGCAACCCTGTAAGGAAAACAAAAGACGTGGAATGAGCTAAAAGCCCAGCGAGGTTCTATATACCCAACTAAGCAATTAAACAAGGACATTAGCACGTAACAACAAGTAATCCAGATAACATTTACAATATAAAGCAAGAGTAACACATTCATTAAAAGGATACGGAGTCATTCGTTCGTTCGTTCATCAACCATCCATTCCTTCAATCATTTAGAAAATTTCATTTGACTTTGAAAATCCCTCCGTCATTCTTGCCATTCATTCGTTCATTTGATTCTCCCCATTCTGGCCAGCGCACTGTCCAGTCCACACCAAACCACGTGGTAATACTCGAGTATACCAAACATTCACATTCACCCAGGGTCACTAATCGCCCGACCCAGTCCGCTTCTGGCTCGAGTCGACCAATAACCAAGGGCAAGGGCCCAGTTCAGCCCGAAGGCTTACATTCATGCACAAGTAACGTTTAATCATTCAATCATTGAAAATTTCACGTTCATTTAGGTCGAGTGCGATAAAGTACACACTCGCCTAGAAAAGTCGTTTTGAGTATTCATAGAAACATTTAAGAGTTCAAACAACTATAACAAGCCACGTAGTCAATGGAAATATAGCGTACCTCAATCACATAACAAAGCAACAATCCAAATAGTCACAACAATTCCCATAGTCATTAGAGCCAAATCGTATATAGAACACTCACCTAAGCAAGCAAAACGTCCAAAGTATCCCTCCGGATATCAACTTTGGTCACCAAGAAACCCTAATAACAATCATGAGAAAATATTATGGCTCAACCATCAAAATGTCCAGTGAATCAAAGAAAATTCGAATAAAACGAGTACAAGGGGGAAGTATGATTTTTTTGAAAGTGCAAAGGGTACATTTTGATCAAAGGAAATGAGTAACTAAAGGTTTTCCAAATCAAACATAAAACTAAGCTCAAAAGAGTTTTAGAAAATTTCATCGGAAAATTTGGAACAGTGCCACGTCAGAATCCGGCCAGAACTTGGCCGGATATCCGGCCGGATTGTCGGCCGGATTCAAGGCAGTGAGCAACCCTAATTTTTTTTTCGTTTTCCCCTGTCAATCCGGCCAGCAATCCGGCCAAGAGTTGGCCGGATATGCGGGCGGATAGTGAACAGTAGCTTCTCCTCATTTTTCGTAAAACATGTTTTTGGCTCAAAACGAACACATTTGCAAAGAATTAATGTATAACAAGTATCTTGATTAAAAATCATATGAAAAAGGTAGTCAAATACCTTGAATTCACATTTAAAACCTTGCGCGTTAAAATTAGGTTTTGTGGTCGAGAAACCCTAGGCCACTCCTTTTGTTTCGGGACGAAAATGAACACGTATTTGAAGTTCAAAACTCGACAATTGGAACCAAACATTATGGTAAAAATGGAAACGTACAAATGCAAGTAAAATAGCTCACATAACACTACTCAAGTGGAACTAAGAATGTCCAAGCAAGGAAGTTCAATCGCATTCCAAAATCACATTTCAAACCTCATTTCCATTCACTCAAGTTCAAGAAAATAAACGGACAGCATTTCCCCTAAATGCCTTCACTTTTCCATGCTACAACCCAACCACCAAATCATACCATTCAATCACAATTTCATATACAAATCATGAGCTATCAAACACCCTTAAAATACACCCAATTGGAAGCTTTACAACCAACCACAAAAAGGCCCTAATATTCCATCATAACTCAGCACACACAATTCCAATTCAGTTGATTCCAAAGCCATTCGAAAGCTAGGATACAAGGCTACAATTCTTAAGAAGGCATCAAAAGCTAATTCATTCATCTTCCCAGCCAAAAGAGCCAATTACAGAGGCTGATTATCATTCTCGGACAGAAACAGGAAAGCAGGGGTAAAATAGTCATTTCACAGGCTACCGTTCTCCGATTGAGCTGAAGTTTACAGGCATAATATACACTCAATTCTCTACAACTTTCATGTTTGGAGATAAGTCCAATTCGGCCCCCATCATGGCCGAACAACACTGATCAGATTAGGGCAGAAAAATTCACTATAACTGAAAATCAATATATCCCTACTCATAGCTAAGAAATAATGCACAAAACCACCCAAGTAGCAACCACAAGCCACTAATTAGCATCTATTGGAACCAAAGAAGGATGTTCTTAGCAATCTTACCTTGAAACCTCAAAGAAAGGGGTGGCTTAGTCTTTCTTCCTCCAAATCAACTCCACCAAGCCCTTAGTTTTCCCTTAGCTAGCACTTGTATGGTGTAGTTTTCAATTTGGTTGGTTAAAACTCAAGATTTGAGCAAGGATTGAAGTTGGAAATTGAAGAGCTCTCTCTTGTTTTCTCCTCCAAATGGTTCGGCCAAGACAAGAGAAAATGGAAGGAAAATTGGTCAAATTTTGGTTTTGGTAAAGGTGAGAAAATTAGGCAAGTTTCCTCCAATCGGTTGGTGACACTTGTCACTTTGAATGGTTCCAAGCTTATCTTCTTACTTCCAATAATTCATCCATCTAACCAACCTCTAATCATCTCCTAGTACCATGGAAAATAATATCACTTAGTATTTCATCACCTAATCGGAAAAATTATATCGCACTAGCGGGCCCCACATCGAACAAATGCACTTCAAGTTAACGTACACTAACTTATACTAGGAAAATGATTTAAAAATTGTACTTACTTGTAAAATTTACAAAACATTTAATATTTTCAAAGGACAGTATAAAATATAGGCACAGAAATAAAATAATATTTGAAAATGTGAAAATTTTCGGGTTCTCACAAAGATTGACAATACTCTATTGTTCCGACTATCTTAGCCGATATCTTTGTAGTTTGCACTACTTGCCAAAGGAGTGGAAAATTCTTTCATGGATCAAATTTAGATCTGCACATATGGGCTATGGAGCACTTTATGAGATGATCACCTATTCCTGATAGTCTGCCAATGTCTGGGTATAATTGGATAGTCACGCATCACAAGAGAATTAATGGAAATGGTTTGTCGAGTAATACATCTGAGTATGTGGATTTCTTAAAAAACTTGCCTAATCAAATCCTTACAACTTTCATGTTTTGAGCTAGAACTGATTTGGCATTTATCATGGATGAATATGCAGTTCAAGTGGTGAGTGCAAATTTGGAATAAAGCTGGCAACAAAGAAATAATTGGGAAACAAGAGATGTCTTCAACAAAACTTAACTTCCATGGCTCAAATCCAACATACAATCATATATACTCAAGTATCTTCAAAGATTAGTGGGTTGCTAGTACTTTTACCTCATTTTCCATCAAAACCTAAGAGGAAAGCCACCAAGAAACTCAAGAAAGTTCTTCCTCCAAGGCTCCTCTCCAAGCTTGATTCAAGAGTTTATGGAGCAAATATGTTTCCTCTCTAGTTTGAACAAGAAATCATGGCTGAAAAATGAAACTTTTCCTCCCTCTTCTCTCTCTATCATTCAGCCACCAAGAAGGAAAAATGGAAGAAGATGGAACAAGTTGGTAGTTTCTTTGGTTTATAAAGAAAATGGGTTGGTCAAGTCCTGAATGGAATTTTGACAAATGTCAATTGGTAATTTCTTGTGAGGACCCGAAAATTTTCTTATTTTATCTTATTTTACTGGCTTAATTGATTATTTAATCAACCGTTTTTTCCGAATAATTTATTTCAACTATTTTAAATCCATTTATATGGAACAATGCCTTACTTATATTTTTCAAACATCCCGTTAGCAAATTTAATTTTTCTGCAACTTTCTGTAAAGAATAGCGAATACACGTTTTTCGAGGTAATACTCGATCCGAGAGTGCAATAATCTTGGAGAATTAAGAATGATCAATAGTAGACTAAGAAAAGTTAATTGAGGGATTATGGGTGAGTGAGTTCAAATTAAACTTTTACCGCGCGCGCATCGAAAGTTTTTCGTAAGTCACACCGCTCGACTAATTAGAGACTTGAGGAATTAATACTAGACTCGTAAGTGTGAGTAATTACAGTGTTATAGGAAGTACCTTGGAGGATTAGTGTATGAGTGTATCAAACCCGAGAGAAAATGGTGGTACGAAACTCTCGCGCGACAACTATTTAAAGTTGACTTTTACCAAACTTAACCACTACTTTTCCCTCCAATCTTCCAAGCCAAGCCACAACAATCAAACCCTCATCTCTTTCATCTTTCTCTCTATTTTCAGCCAGCCCTCAAGGAAGAACAAAGGGAAGGAAAAACTTTATCTTCTACCTTCCATTTCACTCACAAATCCTCCACCAAATCGTATACAACTTGGAGTACCACTCTATCTTGGAGTAAGGAGCAATCTTGTGGATTTTCTTGGAGAATTTTCGGTGGAAAAATCTGATATTTATCTAGAGTTTCAAGGGTAACAACTTCATCCCTTTAATCCTTTCATTTCTTCAAAGTTTAGCGGTTAATCTTCATGGATTTGAAACCCTAACCGCGTTATAGGCTAGAGGACTTGAGGAACCATTTATTTTGCTTTAAATCATAGGCTAGCTGACTTGATGAGACCTATAGGTAGCTGACTTGAGACTTAATTGTTTGATTATGGTTGTTTATGTATGGAGTGAGTTGATTTCGGTTAAAAAGTGGAGAGAAATCGAAAGAAAATGAGATTACAAGCTGGCCGAAATTTCTAGTCATGTTGTTCTGTTTTAGTTTCAAAAATTTTATACTTGGTTGAATATGAAATTGATGGATATAGGTTTTTTATTGTGTGTATAAAGTGTCTTTCAAAAATCGTATCGAATGGTTGTGCAAAACTTGAGTTTTTGGTAGAGGTTCGAATCTGGAAAACGTATAACAGTGTACTCGGACAGTGCTTCTTTGTTTGAATGTAACTCTTTGTACAAAAGTCAAAATTGAGTGTCGTTTGTAGCATTCAAAACTAGACATTCATAGCATTTCAACGGTATAAAAATCCTCTGCTAGTTCATTTTGAGTGATTCATAGCAAATCGGTAAATTCGGCTGTTCTGCTTTGCCTATGTGTTCGAATGAAATTGGGAAGCTGCATCTTGTGGCTCGATTTTGTCCCACTTGTTAAACGATTTTTAAAATGATGTCTTCTGGTGAATTTTAGCATTTGGAATCTAGTTTCCAGTGCCATAAACCATTCTCAATTTGGATTTGTATAGAGTTAGATATGGATTGATTTTGAAACTGCAACAAAGCTGGAAATTGAAAATATTTCCCTTCCTTGCAGACCGAATGGTCAAATCTGTTTTGGGGTGTCTTATTTCGAAAATTTTCGTGTCATTTAACCATCAATTGCTTATTAAATATTTCTGGAATCTTGGTTTCAAAATTGGAGCGAATTGGGGCTGATTGTGTTGGACAAAACATTTGAGAAACGAAGAGAACTACGGTTGGCAGATTAGCTTTGAAAATTTCCCAAACTTTGGTCATTTCATTAACTGCTTTCCGTGCGAGTTTTTACCTAAATTTTTATAGAGATGTAGTCCCTATATGGATGTTTAAGTGTACTAAATTTGGTGTAATTTCAAAACCATTTCGGTGCCTAAATAATGCCCCAAACATTGCTCTTCAAATTTGGAAATTCACTGATCAGATTACAAAAATCAACCGACGTCAAACTGTTATATCTTGTTGCTCAAAACTCTGAATTTAGTTCCACTTATTGTGTTTGAAACTTTGTACGGAAGTCTTATTGTGTTACAAATTTCACTGATTCACTTTCTGTGAATTTTGCCGAATTTTCAAATATTGCCGAAAACCAGGACTGGTTCTGTCTTAACTTCTTCAATTAGCAACTTTGATCTGAAAAATAAATGCTTTTTCCGTTTGGAATCTTGGAAATGTTTCTTCTGGAAACTTTTAGTACTTTGGATCTAGTTTCCAACGGTATAAAGTTTGCCAATTTTGGATTTCCCAAACTCAAGATCTATTTTTACCAAATTTATCGCGTAAAGCAGAAAATTTCCGATTTCGTAGGAAATAAGTTTTTAAGAACTTTTCATTTCCTTTTGATATTGATAGTTCGTTTTAAACCTGGCTTCATGGAGGATACGAGTTTGCCCTTGTGATTGTAAATCCTCATTTTGAATCTTGAATTTCAATAGAATGGAGCTCTTTTGAGACATTGTTCTAAGTCAAATCAAATACATTTCCTTCCTTGTATGTTAAGTGATTGTGTGTATATGTGAGTGATAATTGATCACTATTTCTTCAGGCGCTCAAGAGGATATTGAGGCAAACCTCGGAGCGGAACACTAAAGGACTTATTTACTCACTTATTTTGAATTGGTGAGTGTCAAGTGCATAACTTGTTGCCTAATACTTGAAATGCATCTAGTTGAATACGTGAATTTAACTTGTCGAGACGAGTGTGTACTTTATCGCACTCGCTCTCTTTACTTGATGTGTTACTTGATTTACTTGACTTGTTACTCGATTTACTTGACTAGTTACTTGACTTACTCATATTTGAAACTATACTCGTATGTGACTTGGTGTCGATTGGAGCGATGTCTTGTTGACCACTCCTACTCGTGGGGGACGTCCAAACTCATCGGCTAACTTTGCAAATCGAGGTGGCATGGGCTTGGTCGAGGAGCTTAGTAAACCATGAGCAAACATGAAACTTGATCTATTGAAGAGATCTTGATTGGCATACTCATGTAGTATTGCCACAATATACTCGAGTAATATCAAAACCTTGACGAGCGGGCCTGGTATAGGGGGTGTAACGGTGAACGGGAATCTGGGGAAAGTGGAGCTTCTACGGATTTGATACTTATTTGGTTGACGGAGTGTCAACATGGAATTGGATCAAAACCTTGATCCAGCTACGTGGAATTTTGCTCCTGAGAGCTATAGTATCCTTAAATTGTTTCTGTTTACTTTCCTTATTCGAAATGTCAATTACTTGCAATTTCTAGTTAGAAATATCTCAATTTTCTTCTATGTTCTTCTACTTGCTCTATTACGTGCTTGCATGATTTTTTTTTATTTCACTGAGCGTTAGCTTACCCCATTAGTTTGTGTTCCTTAACAGGAGCTATGAATGGAAATAATTTTAGGGAAAGCCGACTTGATTACTTTTGACTAGAATTTTGGGTTGTAATCGACTAGTCGTCTATTAGTGGTTGTATATTTGGGAATTTGATGTATTTTGAAATTTTACGATGTAAGTTTGGAAGGTTTACTTAAGAAAGCGACCCTTTTATATATTTCGACGTTTGTTATTGGTTGTTTAGATTTAAATTTAGATTTGACTTGTATTGAGTCCTGGCGTGAATTGGGCAGGCGTTCCGCGAATACCCTTGGGTTTGCCCTAGGGAGAAGTGGGAGTGTCACGGTTGGTATCAGAGTTTAGGTTTCAAATCTCTGTAGTGTATTTTAGGCTAAAAGTTTAGGATGCCGGACTGTAGGATTGGTTTGAAAATAAAGTGACCGCTTGTAGGGATGAAAATTAGAGCCTAGGTTTGAATTAGTGGACGATTAGGAGTCTTGATTTTGTGAGAGTTATGTGGGATAGTATGAAATAATCAAAACTAATTTATTTAGTATATTTGGATCCATCTAAACTTTTATTTTTAATTGTAAGTTATGGAAGGTAATGGTGGTATTGAGTCGTCTCGGGGCGCCTTCCGATGGTCCATTATCGAGAAGGGCCTAGGGGAGTTTGTTGGAAATATAACCCAACCCACCAAATTAGGATTCCATGTGACTGTCGAAGTACTTACTCGTACCCAAATAACGTGGTGTTAGCGGTAAACGATGGCAGGAAACAGTTATCCGAGGAAAATAGGGCAGACTAGGAGGATAATCGAGAACTAAGGACAACTATAGATGTCCAGACTGTTAGAATTCATGAATTGGGGACCGATGTACTCGAGGTGCGGAAAAAGGCCGAAACTCTTCGTAAGCAACTTCCAGAGGCTAAGAGCTGACTTGTTAGGGTAGTACATGAAATTAGAGACCAGACTGAGGGGATGATAACCGAGTGTGTTATCTTGGTCGAACAAGTGGAGGATGGCAAGATATTTGAAGGGGAAATGAGGAGAAAACTCCTAGTACTGAAAATGAAAATGATTCTACTAAAGTAGCAGAGACTTCTGGTTCCGCCAATCACTAAACTAGTGATCTGGTCTACTTTAGTAGTTTTTGTCAAGGATAGTCGGGGTGATACTTGTTCAAACACCATTGCATTTTGTATTTTGTTTAACTATGCTTCCTACCTTTTGAAGCAATTGAACGTTACTATGAGGTGCTTGACTTTATTGCTCTATGACTTCAAATCTATACTATGAGTTGTACACATTTGCAATTATTTCGGTGTCTTCCTTATTATTTTCATTTTTCATGATCAAAGTGTCATTTTTAAACTTCGCTTATGTGTACTTATTTTACGTCATACCTTTATAAATGTTAAACTTATGAATGACCGAAGAAATGAAAGGGGTCGAGGGCAAGGGGTTAGGAAACCCCAAGTTCAAGGGGATGATTTGCGAACGGCTGTTAGACCAAACCCAAAACTCTAGGAATGAAGGGGATAACCAAGTAGTTTCTGCTATTAACCATATGATTGATATCTTAATATGGTTAGTTGAGCACCAAAACTCTAAACCAATCAACCAACCTAGGAATCAAGAGAGGTATGAGGATAGAGCGATTCTTGAAATTCGCCCTTGATTTGCCTGACAGGTTAGCAGTTGACTTAGGCCAACCGGTGAAATAACAAATTTGGGAGAGATGCGTAAGGAAATGGACATTCTTCGGAAGGAAGTAGAATTTCAAAAGAAATTGGCTGACCCCTGGGAAGGAAGATGGAAACAAGAATACCCGGAGAAAATTGAGTTACTACACAAGAACGTGGAACTGGAAAAGAAATACAAAGGAAATTCTCAAACTGGTCAAGCCGTGACTCCTCATGTGACTTGTGGATACTGTGGCAAGTCTAACCATACTGAGACCGAGTGCTGGAGAAAGCAAAGAAAATGTCTGATGTGCGGTAGTGCCAAATATTAGGTTTCAACTTGCCCTAGTGCCTCTAAAAAGAGGAAATACCCAACAGCCTGCTAGGTCTGCTTCAAAGCAGTCAAGTGTCAGAAGGAGTGATTAATACTAATGACTGTAAAAGGGATCCAAGTAGTAAAAGCTCTGCAAATGGAGATGGATCTGACTCCACTCGAGGGATAGGGGTTGTAGTTTTACCCTAAACTGGACTGGCACTTTTAGAAGTTGTAATCTTTTGTGTAGGGGATAAAGTTCTTTGTTATTTTATACATTTACGACTTAGCATGTTATTCTATGATTTCATTTGTATTCCTTTTCTTTTGAAATGATTTGATGAATTATCCTCACCTGGTGTAATTATTATAACCTTTTATGACTTATAGGATTTTACCTTACTTTGTTTGCTTTTACAACTTATATGTATATTTAATTTATTGTTCCCCCACCTTTAGACTTGTAATAAGATCATGAACGGCACTTGAAGATAGTTTTACAAACCTCGAAAGAGTGCCACTTTCGTTAAGTTCAATAAATATGAGTTTAGTAGGAAGAAATAGTCTTTCTAGGTTATACAATATCTATGGAAGGAATTACTATGGACTTAACTAAGGTGAAAGTTGTTTTAAGTGGAAACGACCAGAAAACCCTACCAAAGTTCAGAATTTCTTAGGGATAACTGGATATCACTGTCGGTTTATCAGAACTTTTCTAAGACTGCAAGACCCTTAACTGAATTGACTAAGAGGCATGGTAAGTTTATTTGGGGTTATAAATGTAAGGAAGGATTTCAAGAGTGAAAAGTGCTTAACGAGGCACTTGTGTTAGCCTTACCGAGTGGAGGAGATGGTTTTGTGGGTTCTACAAATGTTTCAAAAGATGGTTTAGAATGTGTATTGATGCAACATGATAAGGTGATTGCATATGCCTCTAGAAAATTGAAACCTTACGAAAGAAATTATCCAACTTATGATCTGGAGTTAACGACTGTAATATTTGCATTGAAGAAGTGGAGACATTACCTATATGGGGTGACATTTGAGGTTTTAATGACCACAAGAGTCTTAAATACTTATTTTTTCCAAAAGAGATAAATTTGAGACAACATAGATAGGTGGAATTTAAAGGATTATGATTGCATGACTAATTATCACCCAGGAAAAACTAATGTGGTAGCTGATACTTTATTTCGTCAAGTGCAAGTAGCAGGATTGATGTTCAAAGTGTAGACACTAAATTTTTATTATTTATTTTTCTTATTTTTATTGTAATTGATTAAATGATAGTAAGGGTTTTTTATTTTTACAAATTGGGTTCGTTGTCTTCATTTTTATTGCTAAGATATTTTGTATTCAGAAAAAGAAAATTTTCACAAAAAGTTGTTTTAATCATTTTTGGATTCAATTTGAAAAAAAAAATATATATATATATATATATATATAATTGACATTTATAAATTTTTAATTTGTTTTAATTTGTTTTTAACTTTGTTTGATTTTTGAAGAAAAAATGATAAAAAATAATAAGAAAAATGTGTGAATAGGTGTGAATAAGAGGGCATATAAAAAGATGCGAGAGAAACACCAAGAATTGAAGAGAAAATGTGGGGAACTGTACGATCAAGTGGAACATGAGGAATCCCTATACCAAAGAATCCAAAGATGCTGTAATAGATAGGTTGAAAAGGTTTAATGACTTTGTACAAGACCATCACCGAGGAATGATGTAAATAATGTTTATAAAAAATGGAAATTTGAAAATTTGAAATTACTTTTCTTTTGTGCAAAATGGTGGTCAAAAGCAAGTTTGATAAACGGGTTCCACTTTGAAGGTGTTGCATCATGTTAGGACTACCCTTGGCACAAAAAGGGTTCCTCAATAAGACATGCATCCGAATTGCTTTAATTTTTTTACTAACTCGCATCTTTTTCTTTTCTTTCTTTTTGTTAGCAGTTAATCAAGATGGGAATCTAAATAGGATTTTTCCTAAATTTTTAGGTAATTGCAAACATAGTTACACGAAAAAGCCTCATCATTACACAATCGCGTAACCGAGTTTTGAGAAATAGTGTAAACATGAGTGCACATCCTGAATCATCCGATAGGTCTGTAACGACGCCATTAGCCGACCTTGCAAATCTAGAAACTCAACTCAACTAAGTGTTAAACAAATTCAGTGAGTTAAGCATGGAGATGACCGTACAATGGCGCGTGATTGATCAGTTGGTTGCTAGTAGCAGCAGTGGTGTCCAGCATGATCTGTGAGGACTCGCAAATTTTCTTATTTTAAACTCCTAATTCTAGCTTATTTAATTATTTATTTGGCCAATTGTCCCGAATATTATTTTCTAACCTTTTTAGACCTAATTACATGGATCTATAGCTTAGTTATAATTTTAAAGTGACTTGTTTCAAAATTTATTTTTTGAAAACTCGTTAAGTGTGAATAGTGAATGCGCGTTTGGAAATAATAATCGATTCGAGAATACAATAAATTTGGAAAATTGGAGACTTATACATTAGTCCTAAAATGGTTATTTATAAGTTTAAACACTCAAGTGATAGTTAGTTATACTATCGTTATAAGAATTTCTTAGAGATTTCGTGTTATCGCGCACAAGTTGGAAGTAATCGTTTTTGCGCGCGCGACAAATTGGAGGATTTTAGAAATTATTTATAGAATATTAAGAGTGAATAATATTAGTATAAATAGAAGTGCATTAGAGGTATAATGCACAAGTGAAACAATCTCGAGAGGAATCGAGCACTAAACGCACGCGTGCGCGCACACGCGAGAATTGACTTTTGGCACCTTTTGGCCACACACTTTTAAGCTTCCTCAAGAAGCTTCCTTATCAGCAAAACACTCTTCCTTTTTCCCCTCGAGCAGCTGTGCAACACCAAGGAGAAAAGAAGGAACAAAAGCTTTTCAATTTCTTGCTTTATTTCTTCACAAAATCACTCTAAACTTTCAACCCATCTTGCAAATAACTTGAAGATTCACTTGAGCTAGGAGAAGTGTGATAGCCCCACCTTCCCCTAGGGTGTACCCTAAGGGTTACCGAACTGCTTGCCGAACTCTCGCCAGGACTACTAAACAATCACACATGCTAAACTAAATACAAAAGACCCATAGATAGCTCTAAAACATACATTCCCAAGAAATGATGTCATTTATACATGAACAACCATTTACACATACACAATATCAAAGTTCACAATCCAAGAGGGAAAATCCCATTAAGGTACATTTAGGGTTTCTAACGGCCGAGGAGCTAAACAAAGGAATAAAAGAATAGCTAACTAACTCGACTCGCTTCTCAAAACCATGGTTTCCAAAAGTATTCCTGTAAGGAAAACAAAGATAACGAGGGTGAGATTTCGCCCAATGAGGTACTAACAATTCATACAACCCAAACTCACGAAAGCAACTATGCTCAGTTATGCATGATCATCAAACATAGAAATAAAGCACCACAACAAGTCCAAAAGTAAAAAGGATACGGGTGGCTCTCAGGAGCCAATTTCCCTATTGCAATTCTTGATCGCATCCCGTTGACCCTCCCTCAACGTTTGAAGAAAGAAGCATGACCGTAGATTCCACTTTACACCCAGTACCTTCCACCATACATTCCCCTTACCGGGCTCGAACACCTCACAGTAATTAAGAAGGTAATACTCGAGTATACCACAGGGTCGAGGAGATAGCACTCCATTCAACAAACAGTAACCCTATGGGTCGTTATCTAGTCGACCGGCCCTTACCGGCTCGACTCGATTAACGCCCACTAAGGTTTGAGCTCAGATATCACAGTACAGTCGTAGGGCTCATGCCCCACATGATTTTAAGCCAGGCACAATTCCAATTCACAGGAAATCAGTAATCAGTTATACAAGTAAGAGAACGAGAGCGATAAAGTACACTCTCGTCTCATGCACAAAGTTCACAGTCATTCAAACCAAAGATCCACGAATAAGTAATCATTTAAGCATTTAATCATGCAATAGTACACTCACCACTTCCAATAGGTAAATTCACAAGTTTCCATCCGGCAGATGCCTTGGATCACCCAAACGTCCTATAACAATCAAGAAAATGCAATTGAGACTCAAACACGAGTCGAATACTTCATAAATGAAGTCAAATATAGCGTAAAATGGAAATACATCAAATTTAAGACTAAAAGTATAAACAAACCCTAAAGTCTTTCACTTTTATCCATTCTTAACCTAAATTCACAAGACCCCAATATCCTCAATATTCGGACAGCATTTCCCCTAAAATTTCAGCATTTCCAGCCTACAAACAATCACTTAAATTCATCCAAACCAACTACAATTTCACATACCAATCATAGGCTAATCAATATACTTCATTAGGGTCACAATACCCCTCAATCATAGCCAATTATAAGCTCGATAATCATCCATAAGAAAGCCCCAAATTGGAAACCCTAAAGCTGAAATTTTCCGCATAAAGCTGAAATTTTCCGCAATTCGCCACAATTAACACACAATAGCTCTAATTTACACCATTTTAAGCCATCAATCCAAGCCAACCATAACCATCAAATGAAAACAGAAAAATTCCCCAAAAATTAGGAAATTCATCCAACTTCACTTTAATCCATGAAATCATCCATAAAACAAGTGATTTAACCACTACAAGTCACTAATTTACCATTATCATGAACAAAATTTGAGTTTCCAAGAAAAATACCTTAATTCTCAAGAAAGATAGCCACTTAGAGCTTCCTCTTCCAAAACAACTCCACAAGCACCTTCAAGCTTCCTTAGTAAGTCACTTTTACGGAGGAATTCAAGATTTAATCGGTTAGATTTCGAGATTTAGGCAAGAAATGAAAGGAAAAGTTGAAACTCTCTTTCTTCTTTTCTCTCAAGAGGTTCGGCCATAAGGGAGCAAAAAATGAAGATTATTTGAGTCAAAATTGGTCTTTAGTAAAGTTAAAAAAGTTATGCAAGTCATCTCCAGTAAGCTCGCGACACGTGGCACTTTTTGGATTCTATTCTTATCCTCTTTGTTTACCAATGGTTAAATATATAACTAACCTCTAATTATCTCTTAGCACCTAGTAATTTAATCCCTTTATGCATAACTTAACCTAATTGGCCGAATTTCTCTCACTTAACGCACTAGCGGGTCCCACGCCCACTATTCACTCCAAAAATCTTGTGAACTAACTTATACCAGGAAAATGTTTTTAAAACCCTATTTACTAATAAAAATGTCTAGAAAATTTATAGAATAAAGAAAATATGGAAAACGGGTGCAAAGAAATAAAATAATACCTAAAAATAAAGAAAATTTTACGGGTTCTCACACTCTCTCCCTCTTAAAGAATTTCGTCATCGAAATTGCTCACCTAGGTCACTAAACAGCTCAGGGTATCTCTTTTGCATCTCTTCCTCCACCTCCCAGGTTGCCTCTTCTACCCCGTGGTTCCTCCACAAGATCTTCACAAAAAGGATTTGTTTGTTTCTCAGCTCCTTAACCTTTCGGTCGAGCAATTGCACAGGTTTCTCCTCATAGGTAAGGGTTTCATCTATTTCAATCTCTTCCGGTTGTAAAATGTGGGTTGGATCAGGATAATACTTTTTGAGTATGGAAACATGGAAAACGTCGTGGATCCTGGACAAACTAGATGGTAACTCGAGTCGATACGCTACTTTTCCAACTCTTTGGAGAACTTTGAAGGGTCCTACAAATCTAGGTTGAAGTTTCTTTCCTCTACCCGCCGTGACATTTCGTAATGGCGTAATCTTCAGGAAAACACGGTATCCAACCTCGAACTCCAAATCTTTCCTTCGGTTGTCGGCATAGCTCTTTTGTCGGTTTTGAGCTGTCCGGAGTCTTTGACGTATCACTTTAACCTTTTCTTGTGCCTCCTCCATCCATGGAATGATTGTTGGATCTAGAACCTTCTTTTCTCCCACTTCATCCTAATAAACCGGTGAACGACACTTTCGGCCATAGAGAGATTCATACGGTACCATTTGGATCGACGAGTGGTAACTATTATTATAGGCAAACTCCACTAAAGTCATGTGTTGGCCCCAACTACCCCCAAAATCTAGGATACAAGTTCGTAACATATCTTCAAGGGTTTGAATGGTTCGCTCGGACTGTCCATCCGTCTAGGGATGATAAGTAGTACTAAGGTTGAGTTTGGTTCTCAAGGTTTCCTGAAATTTCTGCCAAAACTTAGATACAAAGCGAGGATCTCTGTCCGAAACTATACTCACTGGAATTCCGTGCAGTCTCACTATTTCGTTCATATATAGTTGAGCCAACTTTTCTAGGGAGTACTTCATGTTCACAGGTAAGAAATGGGCTGATTTAGTTAACCTATCGACGATTACCCAAACGGCATCATGCCCCTTTTGTGTTCTCGGCAATCCGGAGACAAAATCTATCGTGATGTTTTCCCACTTCCATTCAGGTATCTCAAGAGGTTGCAACAAACCGAGGGTTTTTTATGTTCAGCTTTAACTTGCTGGCAAACTAGGCAGATTTGCACATAATGGGCTATTTCCCTCTTCATATCATTCCACCAATACAACTTCCATAGCTCCTGGTACATCTTATTACTACCCGAATGGATCGTATATTTCGATCGATGGGTTTCCTCCAAAATCTCCCTTTTCAAGGTTTCATCCTTAGGCACCATCACTCGGTTCCGATATTTCAATATCCCTTCAGAACTCAATTGGAAATCAGGTAATTCCCCCCTTTTCCACCTTATCTCTCCATTTTTGGACCATCAGATCCTCCTTCTGGGCCTCTTTGACTCACTCCAGTATAGCAGAGGTTACTCGGATATTCCCAAAGATTACCTTTTGACGCTCCAACCTAGGGTTCCATTCACTCAAAGCTCCCAACATCTCCCATTCTCTGACCATCAACCCAGCTAGTTGAGCCTTCCGACTTAAGGCATCAGCTACTACATTTGCCTTCCCCGGATGGTAGTTAATCGTACAGTCGTAATCCTCTAAGAATTCCATCCACCGTCGCTGCCTCATGTTTAGTTCTTTTTGGGAAAATAGGTACTTAAGGCTTTTGTGGTCAGAATAAACTTCAAAAGTTATCCCGTACAGGTAGTATCTCCACTTTTACAGAGCAAAGACAACTGCGGCTAGCTCAAGGTCATGGGTCGGGTAGTTTTGCTCGTGAGGTTTCAATTTTCTAGAGGCAAAGGAAATCACATTCTTATTCTGTATCAACACGCACCCTAATCCTTTCCTTGAAGCATCAGTATAAACAGAGAAACTATTATTTCCATTAGGTAGGGCTAGAATAGGGGCCATGGTTAACTTTCGTTTCAATTCCTGAAAACTACTCTCACAATTAGCATCCCATAGAAAACGACCATTCTTTTTCGTCAAATTGGTTAGAGGGCTAGCAAGCTTCGAAAAATCCTTAATAAACCGCCGATAATACCCAACCAACCCTAGAAAACTACGAATTTCTGTGGGAGTTTCGGGTCGTTTCCACTCAGTCACTGTCTCTACCTTCGTCGGGTCTACGGTAATACCCTCTTTCGTAATCACATGCCTTAGGAACGAGATTTTCTCCAGCCAAAATTCACACTTACTAAATTTTGGCATACAACTGGTGATCCCTTAGGGTTTGTAAGACTAATTTCAGGTGCTGCTCATGCTCCTCTCGACTTTTAAAATAGACTAAAATGTCATCAATGAAAATTATGATAAATCGGTCCAGGTAGGGTTTGAAGACTCTATGCATCAAGTCCATAAAGGCAGCAGGGGCATTGGTTAAACCAAAGGGCATAACGGCAAATTCAAAATGCCCATAATCAACAACTGATAGTATCCCTGCCGGAGGTCTAATTTCGAAAACACTACGGCCCCTTGTAGTTGATCAAACAGTTCATCAATATGGGGCAGTGGGTATTTGTTCTTAATGATTACATTATTCAACCCCCGATAATCTATACATAACCTCAAGGTCCCGTCCTTTTTCTTAACAAATAGCACAGGGGCTCCCTATGGGGATCCACTCTCTCGGATAAACCCTCGCTCTAACAAATCTTGCAACTGTAACTTCAACTCCTTAAACTCAGCAGGTGCCATCCGATAGGGGGTCTTAGAGATAGGTGACGTTCCTGGTATCAAATCGATCTTAAACTCTATCTTTCTCTCCGGAGGTAAGGTTACTAATTCATCAGGGAACACAACCGGATATTCACGCGCGATCGGCACATCCTCTACCCTTAACTTATCAATGGGAGTGTTTAATAAGAAAAGCTAGGAACCCTTGTGCCCCTCTACTCAGCAGTTTCCTAGCTCTAATGCCTGAAATCAATGCAGATGAGGTTAGACTACTCCTCACATCTAACCTTAAGGTCGCCTCCCCAGGTATACGAAATTCTACCACTTTCCTCTTATAGTCAAGTTGGGTATCGTACTTAGCTAACCAGTCCATACCTAATATAACGTCGTACCCCTTAATAGCTAAACTTACGAGATTCCCCAGTAATTTCGTCTTTCCTACCCAAATTTCACAATTTGCATACATCATGCTAGTAATCAACCGTTGGCTTCCCGTAGGAGGTCTAACCTCTAAGTCATAAGGCAGACTAACAGGTTTTATATCAATGCCGCACATAAAATCGGGGTTAACAAAGAAATGGGTAGCACCGGGATCTATCAAAATCCTAGCTAGACGGTGGAAGACAGGGATCGTAGCTTCCACGACCCCAGATGAGTCAGGGACTTGATGTTGCTCAAGGGAGTACACCCGAGTTGGCACTTTTGGTTTTCGTCCCTTCCGCTTTAGATTGGCCTGAGCTGGCCCTTGAAAATTGTGGGGTTACTCTCGTCTCTCGAGGTAGTATCGGAAGCTAGCTATTTGATGCTCCGCACTCCCACAGCGCAAGCATTTCCTCTCCTTCCTCCAGCAATTGTCCTTCGTGTGGTTTGGTTTCCGCAAAAGCCGCAAGGACCTCGAGAAGCTGAACTCCCCTGGGAGGCACTTCCCTGTTGGCCTCGACCAAATGAACCACCCCTTGATGGGATTCCCACAAATCTCCCTCCTCCTGTCCCCCTTCCAGACTTGGGAGTGTGAGACCCTGAAATTTTACGTTTCTTTATAACCCTTATGTGAACTCACTTACCTTTGATTCTTGGTTGCTTTAATGGTTGAATTTGAGTCAAGGGAGTGAATTTTGTTAAGAAAAGTTTCATAATCTCAAGTTGTTAGAAAATCTAGAATTTTCGCAGGAGGCTCTGCGCAACTTTGGGGAAATTGGCTATAACTTCGTATAGGGAAGTCGGAATTGAGTTCCGTTTGTTGCGTTTGAAACTAGACTCAGAGGGCTTCCTACGGTATAAAATTTAGAGTTTGAATCAATGTCTATGAATTCTAGGAAATTGGGCAAAGTTGACTGAAATTCTGCCCTGCACAAGTAAAAGTAGGAATGTTTGTAGTAGCTTATGGCTCAATTTGGACTAATTTATGAATTAAATCTCTTTGAGGTGTCTTCTAAAGATTCTTAGTATTTGAAGTCTAGTTTTTAACAAGCCCAGTTCTATAAATTTTGATATTTATGACTCAAGTTAAAATTTTTCTAAAGGAAGGGTATAAGTTAGGGTTTTTATGCATACTAGGGTTTTGGTGTGTGTTTTTGTGTGCATTTTGGTAGCGTGATCTTGAGGACTTGTAAAATTCCTCATATTTTCTTAAAAATTCTCTTTTATTTGGAATCCATTATTTTACAATAGCTTTACTACTCATTCACTTTCTTTTTAGTTACAATTAATCATAGAACCAAGGGTTTTTCCTTTACTTTCATCGTTAAGGTAAACTAGGGTTTTTACGTCTTGTGGTAGTATGATTAATTGGTGTGGAGTGTGTACTCAATTTGGTGATTAAGAGTGAGTTTTAGATAAGAGAAAGTGTTGTGATTATAAGTGATAATAATAAGTTAGTGAATCATAAGTTAAAACCCTAGTACGCGTGATTTGAGGAAAATCGGTTTGAACCGACGGGTACCGTTCGCTACCGATTGAGTGCACCACTTGAACACTACTTTATTACCTTAAATCTCCTTGTTATTAATTGAACAAAATCAGCCTTAAATATCTCCTCTAATCAGCCGAAAATTATTGACTAATAAAAGAGAGGAAAAGAAAAAAATTGAGCTTTGATCCTACGGCGACACTTGTCGGAAATCTACCCAAGTTTCTTACCTTTACTAAAACTCAAAATTTGACCAAAGTTTCCTTCACTTTCTTGTCTTCTTGGCCGAAAATAGGGAGAGGAAAAAAGAGAGAAAACTTCATCTTGCATCTTCAATTTCTTCCTCAAATCTTGAGTTCCAACCGTTAAAATTTCAAACTACTCCATAAAAGTTACTCACTAAGAAGGTTTAGAGCTTTGGTGGAGTGATTTTGGAAGAGGAAACCCTAAGCTACCATCTTTTTTAAGGTTCCAAGGTAACTTGTCTAGAAATTCCTCTTTGCTCTTAATAATTGTAAATTGGTGGATTAGAATTGTTAAATATGTAGTTTTGTGAGAAATTTCATGGGTTGAAGTAGTGTTATGATAAATTTCAGTTTTTATAGTGAATTTTCTACCCTCATGTGATGATTAATGATTGGCCATGGTTTGATAGTTTTGTTATGTGATAAATTAGTGTATTATGTGCTAGATGGACTTGCCTAAAGAAAATTTCTAGCTTTAAGGTTGAAACTGCCCTGTTCTGACCTGTTTAATTCGTCTATGTTAGAGGCCGAATCAGCATTAGGTCAAAAACATAAAAGTTTGTAGGAAATGGTGTTAAATAGCTGCCTACAAAATTTCAAATCAATCGGAGCATGGTAACATGTGAAATGACAAAAATACCCTTGACTGCCAAATATACTGTTTTGTGGACAGTGTTCTGTTTTCTCTGAGATTGCAGAATTTGACCTTTAAAATGAACGAATTGGGTGTTTATGTCTTCATAGGAAATGTAGTACTCTGTCTTAGCTTCGAAACGGTATAAAGTGTACCCCAATCTGATAAGCGTAGCTTTGGGTTGTGACCGAAACACCAAGAGATGTCAAACGTGTTATTTTGTTATTTGTCTTGAACATTAGTTCCGGTCGCATTGCTAGCATTATTTTTGTAATTGAATGACATTGAGCCAAGTGAAAGGCTATTGTGGTAAGATTATTTTGTGTGTGATTTTGGGGCTGAATTGAGAAAAATAATGAAGCCATAAGTGGCTGGGAAATAGCGAAATACAAGGGGCATGCTGTCCAAAATTTTTAGGGCTACTTGACTCCTTTGAGGTTGGGTTGATTTTGACTAGAAATGAAGGGGTCTAGGGTTGTTCATGTTTTAAGACCAAACCGCTAACCTTTTTACTCTAAAGCCAACATTGTTATTTCTTGGCCCTAGTAGTTAACTTGACTCGGCCTACGACTTGTAGTCGAGTCTCATTTGTGCATTCCGTTTCTTGGGTTTGTGGATGGGGAAACTATAATTGTTTTTACCTTGGTTGTTATTAGGACGTGACGGTGACCAAAGCCATCCTTTGGGAGGAAACGTTTGAAGTTATTTTTGCTTGAACTGTGAGTGTAACCACTCCCCTGATTTGTTGCTTAACTTGGTGTATTTGTACTTGAAATCTGTGACTTGAATGACTATGAAACTCTGTTATTCTGAATGAGACGAGGGTGTACTTTATCACACTCGTTCTCTTGCCTGTGTGATCATTTACTGTATGAAATTGAATCTGTTATTTGTGTCTGTTCTGACGGCGTTTGGAGGCTTGTATCCAACGACCCTTCTGTGACCTCTGAGCTCAAATCCTGTGGCTAGTTACTCGAGTTGAGCCGGCAAGGGCTTGGTCAATTAGATAACGAGCCACGGTAGTCTGTTTTCTGGGAAATCTTTGGGTATTGGAGACTCAGGATTTGCGGTATACTCGAGTATTACCACCTCTGTTCTGTGTGTGATGTTCGGGCCCGGCAAGAGGTATGTTCGGTGGACGGAATTTGATGTCAAGTGGGGGTCTACGGTCATGTTTGTTTCTCTCGAACGTTGACGGAGCGTCAATGAGTTGGGATCAAGTATTGCAACGGGAATTTGGCTCTTGAGAGCCACCTGTATCCTTTCTATCTGAAGTGTTTGTTCATTTCCCTTATATGATGTGTATATGTGTCTTAAAAGTGAAATGCCATGATTCTTGACTACTTGTACTTGTGGTACCTCATTGAGCGTAAGCTCACCCCGTTCCCGTTATCTTTGTTTTCCTTACAGGGTTCAATATTTTGAGAGCTATGATTTTTGAAGAAAGAGTCGAGCTAGTGTAGACATTCTTTTGATCATGCTCCTCTGTAACTGAAACCCTAATTGTATTTTGTATGCGTATGGTTTACTATGGCTTGTATTTTCAAGTTGACTTGCTGAAGACTCTGATGTATATATGCATATAAGTGTGTAATCAAGAGTTTTCAAGCGTATTCGTTTGAGATTGTACGTTTCTATGGTTATGTAAACTTTCTTGTATCCATTGGGGATATCGAGCGAGTGTGAAGCTTGAACGAGGAAGAAAAATTTGGTCGGATTATGACGTGGCCACGGTCCTTTGCGCTTTCCAATGATTTATTTTCCCCGAAATTCTTTGGACCGTTTGGTAAGGTTTATGAATGATTTGATCTGTAGTCCTGGCGAGAGTTGGGCAGGCGGTCCACCGACCCTTTGGTTCGCCTTAGGAGGAGGTGGGGCCGTCACAGGGAGGGTTACCCTTCTCACCTTGACCGGAACTATTCCCAAGGAATCCCCTTTTCCTCACCTGGAAGTTTCTAACTTGGAGTCTAGCGTTCTCCACTCGCAGTGCTTTTTCCACCGCTTCACCAAAGGTAGTGATCTGGGCTACTGCCCGGTCTTTCTGAATTTCCACATTTAGCCCCTGAGTAAATCGCCGTATTCTTCTTTGCTCCGTTACAATAAGTTCAGGGGCGAACTTAGATAGTCGAGTAAACTGGCTCTCATACTCGGCCACCGTTTGAGTTCCCTGACGTAGCCTAAGGAACTCATCCTCCTTCTTTTCCTGGACCAAGGATGGGAAGTACTTGGCGTTGAACTCCCTCATGAAATTTACCCATGTCCGTGGCGTTTGTTCTCTCTCCCATTTTGTTCGTATAACGTTCCACCAAAGAACGGGCGGCCCCCTCCAACTGAAAGACAGCAAAAGTGACCTGTCTCTCCTCCGAATAGTGCAAGGCTGCAAAGATATCTATCATCTTCTCCAACCACCGTTCGGCCACGTCTGGATCCGGTCCCTCCAAGGAATTTTGGAGGGGAGAACTTTTGGAATCTTTCGAGGGTTCGGTCGTCACCCTCTACATGTTCGCCAGGGTTCCCAGGGTGATGGACAGGGTGTTGGCCCTAATGTTCCACTACGTGGGCCAACAAATCGGTCATTCTCTGAAATAGCGGCGGCCACTTGAGCATTTGGGTTAATTCTAGGCTCAGGGTTAGGTTCAGGTGTGGGTTTCCCGATTACCCCTATCAGTCGAAGGTTGCCTAATACCGCCTCCACGGTCTCGGCCACTACGAGTACCCTTCATTGATTTACCCACTCTAGGGTTGAAAACACATACGATATCAAAGCAAAGCAATATATATATACATGAATAAATAAACACATGGCAAAAGGAGACACCAAATAAAAGCATCTATACATATAACACACAGATGTAGTAACAAGTCATACAGTAGCAGTCAGTCAAATATATACAAAGTAATCCCATGAAAGTAGCAGGGTCATAAAAAATATAACATACAAAACTAGGTCAGAAGACAAAAGTAGCTAACTAATAGCTTTCCCCTAACTAGTCCCCACATGGGATCAAAACATGGCCCAAGGAATTCTAACCTAGTTCTCCACTGAGCCAATCGACTCCTCCCCAGAGCTAGAGCTAGGGCTAGGGGCGCCTCCCTCACCTGGAGCTCCGTTACCCGGAACTCTCCCTGGCACATTAGCGCCAATCATCCCCTGGATCAAAGCCCCACACTCATTAATGATACCTCCGGACCGGTCTCTAACCTCCCGAACCACCCTAGTGAGACGGTCGTTGATTACGTGCAACTGGTCTCTAAGAGCATTCGTCCGCTCTTGCTCCATGGCTATGTCCCCCCTGGAGCTCCCTAATCCGGTCCGCCTGCATCCTCGCAATGCCTCTCACCCGCTGCAGCTCAATGTGATCTCGGGCAGTGGCACGCCTAAGCCTCCTCCGCTCACCTAAGATGGCCACGACCACATGGTCGGTGTAGGAGTAATGCTGGCAACGACTACAACGCCTAGTCCGATTGGCCGTACTCCAGCGGCCTAATCGGTCCTCCGGGTTTCTCCTCGTAATCGATAACACGAAAAGGGCTCCGAGGTGGCTCACCTCCGCTCCCACTAGTTCCGTCCATGACCTATAAGGATATACATAGGTTACAACTTAGATATAATAAACACACTTAAACATACCCTAATACAATCCCAAAACTTCTAAGAATCAGGTTTCGGGTTCGCCCAGGTTATTTCTAACCTAAACTCTGATACCAACTGTGACAGCCCCACCTTCCCCTAGGGCGTACCGTAAGGGTTAGCGAACTGCCTGCCCAACTCTCGCCAGGACTACTAAACAATCACACATGCTAAACCAAATACAAAAGACCTATAGATAGCGCTAAAACATACATTCCCAAGAAATGATGTCATTTATACATGAACAACAATTTACACATAAACAATATCAAAGTTCACAATCCAAGAGGGAAAATCCCATTAAGGTACATTTAGGGTTTCGAACGGCCGAGGAGCTAAACAAAGGAACAAAAAGAATAGCTAACTAGCTCGACTCGCTTCTCAAAACCATGGTTTCCAAAAGTATTCCTGTAAAGAAAACAAAGATAACGAGGGTGAGCTTTCGCCCAATGAAGGTACTAACAATTCATACAACCCAAACTCACGAAAGCAACTATGCTCAGTTATGCATGATCATCAAACATAGAAATAAAGCACCACAACAAGTCAAAAAGTAAAAAGGATATGGGTGGCTCTCAGGAGCCAATTTCCCTATTGTAATTCTTGATCGCATCCCGTTGACCCTCCGTCAACGTTTGAAGAAAGAAGCATGACCGTAGATTCCACTTTACACCCAGTACCTTCCACCATACATTCCCCTTACCGGGCTCGAACACCTCACAGTAATTAAGAAGGTAATACTCGAGCATACCACAGGGTCGAGCAGATAGCACTCCATTCGACAAACAATAACCCTATGGGTCGTTATCTAGTCGACCGGCCCTTACCGGCTCGACTCGATTAACGCCCACTAAGGTTTGAACTCAGATATCACAGTTGAGTCGTAGGGCTCATGCCCCACATGATTTTAAGCCAGGCACAATTCCAATTCACAGGAAATCAGTAATCAGTTATACAAGTAAGAGAACGAGAGCGATAAAGTACACTCTCGTCTCATGCACAAAGTTCACAGTCATTCAAATCAAAGATCCACGAATAAGTAATCATTTAAGTATTTAATCATGCAATAGTACACTCACCACTTCCAATAGGTAAATTCACAAGTTTCCATCCGGCGGATGCCTTGGATCACCCAAACGTCCTATAACAATCAAGAAAATGCAATTGAGACTCAAACACAAGTCGAATACTTCCTAAATGAAGTCAAATATAGCGTAGAATGGAAATACATCAAATTTAAGACTAAAAGTATAAACAAACTCTAAAGTCTTTCACTTTTATCCATTCTTAACCTAAATTCACAAGACCCCAATATCCTCAATATTCGGACAGCATTTCCCCTAAAATTTCAGCATTTCCAACCTACAAACAATCACTTAAATTCATCCAAACCAACTACAATTTCACATACCAATCATAGGCTAATTGTGAGGACCCATAAAATTTTCCTATTTCATATCGTTTAATTCTATTTCTTTACATGCATTTTCTTTATTTTATTCTACTACCTTAATTTTCTGGACATTTTATAAGTGAATATGGTTTTCTAAAACATTTTTCTTGTATAAGTGAGTTCACGAGTGATTTGGAGCGAATAGCGGATGTGGGACCCGCTAGTGCGTTAAGTGAGAGAAATTCGGCCAATTAGCTTAAGTTGTGCAGTAAGGCATTAAATTACTAGGTGCTAAGTGATGATTAGAGGTTGGTTAGATATTTGGTCATTAGTAAGCTAAAGGATAAGAAAGAAATCCAAAAGTGCCACGTGTCGCGTTCTTATTGGACCAAGCTTGCCTAACTTTCCTTTAACTTTACCAAAAGCTTAATTTTGACCAAAAATCATCTTCATTTTACTCCTTGATGGCCGAAAATTAGAGAGAGAAAAGAACAAGAGAGTTTCAACTTTTCTTTCAATTTCTTGTCCAAAACTTGAAATCCAACCGATAAAATTCCGAATTGCTCTGTAGAACTAGCTTGCTAAGGAAGATTTGTGACAGCCCCACCTACCCCTAAGGCGAACCAAAGGGTTTGGCGGACCGCCTGCCCAGCTCTCGCCAGAACTGCGGAAACAAATCACACAAAACCTAGAGTTTCGCGCGAGAATTTTTTCTTTTCCTTGCTCAAACGCCACGCTCGTCCAATCATCCAATGGTTTCATGAAACGGTCACCAAAGCCATAGAAGCGTAGCATCTCAAATGAATACACTTAATAGGCAAGGTTAAACGCTTATACACATATTTTTTACATCGAAGTCTTAAATAAATTAACTGAAGTACAAGCCAAAGTATCCATACTATTCAAAATACAATTAGAGTTTCGGTTGCAGAAGAGCTTAACAAAATACATATACAATCGCTCGCCCCTTTTCTTCAAAAATCATGATTTCAAAAATTTGTCTCCTGTAAGGAAAACAAAGATAACGGGAAAGGGGTGAGCTTGCGCTCAATGAGGTACCAAGAATACGAGTAGTCACGAAGCATGGCATTTCACTTTTAAGGCACATATGCACATATAAGGAAATAAACAATTATCTCAACTGGAAAGGATACAGGTAGCTCTCAGGAGCCAAAGTGCCCAATTGCGGTACTTGATCCAAACCCGTTGACTCTCCGTCAACGTATATAGAACAAACATGTCCGTAGACCCCACTTTACACCGAGTCCGTCCACCAAACATACCCCTACCGGGCCCGAACACCTCAACAGTAACAGAGGGTGGTAATACTCGAGTATACCAGAAATCCAGAGTCTCATTACCCAAAGATTTCTTAAAACAGACTACCGTGGTTCGTTATCTAATCGACCAGGCCCTGGCCGTCTCGACTCGAGTAACTAGCCACAGGATTTGAGCTCAGAGGTAACAGAAAAGTCGTTGGATGCAATGTCCAAATGCAGTAGATTGAGCACAGATAACAGATTCAAATTTTTCCACAGTAAATGAGCATATTGATAAGAGAACGAGGGTGATAAAGTACACCCTTGTCTCAACAGAATAAACAGATAGTACAGTCATTCAAATTACAGATTTCATGAACAAATAAGGGGGAGTGGTACACTCACCAGTTCAAGCGCAGATACTTCAAAAGTTTTTCCCCAAAATGACTTTAATCGTCCAGAAACCCTAAAATAACCAAAGTAGACCATTGAAGTTTTCACGTCCAAATTCTAGTAAATGAAGTGCACAAGTGAGCTCGACTACAAGTCGTATGCCTATCCAAATGAGCTACTAATGCAAGGCTGCAAAGCGTGATTTCGGAACGAAAAGGTAACGGGAGGACCTAGGGCTTGAATGACCTAAAAGCCGTTCATCTACTAAGAATCAACTCAAACTTGAAGGAACTACGCGGCCCAGAAAATTGGGCAGCATGCCCTTTGTTTTTACCAAATTTCCAAGCCATATAAGGCTTCCTTATTTTCCTTAATCAGCCCCCACAATCACATACAAATATATCATTACAATAGCCGTTCAATAGGCTCCAAACCATCCAAGAATAACACAAGTGGCAAAAGTAAAAGCAAATATCAATTTTGAAGACAAAAGCTAAATGGCAGATTTGACATCTCG
This sequence comes from Coffea humblotiana, assembly GCA_023065735.1. Classification (NCBI taxonomy): domain Eukaryota; kingdom Viridiplantae; phylum Streptophyta; class Magnoliopsida; order Gentianales; family Rubiaceae; genus Coffea; species Coffea humblotiana. Next base: position 297,882 of record JACYVW010000031.1, read on the forward strand.
TAGCATTTTAAGTCATAACCCGGAGCTATGGTTATCGAATCGGGGTGAACCTTATACCATATCGAAGCTAAGACAGAGGGGAACAACTTTTATGAAGGCCACTCAAACCTAATTTTAGAGTTTATCTAAGTCAAATGTCCCCAATCACAGATCCAAAAGTTCAAGATCAGTTTAGTTATCAGCACTGACTTTAACCGACAATAACTCAGGCTACACAATTCCGTTTTGGGTGTTTTTAGAGGCGTTGGAAAGATAACACATAGGGATACAATTATTATGAAGATACCTCAACCCAGTTTTCAACCTAACCTAGTCAAATTTACCCAAACAGCCCTAGATTTTCCAGTTTGAAACTCACTGTGAAAGTCAACTAGCATTCCTGATTTATTCAATCATATCTTCAGTACACACAACTCCAATTTAGTTGATTCCAAAGCCATTAAAAAGCTAGAATACAAGGATACAATTCTTAAGAAGGCATCAAAAGCTTAATTCATTCATCTTCCCAACCAAACGAGCCAATTACAGAGGCTGATTATCATTTCCGGACAGAAACAGGGAAGCAGGGGGTAAATTAGTAATTTCACAGGTTACAGTACTCCGATTGAGCTGAAATTTTACAGACATAATCTACACTCAATTCTCTACAACTTTCATGTTTTGAGCTAAGTCCAATTCGTCCTCCATCATGGCCGAATAACACTGGGCAGAACAGGCAGAATATTCACTATAAACTGAAAATTACCACTAAACTACTTCAAACCACCAAATATACTCATAAAACTACCACAACTACAACTTTAAGCCACAAATTGGGAATTATTAAGAACAAAGAGGGATTCCTTAGCAAGTTACCTTGGATCCTCAAGAAAAATGATGACTTAGGGCTTCTTCCTCCCAAAATTACTCCACAACCACCTTAGAAACTCCTTTGACTAGCACTTTTATGGAGTGATTTGCCAAAAGCTAATGGTTGGAACTCAAGAATTGGACAAGAAATTGGAAGAGCAAGATGAAGGTTTTCTCTCCTCTCTCCTCTCCTTATTTTCGGCCAAGAAGGGTAAGAAAGTAAGGATATTTTGGGTCAAAATCTGATTTTAGTAAAGGTGAAAAGCTTAGTCAAGTCCAACCTCCAATCGGAACGCGACACGTGGCGTCCTTTAGGTTTAAAGCTTATCTTCTTTCCTCCAATGGTTAATCTGTCTAGCTAACCTCTAATTGTCTCCTAGCACCTTGTAAAATAATATCACTTAATACTTCATCACCTAATCGGCAAAATTATATCGCACTAGCGGGTCCCACGTCCTTAATACACTTCCAAACTAACCCGAACTAACTTATACTAGAAAAAATGTTTTAGAAAACTATATTCACTTATAAAATGTCTAGAAAATTAAGGTAGTAGAATAAAATAAAGAAAATGCATATAAAGAAATAGAATTAAATGATATGAAATAGGAAAATTTTACGGGTCCTCACACTCTCTCCCCCTTAAAGAAATTTCGTCCTCGAAATTTTCTTATTAACGAGATCTATCAAAATCTAAGGTAACCAACGGATCATACCTTCTACGTCCTCAGACGAGTCAGGACCTGATGTGGCTCTAGGCAATACACCTGAGCCGGTACTTTCATTTCAGTCCTTCCCCTCTCTGACTGTCCAGGGTTGGTCTTGTTTGGTTGCTGGGTCTCTTTCCCTTTGCGCAGTCGTGCGGGGCAGTTAGCAATCCGATGATCGGCGCTTCCACAGCGCAGGCATTTTCCCTCTTTCTTCCAACAATTTGTCTCCGTGTGATTTGGCCCTCCGCAATATCCACAGGGAACCACGAGTAGCAAAGACCGATCCCCCCGGTGAGACGCCTCTGGACAGCTCCGGTAGTCGTACTCCCCCGTTTCCCCTTCCAATCTTAGGAGGTGTACTCTTATCCTCTTGTTCCGAGCTGCTCCCAGGAAGTCCTCTTTTCTTTGCTTGGAAGTTTCTAACCTGTAGCCTCGCATTTTCAACTCGCTGGGCTTTCTCCACCGCGTCACTAAAGGTACTGAGTTGAGCTACAGCTAGGTCTTTTTGAATCTCAACGTTTAATCCTTGGACAAAACGCCTTATCCGTCTTTGTTCAGTTACGATCAATTCAGGCGCAAAACTTAGACAACCGAGTAAACTGACTCTCATACTCGGCTACGGTTTGAGTTCCTTGGCGAAGCCGAATGAATTCGTCTTCTTTCTTTTCTTGAATTAGAGGAGGGAAAAACTTGGTATTGAATTCCCTCATGAAGTTCGCCCATGTTCTTGGGGTTTGTTCTCTTTCCCATTTCAGTCTTATAATATTCCACCAAGATCGGGCTGCTCCCTCTAGTTGGAAAACAGCGAAGGTCACTTGTCTTTCCTCGGTATAATGTAGCGCGGCAAAAATATCTATCATCTTCTCCAACCACCTTTCGGCCACGTCAGGGTCTGGCCCTCCAAGGAATTTTGGTGGGGAAATTTTTTGAAATCTTTCAAGGGCTCTATCCTCGCCCTCTACAGGGTTACCAGGGTTTCCAGGTTGAGGGTTAGGGTTGTGACCCTGGTGTTCTACTACGTGGGCTAGCAGATCGGGTCATACGCTGGGATAGCAGCTGCTACTTGAGCATTTGGGTCGACCCTAGGTTCAGGATTTGGTCCAGGCCTTGGTTCCCGGTTACCCCTTTCATTCGAGGGTTGCTTACGTCCGCGCCCACGACCTCTTCCACTACGAGTACTCTCCATCGGTCTAACCAATCTAGGGTCGAAACGTGAATATAACAGTAAAGGTAGTTATATACATAAGCAAGTAACAAGAAGTACACACAGATCAAAAGTATGTATTCATACACAACGGTACCGAACAAGTCACACAATAGCAGTCAGTTAAATACAAACAAAAGAGGTCCCTGAAAGTGACGGGGTCATCCAAAAGTACTATAGACAAACGAGGCCAAAAATACAAAAGCAATGAATGAAAACTTTTCCCCTATAGGCTCGGTCCACAATCTACAAGAATAACACAATTTATACCTTAGAAAGAATTAATCATCCTCAGTGATACCCTAATACATCACAGGAAATTCCGTGGAATCCAATTTCTACTTCGCCCAAGTCATTTCTAACCTAGGCTCGCTTCCATTTAGTAGCCGGGAACAAGAATTCCGAATAAGATAATTCACACTCAAGCCGGCCGGTCCCAAGAGTAAATCATCCATATTAAAGATTCCTACCCGACCTACGTACCTATCTTTCTCAAGTCCCATAACAAAGATCCTTACACTTATAAAATGCACGGTTCATGGCTTACGCCCAAGATGGGCACTTAATCCTTTAAACACATTCACAAGATCAGGGCCATAACACTACTCGGCCCAAGCTTACTTCGCGCAGAGACCACGCGACGTGGCTCTGATACCAACTGTGACAGCCCCACCTACCCCTAAGGCGAACCAAAGGGTTTGGCGGACCGTCTGCCCAGCTCTCGCCAGGACTGCGGAAACAAATCACACAAAACCTAGAGTTCGCGCGAGAATTTTTTCTTTTCCTTGCTCAAACACCACGCTCGTCCAATCATCCAATGGTTTCATGAAACGGTCACCAAAGCCATAGAAGCGTAGCATCTCAAATGAATACACTTAATAGGCAAGGTTAAACGCTTATACACATATTTTTACATCGAAGTCTTAAATAAATTAACTGAAGTACAAGCCAAAGTATCCATACTATTCAAAATACAATTAGGGTTTCGGTTGCAGAAGAGCTTAACAAAATACATATACAATCGCTCGCCCCTTTTCTTCAAAAATCATGATTTCAAAATTTGTCTCCTGTAAGGAAAACAAAGATAACGGGAAAGGGGTGAGCTTGCGCTCAATGAGGTACCAAGAATACGAGTAGTCACGAAGCATGGCATTTCACTTTTAAGGCACATATGCACATATAAGGAAATAAACAATTATCTCAACTGGAAAGGATACAGGTAGCTCTCAGGAGCCAAAGTGCCCAATTGCGGTACTTGATCCAAACCCGTTGACTCTCCGTCAACGTATATAGAACAAACATGTCCGTAGACCCCACTTTACACCGAGTCCGTCCACCAAACATACCCCTACCGGGCCCGAACACCTCAACAGTAACAGAGGGTGGTAATACTCGAGTATACCAGAAATCCAGAGTCTCATTACCCAAAGATTTCTTAAAACAGACTACCGTGGTTCGTTATCTAATCGACCAGGCCCTGGCCGTCTCGACTCGAGTAACTAGCCACAGGATTTGAGCTCAGAGGTAACAGAAAAGTCGTTGGATGCAATGTCCAAATGGCAGTAGATTGAGCACAGATAACAGATTCAAATTTTTCCACAGTAAATGAGCATATTGATAAGAGAACGAGGGTGATAAAGTACACCCTTGTCTCAACAGAATAAACAGATAGTACAGTCATTCAAATTACAGATTTCATGAACAAAAACCCAGTTAAGGAACAAATAAGGGGGAGTGGTACACTCACCAGTTCAAGCGCAGATACTTCAAAAGTTTTCCCCAAAATGACTTTAATCGTCCAGAAACCCTAAAATAACCAAAGTAGACCATTGAAGTTTTCACGTCCAAATTCTAGTAAATGAAGTGCACAAGTGAGGCTCGACTACAAGTCGTATGCCTATCCAAATGAGCTACTAATGCAAGGCTGCAAAGCGTGATTTCGGAACGAAAAGGTAACGGGAGGACCTAGGGGCTTGAATGACCTAAAAGCCGTTCATCTACTAAGAATCAACTCAAACTTGAAGGAACTACGCGGCCTAGAAAATTGGGCAGCATGCCCTTTGTTTTTACCAAATTTCCAGCCATATAAGGCTTCCTTATTTTCCTTAATCAGCCCCCACAATCACATACAAATATTATCATTACAATAGCCGTTCAATAGGCTCCAAACCATCCAAGAATAACACAAGTGCAAAAGTACAAGCAAATATCAATTTTGAAGACAAAAGCTAAATGGCAGATTTGACATCTCGTAGCATTTTAGTCATACCCGGAGCTATGGTTATCGAATCGGGGTGAACCTTATACCATATCGAAGCTAAGACAGAGGGGAACAACTTTTATGAAGGCCACTCAACCTAATTTAGAGTTTATCTAAGTCAAATGTCCCAATCACAGATCCAAAAGTTCAAGATCAGTTTAGTTATCAGCACTGACTTTAACCGACAATAACTCAGGCTACACAATTCCGTTTTGGGTGTTTTTAGAGGCGTTGGAAAGATAACACATAGGGATACAATTATTATGAAGATACCTCAACCCAGTTTTCAACCTAACCTAGTCCAATTTACCCAAACAGCCCTAGATTTTCCAGTTTGAAACTCACTGTGAAAGTCAACTAGCATTCCTGATTTATTCAATCATATCTCAGTACACACAACTCCAATTTAGTTGATTCAAAAGCCATTCAAAAGCTAGAATACAAGGATACAATTCTTAAGAAGGCATCAAAAGCTAATTCATTCATCTTCCCAGCCAAACGAGCCAATTACAGAGGCTGATTATCATTTCCGGACAGAAACAGGGAAGCAGGGGTAAATTAGTCATTTCACAGGTTACAGTACTCCGATTGAGTTGAAATTTTACAGACATAATCTACACTCAATTCTCTACAACCTTCATGTTTTGAGCTAAGTCCAATTCGTCCTCCATCATGGCCGAATAACACTGGACAGAACAGGCAGAAATATTCACTATAAACTGAAAATTACCACTAAACTACTTCAAACCACCAAATATACTCATAAAACTACCACAACTACAACTTTAAGCCACAAATTGGGAATTATTAAGAACAAAGAGGGATTTCCTTAGCAAGTTACCTTGGATCCTCAAGAAAAAATGATGACTTAGGCTTCTTCCTCCCAAAATTACTCCACAACCACCTTAGAAACTCCTTTGACTAGCACTTTTATGGAGTGATTTGCAAAAGTTATGGTTGGAACTCAAGAATTGGACAAGAAATTGAAGAGCAAGATGAAGGTTTTCTCTCCTCTCTCCTCTCCTTATTTTCGGCCAAGAAGGGTAAGAAAGTAAGGATATTTTGGGTCAAAATCTGATTTTAGTAAAGGTGAAAAGCTTAGTCAAGTCCAACCTCCAATCGGAACGCGACACGTGGCGTCCTTTAGGTTTTAAGCTTATCTTCTTTCCTCCAATGGTTAATCTGTCTAGCTAACCTCTAATTGTCTCCTAGCACCTTGTAAAATAATATCACTTAATACTTCATCACCTAATCGGCAAAATTATATCGCACTAGCGGGTCCCACGTCCTTAATACACTTCCAAACTAACCCGAACTAACTTATACTAGAAAAATGTTTTAGAAAACTATATTCACTTATAAAATGTCTAGAAAATTAAGGTAGTAGAATAAAATAAAGAAAATGCATATAAAGAAATAGAATTAAATGATATGAAATAGGAAAATTTTACGGGTCCTCACAAGATTGAAGGTGCTTGTAGAGTTATTTTGCAAGGGAAAGCTCTAAGTTGCTACCTTTCTTGAGGATTAAGGTATTTTGCTTGAACTTCACTTTTGTTCATAATAATGGCGAATTAGTGCCTTGTGGTAGTTAAGGAGCTTATTTTATGGATGAATTCATGGATTAAAGTGAAGTTAGATGAATTTCTTATTTTCTTGGGAATTTTTCTGTTTTCATATGATGATTATGATTGGCTTGGATTGATGACTTAATATGGTATAAATTGGAGTTATTGTGTGTTAATTGTGGTTAATTGCGGAAAATTTCAGCTTATACGGGAAATTTCAGCTTTAGGGTTTCCAAATTGGGGTTTTCCTATGGATGGTTATTGGCTATATATGAGGGGTATTGAGACCCTAATTAGGTGTGTTTAATAGTTTGTGATTTATATGTGAAATTGTGGCTGAATTGGATTGAGTTTGATGTAGTTTGTAGGATGGAAAAGTAAGGGAAAACAAGGGAGGTGCTGTCAAACTTTTCGCAGGAACCCTTGAGTAGTTTTGGGAAATTTGCTATAACTTGATGTAGAAATATCAGAATTAAGTTCCGCTTGTTGTATTTTAAACTAGATTCATAGGGCTATAAACCGTGTATATTTCAGACCCTAGTTCTTTCTGTGTGAATTATGGTGATTTTTCAAAGTTGACTGAAATTACATACCTGTTCTGTCTTTTACTGGATGAAGCTGCGACTTGAGGCTCAAATTCGACCAACTTGTAGTATGAATCTTAAAAATGTGTCTTCTGAGAAATTATACCCCTTTGAGTGTATTTTCCGACGGTATAAATTTTATCAATTTTGGACTTAAGACTTGTGAAATATGATTTTTCCAATGAGGGTGCGCAAAACTGGGAAATCCTGTTTTTCTAGAATTATTCTTACTTTCATTTTGCACTTTAAGTTTGGAGTTAGTGAATCATTGTAGGTATGGTTTTGGAAGAAATGAAAGGTTTTGGAAGAAATGAAAGGTTTTGGGGCCGTTCTTACCTTAGGACCAACTATTACCCCTTTTTACTCGAAAGTTACATTTTATCTTCTTGCATTTGTAGACCATTTGAATAGGCATTCGACTAGTAGTCGAGCCTCACTTGTGCACTCCGTTTACGGGGTTTGTGAATGCGAAAACCCTGATTTTCTTGTCTTGGTTATTCTAGGATTTCTCGGGGATTAAAGCCCTACTTTGGGTGAATATTTTTGACGTATCTTTACTTGGATTGGTGAGTGTACCACTCCCCTCCTTTGTTGCTTAACTTGGTTTCTGTTCATGCAATCTGTAATTTGAATGACTGTGCTATCTGTTTATTCCGTTGAGACAAGGGTGTACTTTATCACCCTCGTTTTCTTGTCCGCATGCCTATTTACTGTGGAAAATTTGAATCTGTTATCTGTGCTTAATCTACTGCCGTTTGGACCTTGCATCCAACGACCTTTCTGTTACCTCTGAGCTCAAATCCTGTGGCTAGTTATTCGAGTCGAGCCGGTAAAGGCCTGGTCGATTAGATAACGAACCACAGTAGTCTGTTTCTGAAAAATCCTTGGGTAATTGAGACTCTGGATTTTTGGTATACTCGAGTATTACCCACCCTCTGTTCGGTTGAGGTGTTCGGGCCCGATAAGGGGTATGTTTGGTGGACGGAATTCGGTGTAAAGTGGGGTCTACGGACATGTTGGTTCTATCTATGTTGACGGAGAGTCAACGAGTTTGGATCAAGTATCGCAATTGGGCATTTTGGCTCCTGAGAGCCACCTGTATCCTTTCCCTTTGAAATGTTTATTTATTTCCCTATCTGGTGTGTATAACTGCATGATTGATACGTGAAATGCCATGATTCATGACTACTTGTACTACTGGTACCTCATTGAGCGTAAGCTCACCCCCTTCCCGTTATCTTTGTTTTTCTTACAGGGAACAACACTTCTGAACCATGATTTTGAAGAAAGTGTCAAGCTAGTGTAAATGTTATTTTGTTACGCTCTTTTGTAATCAAAACCCTAGTTGCTTTTATCAAGTATCACGTTTTCACTTATACAACTTTCTATGTATGTACTTAAGTGTTTAAGCCTGTATATTAGGTGTATTCGTTTGAGATACTACTTGTAATCATTCGGAACATTTTAGTTGTGTGTAATCGGCGTAGTAGTCTCCGAGTGTTTGTTTTCTTTGGTTTCGATCACGCGTATCTAGGGTTTGTGTGATTCAACTTCGTAGTCCTGGCGAGAGCTGGGCAGGCGGTCCGCCAAACCCTTTGGTTCGCCTTAGGGGAAGGTGGGGCTGTAACACTAATCAATATACTTCATTAGGGTCACAATACCCCTCAATTATAGCCAATTAAAGCTCAATAATCATCCATAAGAAAGCCCCAAATTGGAAACCCTAAAGCTAAAATTTTCCGTATAAATCTGAAATTTTCCGCAATTCGCCACAATTAAAATACAATAGCTCTAATTTACACCATTTTAAGCCATCAATCCAAACCAACCATAACCATCATATGAAAATAGAAAAATTCCCCAAAAATTAGGAAATTCATCCAACTTCACTTTAATCCATGAAATCATCCATAAAACAAGCGATTTAACCACTACAAGTCACTAATTTACCATTATCATGAACAAAATTTGAGTTTCCAAGCAAAATACCTTAATCCTCAAGAAAGATAGCCACTTAGAGCTTCCTCTTCCAAAACAACTCCACAAGCACCTTCAAGCTTCCTTAGTAAGTCACTTTTACGGCGGAATTCAAGATTTAATCGGTTAGATTTCGAGATTTAGGCAAGAAATGAAAGGAAAAGTTGAAACTCTCTTTCTTCTTTTCTCTCAAGAGGTTCAGCCATAAGGGAGCAAAAAATGAAGATTTTTTGAGTCAAAATTGGTCTTTAGTAAAGTTAAAAAAGTTATGCAAGTCATCTCCAGTAAGCTCGCGACACGTGGCACTTTTTGGATTCTATTCTTATCCTCTTGTTTACCAATGGTTAAATATATAACTAACCTCTAATTATCTCTTATCACCTAGTAATTTAATCCATTTATGCATAACTTAACCTAATTGGCCGAATTTCTCTCACTTAACGCACTAGCGGGTCCCACGCCCACTATTCACTCAAAAAATCTTGTGAACTAACTTATACCAGGAAAATATTTTTAAAACCCTATTTACTCATAAAATGTCTAGAAAATTTATAGAATAAAGAAAATATGGAAAACGGGTGCAAAGAAATAAAATAATACCTAAAAATAAAGAAAATTTTACGGGCTCTCACAAGAGGGCTTTATTCTCACGGTTTTTCTTGGAGTTCAAAGGGCCAAAATTTCTGACTTAGCAATCCAAAGAGGTAACACACGATCCATCGCTTGAATCTTCGATTATATACGCTAGATTGCACTTATACGGTTGTAGATTCATGTAGGTAGCTTATTTATGTTGGAAATTTGGTGTGTGGGCTCTATGAACTCCCACTATGGCTTGATAGACTAATTTTGTGAGTTTGATGTTAATAATGTTGGATTAGTGCTTAAATTAGTAGAAATGAGTGATATTATTGAAGGAAAACTCAAAGGAGTGAGTTGAGCAAAAAGGGACAATTCTGCCCTTGCTATGTCCGTGCACCTTAGTGCATATTTTTGTGGTTCTATTGACTTTTTTTTTATGTAAATATATTGTGTGGGTTGTGTAGAAAGTTTCATCAAAAAATGACGTGATTTGGATGGTTAAATGTTGAGATTTCGAAATTCTAGCAAAACTGGAAACGGGTGTCCAGTGTACTTTGGCAGTGTTTTTGTTTCGGTCATAACTTTTTACTCCGATGTCAAAATCGAGTGCCGTTTCTGGCACTAGAACATAGACATTCCCAGTTTTCTAATTGTATAAAATGTACATCCTGATTCCATCTGAGCTATCCATAACAACCTTGTAACGTTGCCTGTTCTGTTTCTCGTTTGTACTGGAAGCCCTGTTTTGAGCTACGACTTGATGCTCAAATATGAGCTAGTTGTGGATAGATTTTGAAAACGATTTCTTCTAAGAAATTGTATCTTTATGAATCTATTTGTCAACACCACCAACCACATTCAATTATAATTTGAATTGAGTGAGTTGTGGCCGAAGTTTGAAACTGACTCAGGGATTGAAAACCCTCTTTTTGGCTAGTTGATGCCTTAACCTTGATTGGGACTTGTTGTTTCGAAATTCTTGGTGTTAACCACCTACCAAACACATCTTGGATGTTCTTAGACATTATCTACATAAATGAACCATATTTGAGATGGTTTCATTGGCCGAATATTTAGAAAAGGAAAATTTCCATACAAAGACAGATTTGCCTTGGAAATTCGTGGGACTTTAGTGATTTTGTTAACTGACTTTCCGTGTGAATTTTTGCATGGGAATTTACAGAGGAATATCCCTTATATGATATTGTAATACTGCCAAATTTGGTGTCATTCCGAGTCCATTTCAATACCCAACCAAAGTCCCAAAGTTCGTGGTTTAAACTTGGAAATTATCTAAACGGTCTCACTTTTTCAGCAACTTTGAGCTGCTATATCTTGGTGCTCAAAACTCCGATTCTGGTTCCATTTATTGTGTTTTAAATCTTGTTCGTAACTCTAATTGAGTTCCAAATTTCAGAGACTAGATCGAATTCTGTGATTTTTACCGAATTTTCAAAGTTGGCCAAAAACCAACCCGAAACTGTCATGGTAAGTCCAAGACAGGCACTTTGAGCCGCATTTTAACTATCTTCCATTTGGAATCATGGAAAAGTGTCTTATAGGAACTTTTAGTGCTTTGAGTCTAGTTTTCAACGGTATAAAGTTTCCAATTTTTGGACTTATGGAACTCGAGATATGATTTTTCCAAATAGTGTCGCACCAAGCGGGAAATTTTCTGGTTTTAAACAAAATACTCTCTTAAACACTTTTAACCTTCCTTTGAGATGGTTGGTCCATTCTAGGACTAATTTCATGGTTAGATACAAGGTTCCTTAGAACTTTAAACCTTTATTTTAAATTTTGGTTTTTAAATGATTAAACCCCTCTTGAAGTGTTTTCTTGGTTGTTTAACTTCCTTGGTTAATGGCACCATATTTTATACTTGAGAGATGGACTTCAACCTGTATTTTTATGCTCTTGATTTCCATGAATTTAATTTTTAAAAATGGAACATTTTAACTTGAGTGATTTTTGGAGAATTTCACTAGTTTTCTACTCAAAACATGCAACTTTGGCTTTGACATTTACAATGAAATTAGGGAAGTTTTGAATGAGTTTTGACTACATTAGTTTGAAAATGTGAACGCTCTTTGTATTTTTAAGTTCGGATGTGAGATTAGAAGTTTTGAGGAATGAAAACCATCTACCTTTTCTCGATTTTCGTGTTAAAAATAAAATTGGTACTTTCTTTTGGAATTGAGATTATTTACCAAGACTTAACTCGAAAACGACCTGTGAGCTCGCTTTAAACGTTATTTTGATGATTTAACGAGAAAGACTCCTTTAACTTGACTTGAACTATGACTTTGAGAATGGGGAGCGAGAAAATGTTTTTTTATTAACCTTGGTCGAGTATCTAGGTAATCATGAATGTGCATATCTTAGGTGGTCACGAGAACGCTGAAGAGCCCGTCTGACTTCTCCCTTTGCTCCTCTTTGCCTTGACTTTCTGTGACAGCCCCACCTCCCCCTAGGGCGTACCCTAAGGGTTAGCGAACTGCCTGCCCAACTCTCGCCAGGACTACTAACGTTTACAACATGCTAAACCAAGTGCAAAAGACCCTTGGATAGGGCTAAAACATACATTCTCAACATAGAATATTATTTACACATGAACAACCATTTACATATACACGTTATCAAAATTTATAATCCAAAAGGGAATATTCCAGTGAGGTACATTTAGGGTTTCTAACGGCCGAGGGGCGAAACAAAGAAATAAAACTATCTAACTAGCTCAACTCGCTTTACAAAACCATGATTTGTCCAAAATTATCCCTGTAAGGAAAACAAAGATAACGAGGGTGAGCTTTTCGCCCAATGAGGTACTAACAAGTCATGCAGCCCAAATTCACAAGGTAACCAAATTCAGTTATACGCAACCATCAAACATAGAATAAAAGTACTACAACAAGTTCAAATAAAAGGATACGGGTGGCTCTCGGGAGCCAGTTTCCCCATTTCAGTTCTTGATCGTATCTCGTTGACCCTCCGTCAACGTTCAAAGAAAGAAACATGACCGTGGACCCTACTTTCCACCCAGTACCTTCCACCGAACATTCCCCTTACCGGGCCCGAACACCTCACAGTAATAAGAAGGTAATACTCGAGTATACCACAGGGTTGAGGAGATACACTCCACTCGACAAACAGTAATCCTATGGTTGTTATCTCGCCGACCGGCCCTCGCCGGCTCGACTCGAGTAACTCCCACTAGGGTTTGAGCTCAGACATCACAGTACAGTCGTAGGCTCATGCCCATGATTTTAAACCAGACGCAGTTCAAGTTCACAGATAATCAGAGATCAATTATACAAGTAAGAGAACGAGAGTGATAAAGTACACTCTCGTCTCATGCACACAGTTCACAGTCACTTAATTCACAGATTCAAGGACAAGTAATCACTTAGGCGTTTAAACCATGCAATGGTACACTCACCACTTCAGTTAAGCAAATTCACAGATTTCCGTCCGACGAATGCTTTGGATCCCCCACACGTCCTATAACAATCAAGAAAATGCAATTGAGACTCAAATACGGGTTGAGTACCTCTTAAATGGATCACTAAAGCAAAATTCAAATATAGCTTTAAATATAGCTCAAAATGGAAAATACATCAAATTTAAGGTTAAAAGTTCAAGAAAACCCTAAAGCTTTTCACATTTACCCATGCTTAACCTAGGCTCACAAGACCCCAATTTCTCGGCAATCGGACAGCACTTCCCCTAAAATTTCAGCATTTCCGCCCTACAAATAAGTACTCAAATTCACCCAAACCAACCACAATTTCACATATCAACCATAGGCTAGTAAGTACACACCACTAGGGTCACAATACCCTTCAATCATAGCTAATTATAAGCTTAATAATCAACCATAAGAAAGCCCCAATTTGAAAAACCCTAAAGCTGAAATTTCCATAGAAAGCTGAAATTTTCCGCACAAAACTGAAATTTTCCGCAATTCACCACAATTAACACATAACAGCTCCAAATTATACCATTTTAAGCCATCAATTCAAGCCAACTATAATAATCATATGAAAACAGAAAATTCCCAAGAAAATAATAAATTCACCTAACTTCACTTTAATCCATGAAACTATCTATAAAACAAGCTCCTTAACCGTCATAAGCCACTAATTTGCCATTATTATAAACAAAAGTTGAGTTCCAAGCAAAATACCTTAATCCTCAAGAAAGGTAACAACTTAGAGCTTTCCCTTGTAAAATAACTCCACAAGCACCTTCAATCTTCCTTAGTAAGCTAGTTATACGGAGGATTTCAGAATTTTATCGGTTGGATTTCAAGATTTGTGCAAGAAATAAAGACCAAAAGTTGAAACTCTCTCTCTTTTCTCTCCCTTAGAGGTTCGGCCAAGAGGAAGCAATAATGAAGAGGATTTTGGTCAAATTTAAGCTTTTGGTAAAGTTTAAAGAAAGTTAGGCAAGCTTCCTCCAACCAAGACACGACACGTGGCACCTTTTTGGATTTCTTTCTTATCCTTTAGCTTACTAAGGGTTAAATATCTAACTAACATCTAATTATCTCTTAACACCTAATAATTTAATGCCTTTCTGTAAAACTTAACCTAATTGGCCGAATTTCTCTCACTTAACGCACTAGCGGGTTCCACATCCACTATTCGCTCCTAATTTCTCGTGAACTCACTTATACTAGAAAAATGACTTAAAAACTATATTTATTTATAAAATATATGTAAAATAAATATAATAAAGAAAATACAGAAAACGTGTGCACGAAAATCGACAAAACCCTAAAATAAGGATTTTTTTTTCTCGAGTTCTCACACTTTCGGTGAGTGTCAAGTGCATGAATTGTTGATAAATGCTTTAATTATTAATTGAGTATTATGGAATTGTTGAGACGACTGTGTATTTTACCACACTCGCTCTCCCTTAAGTGATGCTATAATTGAATTTTCCTATGTGGATGGCTATGTGAATTAAATGAATTGTTGCTATTACAAATCCTATTTGTGTTGTGATGTCGAGTGGAGTGAACCTCCTCGACTTATGTGTATTCTCGTGAGGACGCCCTCGTCCTCTCTTTCTTTTAATTATGCGACACCTGTTACTTAAATACACATGATCGGTAATTGTTCATAAATACATCTAACTCGTAAGCCCTGAGCGGGTGCAAGTACCACATCAATCTGGGTGGGAGGTGCCTCTCATACCGTCTCAGTGCTATAATCGGTTCATTGAACAATAGTAAGTACCACACCAATTTGGGTGGGAGGTACCTCTCATATCGACTCAAAACCTTAAACAATTAATCGGTTCTCTGAGCGATAGTAAGTACCACACCGATTCGGGTAGGAGGTACCTCTCATGTCGACTCAGAACCACAAACCATTCTAAGTCGATTAGAGCGATGTCTCATCGACCACTGAGCGATAGTAAGTATCACACCGATTCGAGTGGGAGGTACCTCTCATGTCGACTCAGAACCATAAACAAAGTATAAGTCGATTGGAACGATATCTCATCGACCACTGAGCGATAGTAAGTACCACACCGATTCGGGTGGGAGGTACCTCTCATGTCAACTTAGAACTATAAACATATAACCAATTCCCTGGGCGATGGCATGTACCACACTGATTCGGGTGGGAGGTACCTCTCATGTCGACTCAGATTCATAAATGGAATGAGTAAATTTCTACGGACTTAATTACCCACTCCGGTGACGGAGTGTCATCACGAGGAGGTATTAGATTGAGTTATGGCCAAGCAAGTGGAAATAAGATATTTTACGAATATTCACGAATTATTTAAATGTTATAGCTTTATTTCTCGTACAAGTTTTATGGCTACTTGAATTATGTGCTTGCATGATTTTCTTGGCCTCACGAGCATTCGCTTATCCCATAGTTTTGTTTTTCCTTAACAGGAACGGACTTGAGATGGACTCGAAGGAACCCTTTTGATATACTTTTGTAATAGGGCTTTTCAATAGAACTGGCTAGTTATTGTGGCTATTGAATATTTTGGGAATTTGATGTATCCTTTGGGTACCGATATAAAAATTGGAAGATTGATGTATTTTGTACTCGTGGTGTATGACTAGAGGTTAAATGTATATAAGTATGAAAGCGACTTTCTTTATTAGACTTGTATTAATGGTTATTATCGTTAAGCGTAAATTGAATTGTCTTGAGTCCTGGCGGGAGTTGGGTAGGCGTTCCGCGGATACCCATGGGTTCGCCTTGGGAGAAGTGGAGCGTCACATGATCCCTTACCTGCTAGTCAACCTGAACCTGAACCACTACCCATACCCCATACTCAAACGCCTTTTGCTCCACATTTCATAAATCCACCAGAGGAAGTTTTCACCTATCCCATTCTTCGCCTACCACATACCTATACATCCAATATCCAAATCAATCCTCCTCATACTCAAGTTCTTCAAAATTATCCACATGTTAGTCTGAACATGGCACTTGAATCTCAAGGACCATATTATTATTTCACTGCAGAACCGTTCATGCTAGACATTGCTGCACAAGGAAAAGCCTAGACTTGAGCCGTTCACTGCAGAACCGTTCATGCTTAAGTCGTTCTGTTAAAGAAATTGGATCGATTTGACGAGTTCATGAGAAAGAGCCAAGACTTGAACAAACAAGGAGATTTGCACTATAATGAATTGTGCCTGTTTCCTGATATGCAATTGTCTGTGGATTTTAAAACACCCAAATTTAGCAAGTATGACGGAACGGACAATCCCAAGACACATTTTCGAATGTTTGCAAACAAATTAGGAAATCCAGTAGATGATGAGAATTTGCCAGTTTGATTGTTTTTCGAGAGTTTAGAAGGTGATGCACTAGATTGGTACTCCAATTTGAAACCTGATGAGATGAGGACATTATTGGATTTGTCAACCGCTTTTGTAAAACAATATGAGTATACTTGCGAGCTTGCTCCGACGAGGACCACACTTGAGGGGACTAAAAGGAAGCCATCTGAGGATCACAAAACATATGCAAAGCGATGGAAGAAATTGGCTGTCAAGGTGGAACCTACTATGAATGAAGAAGAAATTGTTCGTACATTTATTAAAATTCATGACCTGCCATAGTTTGAGAAAATTTTTCGCATGACTGGATGCTCATTTGCAGCAATTATTAAGAAATTGAAGGAGTATGATGAGTTCGTAAGAGCAGGAAAGATTGTTAATGTGTCAACTCTGAAATCGCAATTAGAAGCTTTGCAAAATCAAAACAACAATAGCAAGAAAACTTAGTTCAAAAAGAAGGAAGGGGAAGCTGTATTTGTTTGGGACCAAAACTTTTCTTTCCGACCTAGATACCAATAATATACCACATATCCATCCCGTTACCCATACTATCCCCGCCCTCAACCTGTTTATCATACCACTATTAACCATTCTCGACCCCGACCAAATTACCCAAACGCACCCGTAACACTATTTCATATTTCTCCACATAATTTTCAAACTAGATCTCTCCCTCCTTATAATCCAAAATCTGCTTCACCAGCCAACCAGAACTACAACTATCATCAAACAATGACACCCAAAATCCAACCCGATGCAGAACTTTTACCAATTTAGGTTGGCCCATTGATCAGTTATATGAACAGCTCAAAGCCGTAGGAAAAATTGATATGATACCTCCTAAAATCTACCCTAGAGGATTTTCCCTTGGTTATGATCCTCAATCTTTTTGTGTTTATCATTCTGGAGCTCCTGGACATTCTACTACCAATTGTTGAGTACTTAAGTATAAAATTCAAGACATGATTGAGGCCGGAGACATAGTTTTAAGAAGGAAAGATGAACAAGGATCGAGTGTTAGCAAGAACCCCCTTCCTACACACAAGGATACTGTTGGAGTTATTACCATTGACGAGAAGATCGAGAAACCTACTCAATACATTGTAGATGAAACTGGGATAATAGGGGTCATTGGAGAACCATTCACACTGGAAGAAGAAACCTCCGAGGTCAAGAAAAATATTGATCCTATTATTTTAGATGTGATACCTTTTGAATGTGAGTCTTCCGAGATTGTGGTATTCGAATTGCCTGAACAAGAGTCTGTTCATAACTTACAAGAAGTTCCATGGAATAATAGTGAACCTATTTTATTGATTAGAGGAGAAGAAATGCCAAAGATGGGGGTGGCCTCCGTCACTAGATCTGGAAGAATCATAAGTGAACTTGCAGTTAACGAGCCATCAAAAGCAAAGGAAAATGCCGCGCCAACAAGACCAGTTGTGACTGAAGAAGAGATATTCAATTTTCTTAGAATGTTGAAGAAAAGTTAATATGAAGTGATCGAACAATTGGATAAAATGCCTGCTCAAATTTATATGTTGAATCTGCTCTTAATTTCAGAACTTCATAGAGAAGATCTATTCAAGGTGTTAACTGAGATTCAAGTGTCTAAGAATATTCCGGTTGACAAATTCACCCATGTAGTCAAACATGTTTTGGTTTCAAATCAGATTTTTTTTTCTGATGAGGATTTAACGTCTAAGGGAATTGGACATAACAGGGCATTGTATATCTCAGTCCGTTGTGATGGGAAGTTGTTGCAGAGAGTTTTGATAGACAACAGATCTGCTTTGAATAGCTATCCATGGATACTTTGGTTAGATTGGGATTTCAAGATGCTAAATTTCGGCCATCTGCAACTGTGGTGAGGGAATTTGATGGCGTAAAAAGAGAATCAATGGGAGAAGTGGACTTAGTACTGGAAATAGGATCTGCCCATTTCCAAATCATGTGCCAAGTCATGAATTTTTCAAGTGTTTATAATGTTATACTTGGACGACCTTGGATTTATGCTTCGGGTACTATACCATCTTCGCTCCATCAGATGTTGAGATTTGTGGTGAATTACCAATTAATCATAGTGTTTACAAAGGATGATTGTACTATGATCGTCAATTCCGGACCAAAAGAGGAAGGTGGTAGAAAAGCTCTGGCTTCTTCTCACCATGTGGCTGATATCGTTTCAGTAGGTTGGGTATCTAAAGACAAGTCAGTCGTGGGAATGAATTTTCCAGAAGCCAGCATTATGATGGCTAAAAAAATGATTTGAGGAAGATACGAGATAGGCAAGGGTTTCGGGCATAATTTTAGGGAATTCTAGAACCAATAGAGTTTCAAGAAAAGAAGGACACCTTTGAACTAGCGTTTCAACCTACTTCCAGGGACAAGAAAGAAATGTTAGATCACAAGAGAGCGAAAAATGAAGGAAAGCAAATTGTCAGGAGCATCCCACCATTGCACTACACTTTTTCCCGTCCATCGGAAGTAATCAGATCTGAATTGGACCCGATCGATGAGGTGGATATCAGTTTGTCTAAACTATTCGTGGGGGTTACTTATGAGGGAGAGCCGTTAGAGAATCTAGAATTTCTAGAGGTCTCCAGGGAAGCAATGAGGAATTGAACCATTGATTTTCTTCCATTCCGAAAGGAATTTCGGTAAATCTAGGGGATTGTCTTTGTTGAGAGTTATGAAAGAAATCATTCGCATTATTCATTTTTGCCTTTCAGTTTTGTAAATAGTTTTGAATCAAATGTCTTTTCAATACAAGTCTTATGTTAAGTAGTGTATCTTTTGTTAAGTAGCGTACTATGACGTTTTATCCTTTATTTGAAATTCAATGAAATGCACAATATTCATTTTTCAATTGTTTTACTTACTTTTATCATTCTCATTTTTTTTAGATGGCAAAAAATAAACACATTAACCCTTTGGATATCAATATTTCGGAATTTGATGACTGTAATCTCGATATCTCTCACGAATTCGAAATTATGGAATCAGAAATTCAAGACGAGAGCGATAACGAGGAAGAATTTGAATCTTTGTTAAATATGCTAAGAAGTGTGACAACTGGAAAGGGTAAGAAGCTAAAACCGAGATATGTGGAACCCTTTAAAATTCTCCAATGAGTGGAAAAAGTTGCATATCGGTTGGAGTTACCCACAAGTTTATCTAGAATTCATTATGTTTTCTATGTCTTATTGCTAAAGAAGTATCATCCAAATCCAACCCATGTACTCTATCCAGAAGATATTGAAATTGACAAGGCCCTAACTTACGAGAAACGACCCGTACAACTGCTAGATCGAAAGGTGAAAGTGTGAGGCCCCTACTTCTCCCAAGGGCGAACCCAAGGGTATCAGCGGGATGCTTGCCCAACTCTCGCTAGAACTCGATATAATTTCAATTCAAATTTAAGGATAAATAACCGAATAATAAAAGTCGATGGTATAAAGAAAAGTCGCTTCCTTAATAAGTATTCAATTCTTACATTTCAAGATATCTAGTACATCACTTTCCCCAAAATATACAACTTTCAAAAGTCATCTAATCAAATACATTCAAAACCCTAATCAAAAGTGCATCAAGTCGGTTTCTCCATAATTCCTTCCATTTCGGTTCCTATTAAGGAAAACAAATCTAATGGGGTGAGCAAATGCTCGTGAGACCAAAAAACATGCAAAACACATAGTTCAAATAACAAAAGCACTTATACGAGAATGAAAACTATAACATTCAAGTGGTTCACATATAACAATAAAACACACTTGATAAGGATACGAGAGCTCTCAGGAGCTATGTTTCATTTGCTTCGCTAATGCTCGATCAAATACTTCCTCGCGATGACACTCCGTCAATCGGGTGGATATTAAATCCGTAGAACTTCACTTACACTTCCCCGTTCACCGTTACACCTCCTACTCCGGGGTCGCACTTCTTTTGTATAAGGCAATACTACTCGAGTATGCCAAGCGAGATCTCTCCAATAGATCAAACTTATAAATTTTTCTCATGGCTCACCAAGTTTCACAACCAAGCCCATGTCGGCTCGATTCGCAAGGTCGGCCGATGAGTTTTGGGCATCCCCCACTATTCTCACTAGGAGTCAAGGAGATTCACTCCAATCGATATATGCAACCATAGCATAATTCGCTATTGCAACACTTCACTTAATTTATTTAACAATTCACTTCAAGCAATTCAAATATACTTCACTTAAACGAGAACGAGTGCGATAAAATACACACTCAACTCGACACTTTCAAAATAATCAATCAATGAGAACAATTAAGCACGTAACAACATTTCATACATTTGACACTCACCAAGTCAAAACAAAAGTGAGTGAACGAGCAATTTAGTTTCTAAGCATCCGCTTCGAGATTCTCTTGAAAATCTTCTTGAGCGCCTGAACGATATAACAAGTACGTTCACTCACAATCATGTATTAATCAAGAAAGAAAGTTCACTTATTTAGACTAAATTAAAGTCTCAAAAGAGAACCTTAATCACTCAAATTTGAGGTTCAAAAGTGAGGATTTAACAACACAAAAGAAACTGATTTTCTCCATGAAATCAAGTTTAAAATGATCAATCACTATCAAAGGATAGGGAAAAGTTTCAAAAAACGCATTTCCCATCAAGTCGGAAAATTTTAGTTTTAGGCGTCAAATTTAGAAAAATCATAACTTGTACTCAGTAGGTCAAAAAATAGAAAACTTATACCGTTGGAATCTTGGTTTGGAGTACTAAAAGTTCTTACTTTTCCAAGATTCTAGATGGAAAGCACTCATTTTTCAACTCAAAGATTTAGTTCTAATAGGATAGATTTGAACCAGTCTTGGTTTTGCAGTCATCTTTGGAAATTCAGCATAATTCATAGAAAATGAATCAGTCCTTGAAATTTGTAATACAATAAGAGTTCCAATCAAGGTTTCAAACACGATAAACGGAACTAAATTCAGAGTCTTAAGTATCAAGATACAGCAGTTCAAAGTCGATAAATTGTCACTACTAAAACAGTGAATTTCCAGATTTTAAAAAGCTATATTTGTAGCATCATTTGGATATCGAAAGGTTGTTGAAATAACACCAAATTTGGTACAATTAAACCTATATATGTGGACTACCTCTCTACCAAATTTCACACAAAAAATCAAGTGGGAAGGTAGTTAACAAAGAGACTAAAGTTCGGAAAATGTTTCAAGAACAATCTGTCTTCTTCCTTTTATTCTTTTCCAAACATTTTGCCCAATGAAATCAGTCCAAATTCGATCCATTTTTGAAACCAAGGTCCTAGAAACCTTTAATAAACACTTGATGGTTGATTGACATCAAAATTTTTGAAATAAAACATCCCACAACAAACTAGACCAGTCGGCCAACAAGAAGGAAATGTTTTTCCAGTTTTCTAGCTTTATCGCACTTATAAAATCAGGCCATAACTTGCTCACTACAAGTTCAAATTATGAATAGTTGGTGGTGTTGGAAACTAGGTTCAAAATACTTCATTTCATCAGAAGAAAACATTTCCAAAATCAGTTCACAAGTAGTTTGGATTCAAGCCACAAGTTGCAGCTTCTCATGTTCTCTCGGACAGATATTCATAACAGGGCAGCAAATTTTGCTGAAATCACTACAGATGACTCAAAATGAACTAGCGGGTTAATTTTATACTATTAGAAAGCTACGGATGTATAGTTTTGAATGTGACTAACGACACTCAATTTCGACTTATATACAGAGAGATATGTTCGATCAAAGGAGCACTGTTCGGCTGCCAGATTACCATTTCCAAGTTTCTTTAAATTTCGAAAATTCAAATTTTACTCAACCAAATCAAATGATTTTCGCAAGGCACTTTGTACACATAATATACAACATATAACCACCAATTTCACAGCAAAACAAGTACCAAAAATTTGAAATAATCACTGAGCAACAAGGACAGATTTTCGGCCAGCTCTAGTGCACCACTTTCCTTCGATTTTTCCTTCACTTTCTAACCGTATTCAACTCAAATAACACGTAGACAACCACAATCAACTAGTTACACCTCAAGGTAGCTACCTAAAGGCATCATCAAGTCCACTAGCCTAGTGTTAAAGCAAAATAAAATAGATTTCCTTAAGTCCTCTACCTATTTCAAGCTTTGGGTTCCCAACCCATGAAATCAAAACTTGATTCCTGAAGAAAAATGGAAAGATTGCAAGAGTTGTTGGTTACCTCCTTAGCTCTTAAAGAAACCAGAAATTTCACCACAAAAACCTCCAAGAATTTCCACTAGATATTGTCCTCCTCCAAGCTAAAGTTAATCTCCAAGTGGTATGGAAGTTGAGTGAAGATTTTGGGCAAGATTGAAGCAAGATGGAAGCAAAATGAGAGAAGCTTTCTTCCTCCCCCCTTTTTATTTCTT
The DNA here is from genome assembly GCA_023065735.1 of Coffea humblotiana. NCBI lineage: Eukaryota > Viridiplantae > Streptophyta > Magnoliopsida > Gentianales > Rubiaceae > Coffea > Coffea humblotiana. The sequence continues at coordinate 320,860 of JACYVW010000031.1, forward strand.
GTTCGACCGACTCCAAGAGAGAAGAAGAGAAGGGTTTTGTTGTATGAATCTTTCCCTTGGAAGCTTATTGAGTTTGTGGCCAAAAGTTGCACAAAAGTCAACTAGGAATAGTGCGCGAATAGTGAAATGTACTACCACTTTTCTCTCTTGTTTATTGCACTTGTGCACTAATCCTTAAATGTAATTCCTTTAACATTATAATTATTCACACTTAATAGTCTAGTATAAGTTTTTTAAATCTCCACTTAGTCGATTCGACGCGAAATACGCGAACCTCCGATTCCACGCGTGATAATGCGAAAATTTAAACTCACTCACCTCTAATCCCTCAATTAACTTTTTCTTAGTCTACTATTGATCATTCTTAATTTTTCAAGATTATTGCACTTTCAAATCGAATATTGTTTCGAAAAAATGTGTGTTCGCTATTTCTCGCTAAACGAGCCTCCGAAAAATTAAATTTTGCTAATGGAACATTTTAAAAATATAAATGAAACCTTGTTCCATGTAATTAGATTTAAAATGGTTGAAATAAATTATTCGGGGAAAACAGATAAATAAATAAATTACAGTAAGCCAGTAAAATAGAATTAAAAGTAAGTAAAATTCGGGTCCTCACAGAAAGAACTACGAAATAAGCAGATTCCCTTAGTTAAAGTTTTTTGGAAGAATCACGAACTGGAAGAAGCAACTTGAGAAGTAGAAAAGGAAATGCAAAAGAAATACCCTAATCTATTTGCAAAGTAAGGTGAGAATTTCGAGAACGAAATTCTTTTAAGGGGGAGAACGTGTGAGAATCTAGAAATTTTGCTAATTTATCTAGTTTAACTACATGGTACTTTATTTATTTTGTCATCTATTTGTTTATTTATTGATTTGATAATGATTTTGTTTAATGCTTTTATTAAATTTTACATGTGAAAGTTAGTGTGTGGGGTAAAATGAGATTTTTTCTTTTAGTGGGGTGTGAAAGGAACTTTTGGAAAAAAAGAGAGGTTAGTGCAATAAGAAACTACTAGAAGGTGACATGTGTCACCATAAGAGTTAAGCTTCTTTCTTTGACCTATGACTAAGTTTTCTTACCATTTAATCTTTCCTTTCTTGCTTTAAAACCAAACAAAACAAACTCAAGAGAAAGAGAGAGAGAGAGAGAGAGAGGCCGAGAGCTAAGAGGAGAAAAGGGAGGAAAACTTCACCAAATTTTAGTTTCAATATTGATTGGATTTTGAGGGAAAAAGGAAGGAGATAATTTGGGGTTTTCATCCATCTTTGTAACGACCCCACTTTTCCCCTAGGGCGTACCCTAGGGTTTAGCGGACCGTCTGTCCAACTCTTGCCAGAACTCGCTCACTCATTTCAACAAACAGGTTATAACTTTAAAAGTAAAGAAAACAGCAGTCCCGAATTTAGGATGCACATTTATACCCAGTTCTAGTCTCAACCATTCATACATTCCCCAATAATAATAAAAGATTCAAATTCTAGATAACTTTCAACCCTAATCGAGCACTAGCGCAGTACAATCACAAAAGTCAAAACTAGATGACACCGAGTCTATACTAGTCTCACGCCTATGCTCGTATCACCTTTAAGGAAAACAAAACTAATAGGATGAGCCAAAATTCAGTGATGTTCCAAAACATCATGCAAATCCAAGTAGCGAGTTGCCATTGTATAAAAACTTGAAATATCAAAGTAGCGAGCATAAGTTGTTCATAAAAATGAGCAATAACATTTCAAATAACAAATTATTAGATATCCAACATTTCCAGGTAAAAGGATACAGTCTGCTCTCGGGAGCAGGTTCCGTGGCCACTTGTTCAAAATCTTGTTGACACTGCCGTCCAACGTATGGAATTATAAGAAAAATCTAGTAGGAGCACCACTTAACATCCAATTCGCGTCGCACCCATGTCAGATCCCCCTACGGCGAGTCCGAACTCGCAAGATAAACCCACTGGTGGTAATAGAATCGAGCATATCAATTCAGTCGAGAAGATAACACTCCACCCGACAGAGACAGGGAGACCCCATGGTTCGTTATCTTAATCGAACGCAGGTGGCGACGACTCCATCTCCTCCTAGGGCATACCCTAGGAAGTTAGGGGCGGATCACCTGCCTGGCTCTCGCTAGGACTCAGGCTCACTACCATTTAACTTCAGAGATAACATTATGCATTGACGAACTGAACATTTACTCTTAACACAACTCCAACGGCTTGAAACGTAGATTTGTCCACTAAAAGAAACAAAATACATGTTCTTAAACATCCATTCTTAAGATTACCCTAAACTCAAGGTAAAAGATTCAACTATCTCAAGATACAAAAGAAACCCTGACTACAATATATACACATAGTGATGGATCTTCCCCAAAATCACTTCCTAATTCAATCCCAATCACTCTTCAATCTCCAACTCCTGTAAGGAAAACAAAGTAAAAAGGGTGAGCTTTCGCGCTGTGAGGTTTCCATGCAAGTAACAATCAATAAGCAGTTAAATTAGTACAATTAAGCAAGTAGTGGCACATTTCACTATACAATCACTTTCATTAAGCAATTGAGGAAACACTTCACTTCACTGAACAATCACTTTTAAAAGGATACGGTGCTTGCATTAGAGCCACTTCAATGCACTACACACTGCCACCGAACTCCTCCTTATAACCTCCAAAACAATAAACACTTCCCTCACTTAGATGGCCATAATCAATATCAGTAATCTGCTACTCCGTGGTAATACTCGAGTATACCATAACACTTACCCAAAGCTACCGTCCTACCCGACCAAACCCTTTGCTGGCTCGAATAGTTAGTTGAACAGAGGGTTTTGGGGCCCAGTTCAGCCGGTGTGATAAAGTACACACACGGCTTACAGTCATGCACATTTACAATATCACTTGATCAATTATCAACCTTCAAACTCAACTAAATCGAGTGCGATAAAGTACACCCTCGACTTAGAAGGTGAGAGACAATTGAGATACACTTTACAATGAATCACTTAGTAATATTTCATAATAAGCACATTTCATCACATAATTTCACTTAAGTAAACATAAATAGTTAAACACATAAATTCGGAAACACTCACCAATTATCCAAGTAAATTATTCTCGAGCCTCGGGTTTGTTTCCTGACTCAAAGCTACTTCCTGAGCAAATTAATAATTTCAATAGTAAATTTATAATTCGTAAGTGATCACTTATCATTCTTACTTTATTATTTAAACTATTAAAATCAAGTTTGACCAATATATATAAATTTGACATTCTTAATATTCATTTATCCTTTTATTTTCAAAACTTATTAACTTTATCATTTTCAAACCATGAAACATACCTATCTTCAAGTTTAACTTGTATACTCATTCAATCCAATATACTTTCTCACATCCAATATTAATTATGGCTTATAGATACTCCACTCTCTTTTTAAACTAACTAAACTTTAAGTTATTTGTAAATTAACTTAGTCCACAACCTTCACCTCTCACAATTTATAGTCTTTGAATTACTAAGAAAGCCAATTTTAAGCGATTATAAGTCATTTCATGAATACGGCCATAACAAATTACTTTAGAGTTTCTAAAATATCAAATAAGTTTTAACTCATTGCCATACAACCTATCTACATAAATTCAGCAATAATACTTCAAGCTTTCATCCAATAACTTCATTTTTCACTTGACCAACTACTTAACTTACATTTAATCTAACATGAATTAGGATAAGAAACATTTAATTGTAACCAATGTTTTGTGCAAACTATGCACACAAATCAGTCTTAACTATCACAGCTTTTAAGCAATCCCTTTGCTATGTATATATCGGTCCAACGTTCATATATTGGCTCGCACTCCCAATATCCGATAACACTAGCTGGCTGTCTACTAGACCAACCAAATAGAACCAGATTTCATTAATTACCTTCGTTTAGTTCATCTATAAGTCAGTAAGAGAGGAGCAGAATTTCTTTTAAGAAATTTTAGTCATATGCAAGTCCAGTAGTTCGGCAATTCCAAATGCAAAATTGTCCTTCTCAATCTCTTCATTTCCTCATTTCCAACTTAACATGCAAAGGGTAACTATCGGCCACAGTATCTTATACCAATTTAAGGTTTAAGTAACTAAAACCCAAGTTCCTACGCTTATAAAACAAGTCACTAAAATCCAGTCATCTTCCTTACGTTTTTCTTCAAGATCATTAAGTTTGGTAGCTTTAAAACAAGGTTAATGTACATATACACCAAATTTTAAGATTGTATAAAACACTTGAGCTAAGATTAACTCATTTCCAATCTAATATGCAAGGATTAAGACAAGTGAACGTTTCATTTCTTCCGTCTAGGCTAAAACAGATTCTAGTTTGCATTTTATTCCTATTTGTTCCACTTCACTAGCTCTTCAAATTTTAAGTTCTTTAAAGTATCCAAAACAAGGTCAAGATGCTACAAACTGATATATATATATATATATATATATATATATATATATATATATATGTATATGTATAGTTACAACAACTATCTTAGAATTTCTCAAAAACTTCAAAGGAAGTTCAACCCTTCACTGTTTCAGCCATCAAGCAAAATTTCCAGCAATATCAATTCAAAATGTTCAATAATACTCCACTGTTTACTTATTTAAAACACTAAGCACGTAGCTCATAATCCGTCCAACCCAAACTAGAACAAATAACACACAATTCCAGAAAATAATCCCACCAAAAGTCTCAACTAGTTCGGCCAGCAACACATTACAATTTCCAGCAGTATAGCAATTTAACATATGGTGCTTTCTCCATAATTTTCTTCAGTTTTAACTCCAACTCATCATGCAAAAGATGATTCTCCAGCTACAGAGTAAACTTAATCATCAATATAAAATTTTACAGCCAAAATTCCAAAGGAAAAACTGATCTGAAGTCTATTTCTCTCTCTCGGTCAAGTTGTGACTGTTTTGGACAGCAATCAGTTTTTAAACAAGAAACTTCTCCATTAACTACTTCATTTCCCATTCAAATCCAACATGCATGTTAAAACTAAAAGATTATACAAGGTATTCAGCTTCAACATAGGAATTTGGAACCCAAAAATCTGTCAAGAAATCTAGAAAATTTCCTTACTTCATCTCTCGGCTAGCTAGACAGAACCACTAGTTAATTCTTGCAAATTTTTCACTCAAGCTAACAACTCTGCACTAGTTACTGAGATAAGACAAGGAAATAACACATGGTTTGAGCTTCTAGCAGAAAGTTACTCCATACATTCGGTTACTAAGCTGCAAATTCAGTTTCTTCCTCTCGGATGAAGCTGGAAAAATTCCAGCATGTTTCTTCCTGCGGTCTCAACCCAAAGTTCCACCTTTTCCCAAGTTTTCTTCAACTAAACTTCCCAAAACATCAGAAGCCAACGTATTACATGCAAAGCCTATCATTAGTTTCCATTTTTACAATAATAACAGGCTGCAACTCAACATGCAAGCTCTCGGTTCCCCAACTTTAGTCCAACTCCTATTTTTCTTCCATAATTCGCCTCAGCTAAATCTCGTTATTCCTGGCTAAAACCCAACATGCAGCCCCTATTCTCAGTTATATTCAAGAAATAAAAGGGTGGTTACAGATTCTTACCTTTTCTCTCCTCAAGCTCAATAATTACAGATCACTTTCCTCTCCCTCAGCTCTGGCTCCTCCAACTCTTGCACCTGCTATTCTTTTCCCTCACTGATGTAGCTGATACGCGAAGTTGCCGACTGTTTTTCTCTTCTTATCACTTGCTTAGCTCAAGGCTTTAGTGTTTAGAAGGAGGAAATGGTTTGACACTCACTTTTCTCTCTCGGTTGTTGCTGCCTAAGAAGGAAAAAAATACAGAACTCATTCTCACTCTCTCTCTCGGTCGATAACTCCAAAGAGGACTGATCACTCCTCTATCTTCAGTCGGTAGTTGATACAATCCAAGCTTCTCCACTCAATCTTGTCTCTAAATCTGATACTAGCTGGCCGCATGGTAGATTAGCTAAGGTAAGAGGTTAATTAGGTCATTTAACATTAGTTCATTTGCTTACTAAAGCTGCAATTTTTATTTATTCATACATTAACTCCCAACCTCATTTGTATTTCCTTGATCCAGTAGATTCTCACACATTTGGTTTTATAGGAAATTAACTAGACATGTAGCTCGTTCAACTATAATATATTCAAATCACACAAATTACGGTATACATATCATATGTTTATTTGATTCATATAATTTTTAATTTTAATTTATTTTTTTTACATCATTCTAAGATATTTCTAAATTCTCAATTTTATATAAATTCAATTAGGCATTTAATTTAACCATTTATTCATTATAATATTTCTAATATCGAAGTAATTAAAATAAAAAATAAAAGAAATTCATAGGATACATATAATTTTTCTTGAGTTCTCATACCAGTTCCTTGCCGACTTGACTCAATTAACTAGCCATTGGGGTTTGGGTTTCCAAGTAGTCAGTATAGTTGATGAGATAACATTTCCAATCAATTTAATCAAGATAAAAGTACGGAGACGGAATGAGAGGCACCTCACATTCGAATTAAGTGTGGTACATGCTGCCGCTCAGTACTTCGAAGTCAAGCACAAGTACAAACACAAGTACAAGTCAATCAAGTTCAAGCAAGTACAAGATCATTCAAGAAGGAGAGGACGAGTGTGAATAAGGGCACACTCGCCTAACCCTAATCAAGTCACAAATAATACCTAACATGTCACATTTCCACGCATTTCAAGTATTTCAAATCAATATACATGTTACATTCAAGTCAAGTTACTTGTACATGCATGAATGAGATATCAAGTGTTTAGTTAAGTTAGATCAAGTGCGATAAAATACACAGTCGCTTATGAATGTCAAATCAGGTGTTTAGTAAATTTCTAACAACAATGAGCAGGAAACATACAGTTGGAACACTTACCAATGGTTTACTGCTTTCCAAAACCAAGATCAAGTTCAGCTCCCTGGTTAGAGTCAAAATCTACGATAAAATATCGTATAGCAACTTGAAATTAATTAGGGTTTCAAAATATAAGAGTTTCGTTTAAAGAAAATCAAGTAAATAGAACTCATTTAAGTAGTACTCATTTTACTTATCAAACCATAAAAAATTCATGCTCACTCTTTTAGGTTCGATAAAGAAGCGTTTAAAACATTTGTAGACACCAAAATTTCATTTATTTTATTCAATTTTAGCTTTATTCTTATTCTTATTCTTATTTTATTTTATTTTTATTTTAATTGATTAAATGATAGTTAATGTTTATTTTGTTTATTTTTATAAATTAGGTTTATCATTTACATTTTTAAGGTATTTTTGCATTAAATTTCTAAAAAAAAGGAAAAATTCTCACAAAAATTCAAAATTTGTCTTTAAACCTTTTAGATTCATTTTTTTAAGATAAATAAAAATTATGCAATGCATTTGCAATTAAGAATTAACATTTTGTTTTTTGTTTACCTAAACTGTTTTTGGAAAATATATAATAAATAAATAAAATAAGAAGATAAATGTAATAGGGGATCATTAGACAAGTGTATTAGGGGGATAGTAGCCAAGTGGAGGCCATGCAAGAGGGATAGGTGCGATGGATAGGTTTTAGATAAATGTTCTTATTGTTTGATTAGTATGATGACACTTGTTGATACGGGGATTTTTGGGAGGAAAAACAAAAAAGGAAAAAGAAAACTAGCTACGGAGAAAAGAAAAGGGGTTTTGGGGGCTGAGAAGGAGACTACGGGAAAAGAGGTATTTGGCTGGAAAAAAGAGGAACTAAGTGAAAAAAAGCTTCGGGACAAAACGAAAGAGAGCAAGAGTGAGAGGGCTGGAGAGACGGAAAAAACTGAAGGGAGAAAGAGAGAGGCTGGTGGGCAAGAAACCAAAGGAAAAAGGGGCAAGGGGGGGAAGATTCTGGTAGGAGGAAAAGAGAGAAAACAGCCAAGCGAGAGAGAGAGAGCTGGGGGTGACGGGCTTGGAGAGGAAAAAACCAGAAACTAAAGGAGGAGAGCTTGGAGGCTGAAAAGGAAAAAGAAAAACTAAAGAAGGGAAAGAGGGGAAAAGGAAAAGCAAGGAGCTAGAAAGAAAAGGGGCTTCAGCTGTTAGAAGGAGGAGGCTTTTGGGAGGGAGAAAAAACTGACTGAGCAAGAGAGAATAGGGAGATTGAGTGAGGTTTAGGAGAGAAAGAAAGCAAGGAAAGGAGAGAGAGCCGAGAGGGGGAAGATTATTCGAGCAAGAAGGAAAAGAAGGAGAGGAAAACCTAGGCTCAAGTTTCTTCATCAAGGTTTGCAGTCGGTCTCTTTTGATTTCTATGGAGTACGATCAATCTCTTACGGGTTCTTGCTGAAGATTCAAGTCCAAGGGCAGTGAAGCAGGTAATCTTCAACCCTTTTTCTTGTTTGCTTCAATCTCTAAATGGAACCAGATCTGCTAAACTAAAACCTAGTTTTGGTTCATTTGCTGGGTCTCTGCTGAACCAATATGCATCAATGTTGCGTTTGATTTGGTTGAAACTGAATGCCCATGGTTGCTGTTTTCTTGTTTTTTCTCCCTCTTTTCTTCATGTTCATCCTTTGTCCAATGGTCTGTTCCTTTTTTCTGCAAATCCGGTAGCTTAGTTCAGTTTTTTTTTCGGTCACTATGCCGGGGGTTGGGATGGTTTGTTCTTGTTAAAAATGGCATGCCATGGTTTTCTTCCTTTCCTTGGTTGATTGTGCAATAGATCTGAATAATGAATAGTTGAAGGTAGTGGAAAATGGTGACTAGAAAGTAAGTTGCAGAATAGAGAAATCAGTGAGGAATCTGTTTGATGTTGGATGTTTTGGCCGTGAGAATGAGAATGAATGTTTGCGTGGGTTTTGGTTTCAAACAATGGTCTGGTTTCTCCCTGTTTCATGGTATGACAATGGCAGTCCATACACTTGGTTCCTCCTTGTTTTGATGACTTGATATGTTTAAAGGAAAAAACCAATGAAGCTGCAACAAAGCCTCGGCTAAGCTACATGAAGGTTTTGGGAAAATGCATATTTTTTGGCCCCTCTCTACCCTAGATCTCCTTTGTTACATGTTCAACCGTGTGTTCATGATGGTTTTTTGGAATCTAATGAATGTGGGTTCAAAGATATGCTCGAAATCATTGCAAGCTTCCTGGGTTGCTAATGAGTTGCAAAGTGGCAGAGAAACTCCTGCTGCATTTTCTTTCTTTTGCTGTCAACTCAGATTCTATGCTTTAATCCTGCAACAAAGTGTAGTGTTTGGTTTAGTTGATGATTGAAACTTGTAGCGTTCGTTGGTTTTGATCTAAAATCCTGATATTCGGTGGACTTGTTGACGGGTTTTTTCTACAAGTGCAAGTTAAATCCGATTTTATACCCGTTGACTGCAAGTATACAGGCCAAAATTATAATATAGGGTATGTATCGGGTCGATCCCACGAGCAGCAACTTAACAATTACTAGATCCTAATTTACTCTATTATTTAGACTTACAATATGATTGAGCAGAAATTCCAGAATTAAATTCAACTACAAATCTGTTTACTTTCTGCAACTTATTAGCTAGACAATTGCAATACCACAAATGGAGAAAAATTTACCAAATACTTGAGTCTAGGGATGTAGATTCCACTTATGGCACAAATGATCCAAATGAATGAATTTAACACTTGCTACTAATCTCATTTAACCAGGGATTTATTTCTAAAATTGCCAAATCTTCATTCTCATGATAAAATTGGTCTAAAATAGTTTAGCTTTACCTAATCTCTTGGTAAATACTAAATCTGTTCTTGTTTATGCATGAAATACAGATTTCATCCACTTGAGTGTATTTCTATTCTCATGAATATACTACTCAAACTCTACTTATGTTATTCCATAGTTTTTACTATTTTTCAATGAGTAAAAACAACTACAAACCTGCTATTGGTGACCAAACAACAACAAGTAGTCAAGCATGCATAAATAGACAAGTTAATACAAGATACAACAAGTATAAATTACATTCAATTCATATCACTTAGCCATAAGCTTCATCTACTCCCTAGATTAAGGAAATTAGCTACTCATGAATGATAAAACACTCACTACTTTATTTATGTAAAACATCATAAATTACAAGTACAATAAGGATAGAGAAAAGCTTAGCCAAATAATGGTGAAGCCTTCCAAAAATTCTGCTATGCCTTGCACTTAGATGATTACAAGATGAACTTCAAAGTGTTCCTGCAATTTACTAGCTAAGGGAAGTTTTTGTTATCAGAAAATATGACTACGTATCTCCCTCTGACTTCTCTAATGTCCCTCTATAAAAGCTGGTGCAAAATTGATCCAATTTCCATTCTTTGATTCCCCAAATCTGGAATTTTGTTAGGAAGTCAATAATCAACATTTTTGTCTTGAAATTAAGCCACCTAACTTGCCCTTTGGTCTTCTGAAGCATGTGCACCGAATTCTCTTGCAACTTATAGCTGGAAAGTAGTCTGAACACAAGAGAATTGACTGAGCAAATTGCAGCTTTTCGGCGACAAAACGCGTCTGCACAAAACGCGACTACAAACTCGCGTTGTGTGTTCTCGCGTTTTCAACTTAGCTGTATTTCAACTGCGATTTTCTCTGTGATGAAGGCCGAACTAACTTTTGTACAAAACACAAATGTTGTAGCCCTTTGGGTAAGCTTTCCAATGCTTCAAGAATCACCCAATTCGGAGTTTTCTAGCCTGAGATATGGTCGAAATACTGTCACCTAGTCAACTCCTGTTTCAAGTTCCGACCATACAACACAGCTTCTGTATTTCAACCTTTTGTTCATTAAAACCACAGAATTGGATTTCGGTGTCTTCATACCATTTGTAAGTCTCTTTCTTAGCTTTAAAATGGTATAAAGATCACCTCAATCTGATATGTGTAACTCCAGATATTGTCAAAATACGAAAACATGTCAGAGTTACTTTCACTTGCATTTCTTCACTTCACTTCATTTCTTCTTTATCACTTAAATTTATCACCAATTATCCACTTTTCTCCTCAATTGAGATCCTTTGGTGATTTAATCATTAATCCTGCATAAAAATGAAGTTTTTACCATTAAAAGTACTAGAAATGCAATGTTAGCCATTTCTACTAAAAATATGTATTTTTACCAAAACCTAATTATTTTAATCATAAAAGTAAATAATTAAACCCAAAATCAACTAATAATATGCACTTAAAATACGTAAAATAAATCCTTGTCACTTGTCTGCATGATGAGATGGAAAGAAAGCCGCCGCTGGAATGTTGTAGAAGGAAGCTTGCTTCGAAGCATGCATGAAACACTTTCAAAAATTATACTTTAACCCCTAACTTTTGAATAATTCTGTTATGGCCCAGAAAATTAGAAAAATCAACCATTTCTTGTCTTTTTAAATGTTATTTTTCTTTGATATGATTTAATGTGATTTTTGGATAGATTTTTAGTGAATTTTAGGATGAAATTTGAGGTTTAATAGTTTTTGAGAGATTTATGATTTTGATTTGGATTTTTAGTGAAATTTTGGGTATTTTTGTTGTTTAATTGTAACAAATGGTTTTTTCATTTATTTTTTGTGAATTTTAGTTTTGTTTTGGTAGGTTTGATCTTAAACCATTAATTTTCATTTATTTTAATTTAGCCCCCTGATATTTGTAATAATAATAATTTGACCACTCAAACTTCTTCAATTGTTTCAATTGGATCCTTGTTTGTTTTAATTTATTGAATATGGGTTGTTTATTTTCATTTGGATGATTTGTTTGATTCAATTTCGTGTTTATTTCTATTTCTTGTGATTATTTGTGAATTAGAGTGATGCCTTGACCTTTTTCTATTGTTTTGGAGAGTAAATAAGAAAATTTTCATTCCATTAGGTCATCAATTCAAGGGAGGTACACTCTTCCCCTTTATTTTGATTTTATTTAATCCTATGTGCTCCTATGTGATTTTATGTGTGTAAATTGCATGATCCTTGAATGTTTTATTTTATTTCATTTATTTATTTATTTAGTCACTTTATTTGTCTTAATTTTGTATATTTATTTTAATTTAATTTTGGTTATTCGAGAGGCATTAAATGCCAAATTGTAATAGTTAGATTATTATTTTATTTTATTTCATTCTTTCCCCCCTCTAGACTGTAGTTAGGGCTCTCAAATATAATAGATAGGTCTCTATTTGCCTTATTTGTTTTGTGTGTCTTGCATGCTTATGTGTTACGTGTTACTCGCTTTCCTAAGGTCTTGCATCTAGATATCATACTTATATACTATGTGATTTATGTGTTTATTTGCTTTAATATGTTCTACATGATTTATTTGACTATAATAAGTGCATGATGCCGCTACGCTAGTTCAACGTTAGTTGTGGCCCCTTTTCTTCGATTCGACACTAGTTTAATGCTAGTTGTGGTCCTCTTTCCCGCTTTCTCACTAGTCCAATGCTACTGAAAATGTATAAACATGGGTTAGTCTAATGCTAGACCCTTAGGGACCATCCAAGCGTTAGGTCATGTTTGTGTGTGACAAATCACTACATTTTCATGCATATTTTCTATTTTTTAAGGTTTTATCATTTTGCATGACATTCCCCTTATATGTATATCCCTTGTCCTATATTTCCCTTATATGTATATTCCTTACCCATATGTGTGAATCATGACATTAGACTTGCATTTCATTTAAGAAAATTAGAGGTGGGTTAGTGCATTTGCTTGATTAAATTAGGGAAATTACCCCTCGAATACAAGATATGGACGAGTATGACTCTCTAAGTCTTAGTACGCTCATATTCTCTCTATTAAAGGGAAAATCAAAATCACGAATTTTAGCCCCTCACACCCGTTATGATGCATTCCTTTAGGTCATGTATATTTGTATAATTATTTTTTTTCTTTCCTTCGAATCTCATATTTTTGCATATTCGTGAGCTCTTCAAAGAGTTACTCTTGGGCATCACAATTAATGTGATTTGCACAAATTAAGTTTTGAAGAGATATTCCGACCCCCCGATATCCTCCTAGGGTTAGGTTTTTGCACCCATATAGTGACATCAAAATGTGATAAATTCTTATGTTAAAATAAGACAATTTTTGACTAAATCACACAACTAGTCTTGGCTAGGTTGAAAGGGTGTTTTGGATTTTATCCTTGCCTTCCCTTTCTTCAAATGTGACTCCCAAATACTTTTCTCTGATTTTCGAAGACTCAGAGTCGTTTAAAAAGGGTTTTCTCTACTTTTTTATTTCAAATTCATTTTAGGTGACTTGGTACACCTTAACTCAATACCAAGTGGCGACTCCTATTTTATTAAAAATCCTTTTTAAACTATTATTTTGGGTCAAAACCATCGCACCTTTTTAGTCCTATTTAGGCCCATTTTCTTTATTTATTTATTTTCTAAAAATTAAAAATTCATTTTTCAAACAAAATTAATCAAAATTCATTTCTTTCATTCATCTTCTAATTAAAAATTCATTTTTCTCAACATTAATAAAAAAATACATTTTTTATAAAATACTTTAAATTTCATCTTAAAATGGGGCGCGACATGTTTAAATTCGCAACTTGGTATAAGAAATGAGAAAATCTTGTTTAAAGCGGTCACTATTTTCTCTTTATAAAATATATAAGTTTTGGCAAAAATTTCAGCTTATACATCCCTACTAAGGGGAACTCAAATACTCTAAACAATCTAGATTCAAATCAACCAAGAATCACCACTCAAGTTCCAATTTCACTTGCTTGAACTTCACGAAATAAAATGGACAACATTTCCTTTGTATTTTCCTAATTTTCCATCCATTTGAAGGCTTTATTTTCTTCTCAAATCAGCTCTAAATCAACACACAAGTAACAAGATAAAACAGCTCTTAATCTAGGCCATAAAACCATCTAATTGTAGCTCATTTCTAGCATATATCATCACAATATCAAAGCTTAAAATTTCTCTATTAAAGCTAAAATTGTGGAACTAAAGCTGGAAATTCCTAGTGAAAGCTAAAAAGTCACAATAAAACTATAAATCTTCACACAAGCCCATAACAAAGCTAAATACCATCATATCCTAATTGAAAAACACAAATCAAGGCTGGAAAATGAAACCCTAAACTGGAAAATTCCACCAACTTCACAAATCCATGATATCTTCCATACAACTTCCATGTTCAAGTCATCTATTCAATAAAATGTAAGATAAGAGAGATAAGAAGAGTTTCTTAGCTTAATACCTTCAAACCTCAAGGAAAAACACAAAACCAAGGCTGCCTATGCAAAATCACTCCACCCAAGCTTCATTGTCACCTTGTTGCAAGTTTATTCGGTTTATTTTTGTGATTTCAACTCAAAGAAGGCAAGAATCAAGATGGAAATTGAAGCTCTCTCCTCTCTTTTTTCTCTCCAAATTCACGGCCAAACCAAGCAAGAAATGAAGAAAAATTAGTCCAAGAGAAAGATAAGAAGAAAGGAAATGGTCTTGGTCAAACATCTCTTGGATTGCCAACACTTGTCACCACCAATTTTCCTCTTGTTTTTTTCTTTTCCTCTTGTTTTTAGGTCAAGAATTTCGGATGGTCTTAGGTCAAATTAGGGAGAATTAAATGAAATAAAAATCAAGGAGATTAATGTAAGAAAATATTGTTTAAGCGGTGTACTCAATCGGTAACAAACAGCACACGTCGGTTCAAGCCTATTTTCTTAACTCTCTCGTACTTTTGTTTTAACTTATGATTCACTAACTTATTATTAGCACTTCTAATCACATATTTCCTCTTAATTAATACCCGCTCTTATCCACCAAATTTAGTACACATACCTCACCAAGTGATCACACTACCAAAATGGACTAAAAACACACCAAAAACCCTAGTATGCACCATTCCTTTAGAAAACTCATAACTTGGGTTATAATTATAAAACATTCATACAACTTGGCCTATTACAAGTAGACTTCAAATACTAATAATCTTTAGAAGACACCTCAAGGAGATTCAGTTCATAAGTTGATCCAAATTGAGCCATAAGCTACTATAACATTCCTATTTTTACTTGTGCAGGGCAGAATTTGCAGTCAACTTTGCCAATTTTCTGGAATTTATAGAGATTGAATCAAACTCTGAATTTTATACCGTAGGAAGCCCTATGAGTCTAGTTTCAAATGCAACAAACGGAACTCAATTCTGACTTTCCTATACAAAGTTATAGCAAATTTTCCAAAGCTGCGCAGATTCTCCTGCGAAAATTTCCAGATTTTCTAACAACTTGAGATTATGAAACTTTTCTTAACAAAATTCACTCCCTTGGCTCAAATTCAACCATTAAAACAACCAAGAATTTAAGGCAAGTAAGTTCAAATAAGAGTTATAAAGACAAGTAAAATTCGGGGCCTCACACTCTCTCCCCCTTAAAAGAATTTCATTCTCGAAATTGTAACCTTTGCTCGCACAAATCTTGATGTTATAAAATTTTCCTCCAATTTCCTAAGTGACTTTCTCTTACTCATAGTACTACTACAAAACTTACCTAGAGGAAAATCTTATCATGTGAAGGCTAAACTAATATGCTAAAGAAGTTTAGCATATTATATTAAATGTGATGTGTAGGGTAATATAGGTTTAAGAACCCGATGAAAAGAGAAAATGATAATTACAAAAACTTGATTACTACTTCTGCTAGATCTTAAAATCAAATACAGTACACGGGCAATATGCTATCTTCTTTAATTAAACTGCCTTCCTTCATTATTAACTGAAAAAAAAAATTCTTATTCAAATCCAAGAACAAGGTGTAGAAATTGAATCACAGATAGGGATTTAACTCCAAACAAACACAGATGTTTAATATCACTAATCAAAATATCAAGCACCATGTTCACTGTTTCTAACAGAGGTACAACTTATATATAAATTTTTCACTATATATAGTCCTAATAAATACGGCTATTTCAAGTAAAACATCGCTAATTGCTAACCTTAACTATTATAACAGTTTCACCCTCACGAAATTCATTTATTGTGATGCCCCCGCTTCTCCTAAGGGCGAACCTAAGGGTATCGGTGGGATGCCTACCCAACTCTCGCCGGGACTCACTACAATTAATAATTCAAAAGTTCGAAATACTTCAAATAACTTCAATAAATAATTAAAGTACTCCAAAATACTTCATACTTACAATTAGTTAGTTTTCAAGCTTAATACAATCCAAAAGAGTATGTACTACAATCATCCATCAAAAGAAAACAATCTAGTACTATTCACGAGCACCCTTGGTCTCGAACCCTGTTAAGGAAAACAAAAACGTGGAATGAGATAAACAACCCAGTGAGGTTCCAAAACACTCTAGAAGTTCTAGTAAACCAAATAAGTTAAGCATAACACATGTATGATTCAAGGTTGCACATTGGCACATTGACATGAGACAGTTATCATTGTACAGAAATAAACACACATTAAAGGATACGGTATTCACTTGGAACAATTTCGGTCCACTTCACCTTATAACTCCAGTGATCCTCTCGATTTGTCTGGCCATCATCTTATTCCTTCAGTGGTAATACTCGAGTATACTGAAACGGTGTCCCAGGGTTCCAACCTACCCGACCGAGTCCAGTCCTGGCTCGAGCAGGTTAGTAACCAAGGGCAGGGCCCAGTTCAATTTAGAGCTTACAACATGCACAAGTAATCAAGTAAATTGGTAACGGTAGTAATTTGTCATTTTAGTAGGACGAGTGAGATAAAGTACACACTCGCCTGAAAATGGTGACAATTTCATAAGAGCAATTATAGGCAATATTTAACACTTAAACACGTAAACAATATGCAATAATTTCATATGAACATGTAATTTACAATAATCAAATAATCAAGTAGTCAAGTAATCAAGTAAGCAGGTAATCAAGTAAACCGGTAAACGGTCATAATTCACGGTTAGTCGGTAAACATGTAGCAATACTATTCAAGTTACCTACGGTGGAAAAGTTCATAGGAGCATTTATCGATAGCACTTAACAGTTAACACATAATGACCATGGAGTAAACATGTCGTAAAGTTATTCAAGTTACGTACTCCTATATGGAACACTCACCAATTGAAAACAAGTGAGTAAGTGCTCAAACAAGTGTTTAGGCGTCCGTTTCGAGTTCCTCTTGAAGGTCCCCTTGAGCGCCTGAGCAAATAATAATGAATTACTACTTAGAAACCCCAATTATCACGAAAGATTGCACATTTGTACAATTTAGAAAAATATCATGAAAATGAGTCTTAATTACTCGTAAATCGAGACTCAAAAGCGGGGTTTTAATAATACAAGAAAAAATCTGATTTTCATCTTGAAATCAAGTGTAAAACTTTCAAGTGGTATTGAAGGAAAATGATGAGTTCTAAAAGCTCAATTTCCTTTAAATTTGGAAATTTCCTATTTGTCAAGCAACCTTAGAAAAATTGTATATTACTCTCTACAAGTCCAAAATTGGAAAAACTTGGTACCGTTGGAAACTTCTTCCAAAGTAATAAAAGTTCATAGAAGACACTTTTCCATGATTCCAAATAAAAGGTATTCAAAATTTGGCTCAAAGTTACTGTTTTAGGCTTATCAAGACAGTTTCGGGGTTGGTTTTTGGCCAACTTTGGAAATTCGGGCAAAATTTCCAAAATGCGAGCTAGCCTCTCAAATTTGGAACTCAATTAGATTTACAATCAAAGTTTAAAATGCCACAAACAGAACAAGAATCAGAGTTTTTGAGCGCCAAGATATAGTAGCTCAAAGTTGGTACAAAAATGAAGTCTACTGGGCAAATTCCAGATTTGAGTCACAAACTTTAGGATTCTAGTTGGGCATCAAAATAGATTTGGAATGGCACCAAATTTGGTATGATTACACTACCATATAAGGGCTATTCCTCTTTCAAATTTCATGCAAAAATTCGTACAGGAAGTCAGTTAATAAAGCCACTAAAGTTTCCAAATTTTCAAGGCAAAGCTGCCTTGTACTTCCATTTTCCTTTTCTCAAACATTTGGCCAGTGAAATTTTCTCAAACATGGTTCATTTATGAAGGCAAGGTCTAAGAAACATTCAAGATGCATTTGGTAGTTGATTAACACCAAGAATTTCGAAACAACAAGTCCCAATTCGAAATAAGCTATTGACTAGCCCAAAACTAGGGTTTTCTATCACTAACACAGGTCTGAAATTAGGCCATAACTCACTCATTCCAACTTGAAATTAAGCATGGTTGGTGGCGTTGGAAACTAAACTCATAGGGATACATTTTCTCAGAAGAAATCATTTTAAGATTCTATCTATAGCTAACTCAAATTTCAGCCACACGTTCCAGCATCTCATTGGCTCTCCAGCAGAGCAACGAAACAGGATAGGCAACTTTGAACAATTGGTGTGGCTCACTCAGGTTGAATCAGGGGGGGGATTTTACACCGTTGGAAAATTGAGAGTGTCTAGTTTCTAATTCCACAAACGGAACTCAATGTTGACGTCGGAACAAAGAGTTATAGTCGTTTAAAATTTGCTGCTAGAGCAATTCGGGACACAATTTCCAGTTTTGAAACTCGTTCGAAATCTAAACATTTACCCATCCAAATCAAGTGATTTTTGGTGGAAACTTTCCACACAACCTATACAACATATTTACATCAAAAGTAAGTCAATTGGACCACAAACAATTGCACCAAGAGGCGCGGCCAAAGCAGGGGCAGAACTGGAAATTAATTTCTTTTGTTTCCTTTGAGTTGTTTTTCCACCATTCAACTTATAATCACTTGTTTAAGCACTAAATCATCATAAATAACATCCAAAATCATCACATCAGTTCATCAAGTCCATTGTGGGATTTCATAGAGCCCACTCACAAGATTTCCAACAATATAGAGGTACCCACATGAATCTATAAGCTTCCAAGTGCAAATCAACTCACAAAAGCCAAGATCTAAGGGTTAGATGATCATTACCTCCTAGATGATCTTAAACCAGAAATTTTTGGTCCCTTTAAGCTCAAGAAAATCGTGAGAATGAAGTTCTTCTCCTAGCCCAAGATGATCTCCAAGTGAAGTGGAAGTTGGTTGCAAGATTTGAGATGAAATGGAGCAAGATTTTGGAGTGAAATGAGATGAAAATTTTCCTTCTTCTTCCTTGGAGCTTGGCCGACCAGAATGAGAGAAGAGAGAGAGAGATCTGACTTCTAAAGCTTCTTGGAGAAGCTTGGTGGTTGGTGGCCTTTTTGTGGCACAAAAGTCAACACTCATTAGTGCGCGTACGCACGCGTTTCGTGCCCGATTCCTCTCGGGTTTGTTTCACTTGTGCACTAAATCTCTAATGCACTTCCTTTAACACTATTATTATTCACTCTTAGTAGTCTAACAATAATTTCTAAAATCTTCCAATTGGTCGCGTGCGCAAAGACGCGAACTTCCAACTTGTGCGCGATAAAGTGAAATCTCTAAGAAATTCTTATAACGATAGTATAACTAACTAATATTTGATTATTTAATCATAAGAATACTTATTTTAAGACTAACACATGAGTTCTCACATGAGTCTAGTATTAATTCCTTAAGTCTCCAATTTGTCGCACGGTACGACTTTCAAGAAACTATCGACGCGCGAGCAATAAAAGTTTCATTTAACTTAATCACATCCAATCTCTCAATTAATTCTTCTTAGTCTACTATTAATCATCCTTAGTTCTCCAAGACTAATGTATAAGTTTTCAATTTCCAAACTCATTGTACCCTCAAATCGATTATTACCTCCAAACGCGAATTCACTATTCTCGCTAAACGAGTTTCCCAAAATTTAATTTTTGTAACAAGTCATTTTAAAAATACATGTAAACCATAGTTTCATGTAATTGGGTTCTAAAAAGGTTGGAATAGAATATTCAGAACAAACGGCCAATTAAATATTTAAATAAGCCAGTAATAGGAGTTTAAAATAAGTAGATTTGCCGGTCCTTACATTTATTTTGGGCAATTCCTCACTTGATGTCCAAGTTGTCCGCATTTGAAACATGCACCAATTTTTAAATAACATAATCCAGTATGAATTTTGTTACAGGTTTCACACTTAGCAGCCATGCATCTCCTCTTGAAATGTCCATTCTTTGTTTTCTCCTTCTCTGTATATTTCATAGTGAGTTCATCTTCAATAGCCGCTTTACGTTTCCCTCTAGTATCGTGGGAACTTCCTTCACCCCTTTCAACTTGATTACTAGGAAGGTCTTGAGATGCTACTTGACTAGATGAATGCACGAATTCAAACTTATTCCGCACCTCTTCTGGAATCCTTTTGTATTTCTTTTCCAATTCCATGTTCTTGTGTAGCAACTCAATTGTCTCCTCATATTCTTCTTTCCATCGTCCTTCCCAATAGTCAACCAATTTCTTTTGGAATTCTACCTCCATTCAAAGAATGTCTATTTCCTTATGCATATCCCCAAATTTGTCGTATCCCTTAGGGTCAAATGATAGCCTGTCATAAAAATCAAAAGATCGGAATGAATAACTAATCACAATTGGAAACTCTAACCATATTACTCTTTCGTTCTTTTGCTTACAAGTTACCTAGAAATCATGAATCTTAACTATACCATACTGAGTTAGATAAGAAATCTAAACATAAGGGCTTATTCTTATTCTTGGGTATTTTCATGAGCATTACTATCATCGCTTATCCGTAAAACAAAATATGAAATTATATTCCTTAAAGTAGAAGTTCCGCACTCTAACTCACTCTCTATTATACACTCATTTATAAACTCACTCAAGAAGAAACTATAACCTCTTACTCCTCAATAGTGTCTTTTTCCATCCTCCATCAGGGTGGTTATCCTAATTCCGTCAAAATTTGTATACAAGTATAGAACTCACATTTTTGTCCCCAAAATTCCATATATAATCCAAAACTTAAATAGGAATCAAAGTCAAGTTCCTATGCGGTATCGTAGAAGGGTAGAAAAAAGAAAAAAAAATAGTCAAGCAAGAGTTAACACAAGTTCAAAAGAAATACATATATAATAGTAATCAAATCGTAACAAAATCATGAAAACACAAAACAATGATACACAGGTATGGGAGAAATGAAACAAGTTGCAATACTAGCGCCTTAACATTCACGACGACCATAAAACTAGCCATCATCCATAGAAACCCTAACCAGACATGCACGAAACTAATCCATGCCGACACTCATTGATTCACTCTCCTTGATTAGTTCAATCTCAAATCCAATACTAGATCTGTCACGCTTTGACTTTTACCATCCAAATTTATCTCAAGTTCAATCGAGATATAGATCCTTATTCTAGTGTTCTCCACTTTTGGTACTCGAGTACAAGAATCCGAAACTAGGAGAATTGACATCTCAGGCTGTACGCTCCTAAGTGCAAATCATCCAAGTTTAAGATTCCTACTTGACATACATATCTAACTTTCTCAAGTATCATGATAAAGGTTTTACGCCTATAACTTTCATGATTCACAACTTACGCTCATGAAGAGCACTTAGTCCTTTATACTTGTTCATATAATTGGGACCCTATCACCACTTGGCCCAAGCTTACCCCATGCAAAGACCACGCGAAACAGCTTTGATACCACCTGTGACGACCCCACTTCCCCCTAGGGCGTACCCCAAGGTTTAGCGGACCGTCTGTCCAACTCTCGCCAGGACTCGCTCACTCACTTCAATAAAACGGGTTACAACTTCAAAAGTAAATGAAATAGCAGTTCTCAAACTTAGGATATACATTTATACCAGTTCTATCTCAACCATTCATACATTTCCCAAAATAACAAAAGATTCAAGTTCTAGATAACTTTCAACCCTAATCGAGCACTAGCGCAAGTACAATCACAAAAGTCAAAACTAGATACACCAACCTGTACCATCCTCACGCCTATGCTCGTATCACCTGTAAGAAAAACAAAACTAATAGGATAAGCCAAAACTCAGTGATATTCCAAAATATCATGCAAACCCAAGTAGAGAGTTGGCCATTGTATAAAACTTGAAATATCAAAGTAGCGAGGATAAGAATTCATAAAAATAAGCAATAACACTTCAAATAGTAAATTATTGAATATCCAACATTTTCAGGTAAAAGAATACAGTCTGCTCTCGGGAGCAGGTTCCACGGCCACTTGTTCAAAATCTGTTGACACTCTGTCAACCATGGAATTATAACAAGTCTAGTAGAGCACCACTTAACTCCAATCTCCGTCCACCATTCAAACCCCCTACCAGGCCCAAACTCCAAGATAAACACTGGTGGTAATACTCGAGCATACCAATTAGTCGAGTTGATAACACTCCACTCGACAAAACAGGAGACCTATGGTTCGTTATCTAATCAACCAGGCCCTTGCCGGCTCGACTCAATTAACTAGCCATTGGGGTTTGGGTTTCCAAGCAGTCAGTATTGTCGATGAGATAACATCTCCAATCGACTTAATCAAGATAAAAGTACGGAGACGGAATGAGAGGCACTTCCCACTCGAATTGAGTGTGGTACATACTGCTATTCAGTACTTACAAGTCAAGCACAAGTACAAACACAAGTATAGGTCAATCAAGTTCAAGAAAGTACAAGATCATTCAAGAAGAGGAGGACGAGTGCGAATAAGGGCACACTCGCCTAACCCTAACCAAGTCACAAATAATGCCTAACATGTCACATTTTCACGCATTTCAAATATTTCAAGTCAATATACAGGTAATATGCAAATCAAGTTACTTGTACATGCATGAATGAGATATCAAGTGTTTAGTTGAGTTAGGTCAAGTGCGATAAAATACACAGTCGCCTATGAATGTCAATCAGGTGTTTAGTAAATTTCTAGCAACAATAAGCAGGAAACATGCAGTTGGAACACTCACCAATGGTTTACTGCTTTCCAAAACCAAGTTCAGGTTCAACTCCCTGGTTAGAGTCAAAATCTGCAATAAAATATCGTATACCAACTTCAAATCAATTAGGGTTTCAAAATATAAGAGTTTCGCTTAAAGAAAATCAAGTAAATAGAATTCATTTAAGTAGTACTCATTTTACTTATCAAACCGTAGAAAATTCATACTCGCTCTTTTAGTTTTGATAAAGAAGCGTTTAAAACATTTAAATTCGCAACTTGGTATAAGAAATGAGAAAATCTTGGTTAAAGCGGTCGTTATTTTCTCTTTATAAAATATATATGTTTTGACAAAAATTTCAACTTATACATCCCTACTAAGGGGAACTCAAATACTCTAAACAATCTAGGTTCAAATCAACCAAGAATCATCACTCAAGTTTCAATTTCACTTGCTTGAACTTCATGAAATAAAATGGACAGCATTTCCTTTGTGTTTTCCTAATTTTTCAGCCATTTCAAGGCTTTATTTTCTTCTCAGATCAACACACAAGTAACAAGATAAAACAGCTCTTAATCTAGACCGTAAAACCATCTAATTGTAGCTCATTTCTAGCATATATCATCACAATATCAAAGCTTAAAATTTCTCTATTAAATCTGAAATTGTGGAACTAAAGCTGGAAATTCCTAGTTGAAAGCTAAAAAGTCACAATAAAGTTATAAATCTTCACACAAGTCCATAACAAAGCTAAATACCATCATATCATATCTGAAAAACACAAATCAAGGCTGGAAAATGAAATCCTAAGCTGAAAAATTCCACCAACTTCACAAATCCATGATATCTTCCATACAACTTCCATGTTCAAGTCGTCTATCCAATAAAATGCAAGATAAGAGAGATAAGAAGAGTTTCTTAGCTTAATACCTTCAAACCTCAAGGAAAAACACAAAATCAAGGCTGCCTATGCAAGATCACTTCACCCCAAGCTTTCTTGTCACCTTGTTACAAGTTTGTTCAGTTTATTTTTGTGATTTCAACTCAAAGAAGGCAAGAATCAAGATGGAAATTGAAACTCTCTCCTCTTTTTTTTCTCTCCAAACTCACGGCCAAACCAACCAAGAAATGAAGAAAAATTAGTCCAAGAGAAAGATAAGAAGAAAGGAAATGGTCTTGGTCAAACATCTCTTGGATTGTCAACACCAATTTTCCTCTTATTTTTTTTTCTTTTCCTATTGTTTTTAGGTCAAGAATTTCAGCAGGTCTAAGGGTCAAATTCAGGAGAATTAAATGAAATAAAAATCAAGGAGATTAAGGTAAGAAAATATTGTTCAAGTGGTGTACTCAACTGATAACAAACGGCACACGTCGGCTCAAGCCTATTTTCCTTAACTCTCTCGTACTTTTGTTTTAATTTATGATTCACTAAGTTATTATTAGTACTTCTAATCGTATACTTCCTCTTAATCAATATTTGCTCTTATCCACCAAATTTAGTACACACACCTCGTCAAGTGATCACACTACCAGAATGCACCAAAAACACACCAAAAACCCTAGTATGTACCATTCCTTAGAAAACTTATAACTTGAGTTATAATTATCAAAACTTCATACAACTTGGCCTATTAAAAGTAGATTTCAAATACTAATAATCTTTAGAAGACACCTCAAAGAGATTCAGTTTATAAGTTGGTCCAAATTGAGCCGTAAGCTACTATAACATTCCTATTTTTACTTGCGCAGGGTAGAATTTTTAGTCGACTTTGCCAATTTTTTAGAATTTATAGAGATTGAATCAAACTCTGAATTTTATACCGTAGGAAGCCGTATGAGTCTAGTTTCAAACGCAACAAACGGAACTCAATTCTGACTTTTCGATACGAAGTTATGGCCAATTTCCCAAATTTGCCCAAAACCTCCTGCGAAAATTTTCAGATTTTCTAACAATTTGAAATTATGAAACTTTTCTTAACAAAATTCATTCCCTTGGGCTTAAATTCAACCATTAAAACAACCAAGAATCTAAGGCAATTATGTTCAAATAAGAGTTATAAAGACAAGTAAAATTTTAGGGCCTCACAATCTTGGCTTAAACTCGAAGAGGAGAAGATTTGGTGGTTGGAAGTTCATCTTGCTTGGAAAGCAAAAGAGGTAAAATGCTAGATCTTTCTTAGTCTTATGTTAAAAATAAGGTTGATTGTTGGATAAAGACATGATTTGGTGGTGAATCTTGGTAGTTTTTCAAGTTGATAATGCTTATCCTTCATACTTGAGTTTTAGGGTTTGTTTATGCTATGATTATGGTGTGATTATTGTGAGGACCCGTAAAATTCCTTATTTTATATTCTTTTATTTTATTTCTTCATGTGCCATTTCTTTTTCCTTACCCTACTATATTAATTTACCAGAGATTTCTATAAGAAAGTACAGTTTTTAAATCACATTTCGATTATAAGCTAGTTTATGGGACATTAGTAATGTATATTGTACGTGGGACCCGCTAGGGTGTTAAGTGTGATAAATTTGACCACTAGTTGGAGTTTTGTATTAAGTAATATTATTTTACAATGTGCTAGGAGATGATTAGAGGTTAGTTAGATAGATTAACCATTGGGAGAAAGAAGATAAGCTTAAACCCTAAAAGGTGCCAAGTGTCGCCACCCGATTGGAGTTGGACTTTTGACCAAGACTTTCTTACTTTACTAAAACAAAATTTGACCAAAAATCAACCCATTTTCCCTTCTCTTGACCGAAAATTGGAGAGCAAAAGAGAGAGAAAGCCTTCATCTTTCACTTCAATTTCTTGCTCCAATCTTGAGTTTTAACCGATAGAGTTGCAAATTATTCCATAAAAGTTGTTTACTAAGTAGTTTCCAAGGTGGTTGTGGAGTTATTTTGGGAGGAAGAAGCCTAAACTATTATTTTTCTCGAGATTCCAAGGTAACTTGCTAAGAAAATCCCTCTTTGTTCTTAATAATTCCAAAATTGTGGTTTAAGGTTGTAGTTTTGGTAGTTTTATGAGAATATTTCATAGTTTGAGGTAGTATTATGGAATTTTCTGTTTTTATAGTGAATTTTCTGCCCTCATGTGATGATTAATGGTTGGCCATGATTTACTAGTTTTGACATGAGAGAAATCTAGTGTTTAAGCGCTAGTTTACTTTACCTAAAGAAATTTCCAACTTATGTGCACAAATTCCAGCTTTAGGGTTTCTAAATTGAGCTACCAGTTGGTTGTATTGGAAGGGTATTGTAACCCTAATTTGGTGTGTTCAATAGCTTGTGATTTGTATGTGAAAGTGTGGCTGAATTGAGGTGATATTGGATGGATGTTAGGTTGGAAAAGTAAAGAAAAACAAGGGAAGTGCTGCTGAAATTTCGTAGGACCCTTGAGCAGTTTTGAAAAATTTGCTATATCTTGTTGTAAAAATATTAGAATTAAGTTCCGTTTATTGTGTTTTAAACTAGATTCATAGATCTATAAACCATGAAAATTTCAGACCCTAGTTCTATCTGTGTGATTTATGGTGATTTTTCAAAGTTGACTGATATTACGTACCTATTCTGTCTTTTACTGGATGAAGCTGCGACTTGAGGCTCGAATTCGACCGACTTGTGATCTGAATATTATAAATGTGTCTTCTAAGAAATTGTACCCCTTTGAGTCTATTTCTCGATGGTACAATTTTATTAATTTTGAACTTAAGAATCGTGAGATATTATTTTTCAAATAGTGGTGTTTAAAACTGGAAAATCCTGTTTTCCTAGAATTATTCTTACTTTCCTTTTGCACCTTAAGTTTGGAGTTAGTAAATCATTGTAGGTATGGTTTTGGGTAGAAGTGAAGGGTTTTTGGATCATTCATGTCTTTAGGACCAACTACTACCTTTCACTCCAAAACTATACTTTTGTGTTGCATTGGTAATTTACTTGGTTAGGCATATGACTCGTAATCGAGTCTCAATTGTTTTACCTTGGTGGTTTAGGACATGCCGGTGATCCAAGTACTCGAGAGGAAACGTTTAAAGTTGTTTGTTTAAACTGGTGAGTGTACCACTCCCTTAAATTGGTGCTTGCAATTTGCAACCTGATTATCTATGACTTCTGTATACTTTGTATGAAATGAGGGTGTACTTTATCACACTCGTTTCCCTCATTTGTTTATTCTGGTTCCTGTGTGAGAACTCGAAAAAAAAAGAATTTTCTTATTTTAGGGTTTTATCGATTTTCGTGCACACATTTTTTTATATTTTCTTTATTATATTCATTATACATATATTTTATAAGTAAATATAGTTTTTAAATCATTTTCCTAGTATAAGTGAGTTCACGAGAAATTAGGAGTGAATAGTGGATGTGGGACCCGCTAGTGCGTTAAGTGAGAAAAATTCGGCCAATTAGGTTAGGTTTTGCAGAAAGGCATTAAATTACTAGGTGTTAAGAGATAATTAGAGGTTGGTTAGATATTTGGTCATTGGTAAGTAAAAGGATAAGAAAGAAATCCAAAAAGGTGCCACGTGTCGCGTCTTAGTTGGAGGAAAGTTGCCTAACTTTCTTTAAACTTTACCAAAAGCTTAATTTGACGAAAATCATCTTCATTCTTGCTTTATCTTGGCCAAAATATTGAGAGAGAAAAAGGGAAAGAAAGCTCCAACTTTTCTTTCAATTTCTTGTCCAAAACTTGAAATCCAACCGATAAAACTTCGAATTCCTCCGTAGAAATAGCTTACTAAGGAGGATTGAAGGTGATTGTGGAGTTGTTTTGCAAGGGAAAGCTCTAAGTTGCTACCTTTCTTGAGGATTAAGGTATTTTGCTTGGAACTTAACTTTTGTTCATAATAAATGGTGAATTAGTGCCTTATGGTAGTTAAGGAGCTTGTTTTATGGATGATTTTATGAATTAAAGTGAAGTTAGGTGAATTTCTTATTTTCTTGGGAATTTTTCTGTTTTCATATGATGATCATAGTTGGCTTGAATTGATGGCTTAATATGGTGTGATTTGGAGCTATTATGCGTTAATTGTAGCGAATTGCGGAAAATTTCAGCTTTAGGGTTTTCAATTTGGGGCTTTCTTATGGATGGCTATTTAGTTTATAATTGGCTATGATTGAAGGGTATTGTGACCCTAATGGTATGTATTTACTGGCCTATGATTGATATGTGAATGGTGGTTGGTTTGGATGAATTGAGTGATTGTTTGTAGGGTGGAAATGCTGAAATTTTAGGGGAAATGCTGTCCGACTGTTGTAAACATTGGGGCTTTGTGAATCTAGGTTAAGAATGGGTAAATGTGAAAGACTTTAGGGTTTTCTTCGCCTTTTAACCTTAAATTCAATGTATTTTCCATTTTGAGCCATTATTGAAGCTATATCTGAATTTTGCTTTAGTGATCCATTTAAGAGGTACTCGACTCGCGTTTGAGTCTCAATTGCGTTTTTCTTGATTGTATAGGACGTGTGGGTGATCCAAGGCGTCCGCCGGACGGAAATCTGTGAATTTGCTTAACTAAAGTGGTGAGTGTACTATTGCATGGTTTAAATGCCTAAATGATTACTTGTCCTTGAATCTGTGAATTAAGTGACTGTGAACTGTGTGCATGAGACGAGAGTGTACTTTATCGCTCTCGTTCTCTTATTTGTATAATGATCTCTGATTATCTGTGAACTTGAACTGCGTCTGGTTTAAAATCATGGGCATGAGCCCTACGACTGTACTGTGATGTCTGAGTTCAAACCCTAGTGGGAGTTACTCGAGTCCGAGCCGGCGAGGGCCCGGTCGGCGAGATAACAACCATAGGTTACTGTTTGTCGAGTGGAAGTGTATCTCCTCGACCCTGTGGTATACTCGAGTATACCTTCTTATTACTTTGAGGTGTTCGGACCCGGTAAGGGGAATGTACGGTGGAAGGTACTGGGTGGAAAGTGGGGTTCCACGGTCATGTTTCTTTCTTTGAACGTTGACGGAGGGTCAACGAGATACGATCAAGAACTACAATGGGGAAACTAGCTCCTGAGAGCCACCCGTATCCTTTTATTTGAACTTGTTGTAGTATTTTTATTTCTATATTGATGGTTGTGTATAACTTGAGTTTGGTTACCTTGGTGAATTTGGGCTGCATGAATTTGTTAGGTACCTCATTGGGCGAAAGCTCACCCTCGTTATCTTGTTTTCCTTACAAGGGATACTTTTGGAAAATCATGGTTTTGTAAAGGCGAGTTGAGCTAGTTAGATAGTTTTGTTTCTTTGTTTCGTTCCTCGAGCCGTTAGAAACCCTAAATGTACCTCACCTGAATATTCCCTTTTGGATTGTAAAATTTTGATAAACGTGTATGTGTAAATGATACTATATATTGGGAATGTATGTTTTAGACCTATCCAAGGGACTTTTGCACTTGGTTTAGCGTGTGTGAACGTTTTAGTAGTTCTGGCGAGAGTTGGGCAGGTAGTTCGCTAACCCCTTGGGTACGCCCTAGGGGAAGGTGGAGCTGTCCAACAGTTGGTACCAGAGTTTAGGTTAGAAATAACCTGGGCGAATCCGAAACCTGATTCTTAGAACTTTTGGGATTGTATTAGGGTATGTTTAAGTGTTTTACTATATCTAAGTTGTAACTTGTGTATATCCTGATAGGTCATGGACGGAGCTAGTGGGAGTGGAGGTGGGCCGCCTCGGAGGCCTTTTCGTGTTATTGATTACGAGGAGACACCCGGAGGACCGATTAGGCGCTGGAGTACGGCCAGTCGGACCAGGCGTTGTAGTAGGTGCCAGCATTACTCCTACGCTGACCACGTGGTTGTGGCCGTCTTAGGCGAGCGGAGGAGACTTAGGCGTGCCGCCGCCCGCGATCATACGAGCTGCAGCGAGTGAGAGGCATTGCTAGGATGCAGGCGACCGGATTGGGGAGCTCCAGGGGGACATAGCCTTGGAGCAAGAGCGGACGAATGCTCTTCGCGACCAGTTACATGTAGTTAACGACCGCCTCACTAGAGTAGTTCGGGAGGTTAGAGACCGGTCCGGAGGTATCATCAACGAGTGTGGGGCGTTGATTCAGGAGGTGATTGGCGCCAATGCGCCAGGGGGAGCTCCGGGTAACGGGGCCCAGGTGAGGGAGGCGCCCCAGCTCTAGTTCTAGCTCGGGGGAGTCGATTGGCTCAGTAGAGAACTAGGTTGGAGTTCTTTGAGCCATGTTTTGATCCCGTGTGAGGAATACCTAGGGAAAGCTTTTAGCTAGCTATTTTGCACTTTTGGGCCTAGGTTGTACATTGTACTTTTGGTTGACCCACTGCTTTCACGGGCTTTTTTTGTAAATATTTGACTGACTGCTACTGTATGACTTGTTTGCTACATCTATGTGATATGTGTATAGTTGCTTTTATTTGGTATCTCTTTTGCTAAGTGTTTATTTATTATGTATATATATTGCTTGCTTTAATATCGTATATGTTTTCAACCCTAGAGTGGGTGAATCAATGGAGGGTACACGTAGTGGACGAGGCCGTGGTCGTGGAATTAGGCAACCCTCGACTGAGGGAGGTACTCGAGAACCTGTGCCTGAACCTAACCCTGAGCCTAGAAGTGACCCTAATGCTCAAGTAGCTACTGCTATACAACGAATGACTGATCTATTGGCCCACGTAGTGGAGCATCAGGGCCAAAACCCTAGTCCTCAACCCGAAAACCCTGGCCATCTTGTGGAGAGCGAGGATAGAGCTCTCGAACGATTCCAGAAATTCGCCCCACCAAAGTTTATAGGAGGGCCAGATCCAGATGTGGCCGAAAGGTGGTTGGAGAAATGGTGGACATTTTTGCCGCTTTGCACTATACGGAGGAGCGGCAGGTGACCTTTGCTATCTTTCAACTGGAAGGGGCAGCCCGTTCTTGGTGGAACTTATAAGGCAGAAGGGAACGAGAATTGACCCCAAGGACGTGGGTGAACTTCATGAGGGAGTTCAACGCTAAGTTTTTCCCTCCTCTAGTACAGGAAAAGAAAGAAGAGGAGTTTATAAGACTTCGCCAGGGAACCCAGACTGTAGCCGAGTACGAGAGCCAATTCACTCGGTTGTCTAAGTTTGCCCCCGAACTAATCATGACCGAGCAGAGGCGAATAAGACGTTTTATCCAGGGCTTGAATGTTGAGATCCAGAAGGACTTAGCAGTAGCCCGAATTGATGCCTTTAGTGACGCAGTGGAGAAGGCTCAACGAGTCGAGGATGCTAGGCTACAAGTGCGAACTTTCCAAGCTAGAAACGGGGATTTACTGGAGGTAGCTCTGGATATGGAGATAAAAGTACCCCTCCCAAGTTTGGAAGGGGAACTGGAGAGGGAAGACTGCCGGGGATGTCGAGGGGAACCCCGTCGAGAGGTGGCCAGGTTGGTCGAGGCCAACAAAGAGGAAATTTCCAGGGAGGTCCAGTTTCTGCATCCCGTGGTTCCTGCGGGTATTGCGGAAAACCAAATCACACGGAAGACAATTGTTGGAGGAAGGAAAGAAGTGCTTACGCTGTGGAAGTGCGGAGCACCAAATTGCCAACTGTCCAGTCTTACCGCGAGAGGCGAGAGGGACTCCGCAACATCGAAGGCCAACCCTGGACCAGTTAAGGGGGAAGGGACAGATCAAGGTGCCAGCTCGGGTGTACTCCCTTGAGCAACATCAAGTCCCTGACTCCTCTGGGGTCGTAGAAGGTACGATCCCTGTTTTCCACCGTCTAGCTAGGATTTTAATCGACCCTGGTGCTACCCATTCCTTTGTTAACCCTGATTTTATGTGTGGAGTTGATATAAAACCTGTTAGCCTACCATATGATTGGAAGTTAGCACTCCTACGGGGAACCAATGCTTGCTTACTAGTGTAATGTATGCAAATTGTGAAATTTGGGTAGGAGAGAGAAAACTCTTTGGGATCTTATCAGTTTAGCTCTTAAGGGGTATGATATTATTTTGGGTATGGACTGGTTAGCTAAATATAACGCCCAACTTGACTGTAAGAAAAGGTGGTAGAACTTCATATACCTGGAGAGGCAACTTTAAGGTTAGATGTAAGGGGAATTTAGCCTCATCTGCATTGCTTTCGGGATTCGGGCTAGAAAACTCCTAAATAGAGGAGCGCAAGGGTTTCTCCTTTTCTTATAAACACTCCCACTGATAAGTTGAAGGTAGAAGATGTACCGATAGTGAGGGAATATCCGGACGTGTTTCCTGATGAGTTAGCAACCCTACCGCCGGAAAGAGAGATAGAATTCAAAATTGACTTGCTACCAGGACTCACCTATCTCTAAAACCCCTTATCGGATGGCCCCTGCTGAACTTAAGGAGTTGAAGATGCAATTGCAAGACTTATTAGAGCGAGGGTTTATCCGAGAGAGTGGATCTCCATGGGGAGCTCCTGTGCTGTTTGTTAAGAAGAAAGACGGGAGTTTGCGGTTGTGTATAGATTACCGAGGGTAAATAATGTGACGGTTAAGAATAAGTATCCACTGCCCCATATTGATGAATTGTTTGACCAGTTGCAAGGAGCAGTGGTCTTTTCGAAGTTAGATCTCCGCCAGGGGTACTACCAATTGTTGATTAGGAAGGAGGATGTACCTAAAACTGCGTTTAATTCAAGATATGGGCATTTTGAGTTCGCAGTTATGCCTTTTGGACTGACCAATGCCCCTGCTGCTTCATGGATTGATGCATAGGGTTTTCAAACCTTATTTGGATCGATTTGTGGTTGTTTTCATTGATGACATTTGGTTTACTCAAAGTCACGAGAGGAGCATGAGCAACACCTAAAACTCGTTTTACAAACCCTAAGAGAGCACCAATTGTACGCCAAGTTTAGTAAGTGTGAATTTTGGCTGGAGAAAATTTCTTTCTTAGGGCACGTAATATCACGAGAGGCATCACAGTTGATCCGGCGAAAGTAGAAGCAGTAACTGAGTGGAAGAGGCCGGAAAATCCCACTGAGGTTCGTAGCTTTCTAGGGTTAGCTGGGTACTATCGGCGGTTTTAAGGATTTTTCAAAACTTGCCGGTCCTTTGACCGATTTGACAAAGAAAAATGATCGTTTTATGTGGGATGCTAGGTGTGAAGATAGTTTCCAAGAATTGAAGCGAAGGTTAACTAGGGCTCCTATTCTAGTTTTGCCTAATGGTACAGATAATTTCACTGTATATACGGATGCTTCGAGGGAAGGTTTGGGGTGTACTGATGCAGAATAAGAGCGTGATTTCCTTTGCCTCTAGGAAACTAAAACCTCACGAGCAAAACTACCCAACTCATGACTTGGAACTAGCTGCAGTTGTATTTGCCCTGAAAAATGGAGACACTACCTGTACGGGGTGACCTTTGAGGTTTATACCGACCACCAGAGCTTAAGTACCTATTTTCCCAAAAAGAACTAAATATGAGGCAACGACGGTGGATGGAATTCTTGGAGGACTATGACTGTTCGATTAACTACCATCCGGGGAAAGCAAATGTGGTGGCTGATGCTTTAAGTCGGAAAGGCTCAAATAGCTGGGTTAATGGTCAAGGAATGGGAGATGTTAGGGACAGTTAGTGAATGGAACCCTAGTTTGAAACCATCAAAGGTAATTCTTGGAAATGTCCGAGTAACCTCTGCTATACTAGATCGTTAAAGAGCCCAAGGAGGATCCGATGGTACGAAAATGGAGGGAAAAGGTGGAGAAGGGAGAAACACCTGATTTCAATTTGAGTCCTGAAGGAATTTTGAAATATCGGAATCGGGTAGTGGTGCCTAAGAATGAATTATTGAAGAAAGAAATTTTGGAAGAGCTCATCGGTCGAAGTATACAATCCACCCAGGCAGTAGCAAGATGTACCAAGATTTAAAGGAGCATATTGGTGGGATAATATGAAGAGGAGATTGCCCATACGTGCAGACCTGTCTCATCTGCCAACAAGTTAAGGCTGAACACCAAAAACCCTCCGGATTGTTACAACCTCTTGAAATACCTGAGTGGAAGTGGGAAAACATCACGATGGACTTTGTCTCTGGGTTGCCAAGGACGCAAAAAGGACATGATGCCGTTTGGGTAATTGTCGATCGGTTAACCAAATCAGCCCATTTCTTACCTGTGAACATGAAGTACCTATGGAGAAGTTGGCTACTATATAGGGATGAAATTGTGAGATTACATGGAGTCCCTGTGAGTATAGTTTCAGACGAGATCCTCTTCGTGTCTAGGTTTTGGCAAAATTTCAAGAGACCTTGGGAACTAAACTCCACTTTAGCACCACCTATCACCCCCAGACAGATGGACAGTCTGAAAGAACAATTCAAACCCTCGAGGATATGTTAAGGACTTGTATCTTGGATTTTGGGGGTAGTTGGGGACAACACTTGACCTTAGTAGAGTTCCTACAACAATAGCTACCACTCGTCGATTCAAATGGCTCCATATGAAGCTCTCTATGGACGAAGGTGTCGTTCACCAGTTTATTGGGATGAAGTGGGAGAAAGAAAGGCTCTAGATCCAACAATTATTCCGTGGATGGAGGATGCACAAGAAAAGGTTAAGCTGATACGTCAAAGACTCCAGACCGCTCAAAGCCGACAAAAGAGCTACGCCGACAACCGAAGGAAAGATTTGGAGTTTGAAGTTGGAGACCGTGTTTTCCTGAAGATTACTCCATTACGAGGTGTCACGCGGGTAGAGGAAAGAAACTTCAACCTCGATTTGTAGGACCATTAAAGTTCTCCAAAGAATTGGAAAGGTGGCGTATCGACTGGAGTTACCATCAAGCCTATCTAGAATCCATGACGTTTTCCATGTTTCGATGCTCAAGAAATACCATCCTGATCCAACCCCGTTTTACAATCGGAGGAGCTCGAAATAGGACGAAACCCCTTACCTATGAGGAGAAACCTGTACAATTGGCTCGATCGAAAGGTTAAGGAGTTGAGAAACAAACAAATCCCTCTGGTGAAAGTCTTGTGGAGGAACCATGAAGTAGAAGAGGCAACCTGGGAGGTGGAGGAGGAGATGCAAAAGAGATACCCTGAACTGTTTAGTAACCCAGCGTGAGTAATTTCGAGGACGAAATCTTTAAGGGGGAGAGAGTGTGGAACTCGAAAAAAAAAGAAAAAAAAAGGAATTTCCTTATTTTAGGGTTTTATCGATTTCGTGCACACATTTTTTTATATTTTCTTTATTATATTCATTATACATATATTTTATAAGTAAATATAGTTTTTAAATCATTTTCCTAGTATAAGTGAGTTCATGAGAAATTAGGAGCGAATAGTAGATGTGGACCCGCTAGTGCGTTAAGTGAGAGAAATTCGGCCAATTAGGTTAGGGTTTTCCAGAAATGCATTAAATTACTAGGTGTTAAGAGATTAATTAGAGGTTGGTTAGATATTTGGTCATTGGTAAGTAAAAGGATAAGAAAGAAATCCAAAAAGGTGCCACGTGTTGCGTCGTAGTTGGAGGAACTTGCCTAACTTTCTTTAAACTTTACCAAAAGCTTAATTTGACCAAAATCATCTTCATTCTTGCTTCATCTTGGCCGAAATATTGAGAGAGAAAAAGGGAAAGAAAGCTCCAACTTTTCTTTCAATTTCTTGTCCAAAACTTGAAATCCAACCGATAAAACTTCGAATTCCTCCGTAGAAATAGGCTTACTAAGGAGATTGAAGTGATTGTGGAGTTGTTTTGCAAGGGGAAAGCTCTAAGTTGCTACCTTTCTTGAGGATTAAGGTATTTTTGCTTGGAACTTAACTTTTGTTCATAATAAATGGTGAATTAGTGCCTTATGGTAGTTAAGGAGCTTGTTTATGGATGATTTTATGGATTAAGTGAAGTTAGGTGAATTTCTTATTTTCTTGGGAATTTTTCTGTTTTCATATGATGATTCATAGTTGGCTAATATGGTGTGATTGGAGCTATTATGCGTTAATTGTAGCGAATTCGAAAAATTTCAGCTTTCTATGGAAATTTCAGCTTTAGGGTTTCAATTTAGGGGCTTTCTTATGATGGCTATTTAGTTTATAATTGGCTATGATTGAAGGGTATTATGACCCTAATGGTGTGGTATTTACTGGCCTATGATTGATATGTGAATTTGGTTGGTTTGGATGAATTGAATGATTGTTTGTAGGGTGGAAATGCTGAAATTTTAGGAGAAATGCTGTCCGACTGTTGTTAAACATTGGGGGCTTTGTGAATCTAGGTTAAGAATGGGTAAATGTGAAAGACTTTAGGGTTTGCTTCGCCTTTTAACCTTAAATTCGATGTATTTTCCATTTTGAGCCATTATTGAAGCTATATCTGAATTTGCTTTAATGATCCATTTAAGAGGTACTCAACTCGCATTTGAGTCTCAATTGCATTTTTCTTGATTGTATAGGACGTGTGGGTGATCCAAGGCGTCCGCCGAACCGGAAATCTGTGAATTTGCTTAACTAAAGTGGTGAGTGTACTATTGCATGGTTTAAATGCCTAAGTGATTACTTGTCCTTGAATCTGTGAATTAAGTGACTGTGAACTGTGTGCATGAGACGAGAGTGTACTTTATCGCTCTCGTTCTCTTACTTGTATAATTGATCTCTGATTATCTATGAACTTGAACTGCGTCTGGTTAAAATCATGGGCATGAGCCCTACGACTGTACTGTGATATCTGAGCTCAAACCCTAGTGGAGAGTTACTCGAGTCGAGCCGGCGAGGGCCGGTCGGCGAGATAACAACCATAGGATTACTGTTTGTTGATTTGAGTGTATCTCCTCGACCCTGTGGTGTACTCGAGTATTACTTTCTTATTACTGTGAGGTGTTCGGGCCCGGTAAGGGGAATGTACGGTGGAAGGTACTAGGTGGGAAAGTGGGGTCCACGGTCATGTTTCTTTCTTGAACGTTGACGGAGGGTCAACGAGATACGATCAAGAACTGCAATGGGGAAACTAGCTCCTGAGAGCCACCCGTATCCTTTTATTTGAACTTGTTGTAGTATTTTTTATTCTATATTTGATGGTTGTGTATAACTGAGTTTGGTTACCTGTGAATTTGGGCTTCATGACTTATTAGTACCTCATTGGGCGAAAAACTCACCCTCGTTATCTTTGTTTTCCTTACAGGGATACTTTGGAAAAATCATGGTTTTGTTAAAGCGAGTTGAGCTAGTTAGATAGTTTTTGTTTCTTTGTTTCGCTCCTCGGCCGTTAGAAACACTAAATGTACCTCACCTGAATATTCCCTTTGGATTGTAAATTTTGATAACGTGTATGTGTAAATGATACTATATATTGGGAATGTATGTTTAGCCCTATCCAAGGGACTTTTTGCACTTGGTTTAGCGTGTGTGAACGTTTAGTAGTCCTGGTGAGAGTTGGACAGACAATTCGCTAACCCCTAAGATACGCCCTAGGGGAAGGTGGGGCTGTCACATCCTGTATATTGGATAAGTCTGTATTTGTTTTCTGTATCTGTTATCTGTATTTGTTGATGTCATTGGAAGGTTGAGTCCAACGACCATTCTACGACCTTTGAGCTCAAAACCGGGGCTAGTTACTCGAGTCGAGCCGGAAAGGGCCTGGTCGATTAGATAACGAACCACGGTAGTCCATTTCTAGGAAATTTTTGGGGTATTGGAGACTCTGGATTTCCGGTATA
The DNA here is from genome assembly GCA_023065735.1 of Coffea humblotiana. Taxonomy (NCBI): domain Eukaryota; kingdom Viridiplantae; phylum Streptophyta; class Magnoliopsida; order Gentianales; family Rubiaceae; genus Coffea; species Coffea humblotiana. The sequence goes on from JACYVW010000031.1 coordinate 358,380, forward strand.
CTCGAGTATTACCACTTCTGTTCCTGTTGAGGTGTTCGGGTCCGGTGAGGGGTATGTTTGATGGACGGAATTGGCGTTAAAGTGGTGCTCTACTGGACAAGTTACTTTATTTGAAAGTTGACGGAGTGTCAACTACTATTTGATCAAGCTCCGGCGGAAGCAATGAGAATTTTGGCTCCTGAGAGCCACCTGTATCCTTTTTATTTGAGGTGTTTGTTCATTTCCTTATAAATATTGTGTATGTATGCCTTAAAAGTGAAATGCCATGAGTTGTGATTACTTGTATTTTAGTACCTCATTGAGCGTAATCTCGCCCCTTTCCTGTTATCTTTTGTTTTCCTTATAGTGAACAACACTTTGAACTGTGATTTTGAAGAAAGAGCTCGAGCTAGTATAAACATTCTTTTGTTAGGCTCTTTTGTAATCAAAACCTTAATTGCTTTTAATTAAGTATCATGTTTTGATTTGTAAAGTTTTCTATCTATGTATATAAGTGTTTAATCATGTACATTAAGTGTATTCATTTGAGATGGTACCTTTGGACTTGTTGAGATGCTACTTGTAACCATTGGACGATCGGACAAGCGTGGCTTCTGAGCAATGAAAGAAAATTTCTGGCGAGAACTGTTCATCGGAATCCAGCCGAATATCCGACCAGTTCTTGGCCGGATATCTGGCTGGATTTGCAAGGGATTTTTGGTTGAGCTACTGCCTCCAATCCGGCCAGGAATCCGTCCGCGTATCCGGCTAGAAACCAGCTGGATTGTGACGTGGCTGTCACTGTACATTTTCAGTTTTCATTTTCCGTGGTCGTCGATACATTTAATCGTTGTATTATCATTCGAAACATTTTAGTTTGTGTGTGATCGGCTTAGTAGTCTCCGATGGTTTGTTTTCTTTGGGTTCTATCGCTCGTAATTTAGGGTTTGTGTGATTCGACTTTGTAGTCCTGGCGAGAGTTGGGCAGACGGTCCACCAAACCCTTTGGTTCGCCTTAGAGGAAGGTGGGGTTGTCACAATTATGATGGCTATTTGTTGTGATTATTGTTATATATGTATCATGGTTATGCTAGAGATGAAACTTTATGGATTTGCTAAGTATGGTTGGTTGAATTTTGGACAATTAGTTGGAGAAAGTTGAAAAAATTAGGAGGAAAAATTCTGCTTGATGGCCGAACTTGAAGGCAGAAAGTTTAGCTTTGAATTCTACATTTTCATGATGATTTTAAGTTTAATTTTGCTCAAGAAAACTCTATAAGACTTTAGGGTATAAGTATGTGTTGGAAGTGAACTAAAATCTTGAGTTTTAAGTGATAAAAACAACATTGTTTTTCATTGCTTTTCATGGCCGGAAAATTTATAGAAGCTGGCCAAGAGTAGGAGGAACCAAAATCGGACTGTTTGCCCTCTTTTGTTGGTGTTACTATGGCAAAAATTGTTTTAATTACTTGCTTAGATGTTGATTCATGTATGTGAGATTGATTTGAGCAAAAAGTTTGAGCTTTATGACGTGAAATTGTGGTTTGCTTCAAGAAATATCAATTGTTGCACTTTTGCAAAGGTCATTGCACAGGCTGCGGAAACTTAGTCATATCATGGTGTAGAAAAATCCAAATTTAGTTCTGCTTTTTGCGTTTTGAAACTAGATTCAAGATTACCTTCTACCGGTGAAAATGTTAGAATTGTTCTCAATTCCTATGAATATATGTGATTTTCCAAAGTTGACTGAATTTTCACACCTGTTCTGTTTTTCTACTGGATGAAGCAGCACTTGATAATGGAATTTAACTGACTTGTGGACAGAATCTTATAATTGTGTTTTCTGAGAAATTGTAACCCTTTGAATCTATTTCCAAAGGTATAAATTTTATAAATTTTGGACTTAAGAAACTTGTGATATGATTTTTCAAATAGCATTGTGCAAAACTGGAGAAAATTTTGTTTTCCTAAAGCTATTCTTGCTTTCATTTCCGACTTCAAGTTGGAGTTGTTGAATCATTTTGAACTTGGTTTTATGTTTGGAATGGAGATAACTTGATTGGATTGGAGATGATTTTCTTTTGACTAATATGACTTGGTGTAGTGGATCTCATGGCACTTTATAAATGTGATTTTAGGATGTGAAAGTGAGGGCGGAAGTGCACACGAGGCAAACATTTGAACTTGTGCCTTGGTGAGTGTTCTAAGTGCGCATGAAAATGCTTACGTGAAATGTCTCCTTGCTTGAATGACATGGCTCGCTTGATTAAAGTAATTGCTTCTTGAATTGATGACATTTGGGACGAGGATGTAATTTATCATATTCGATCCTTTGTGGTTAACTTCTTGATATTGATATGAAATGAATTACTTTACTTGTGCTTGACTTTTCGATCGTTTGGGTGGTTATCCCATCGACTCCTTTGCATGCTTGGAGCCCAAACCCCATTAAATGGTTGGTCGAGTCGAGCCGGCAAGGGGTTTTGGTGTGAGACCCCGAAAAATTAGGTTGTATTTATTTATTTCTTTGAATACATTTCTTTACTTTATTGCCTTAATTTCCTCGATTTTTTTATAAGTGAGTCAAGGTTTTAAATCATTTTTTCCAATATAAGTTAGCTCATGTGTCATTCGTAGCGTATTATGGACGTGGAACCCGCTAGTGCGGTAAGTGAGATAAAATTTTGACGACTAGAAGGAGTTTTACATAAAGGGATATTATTTTATAAGGTGTTAAGAGATAATTAGAGATTGACTAGATATTTTAGTATTTGGAAGACAATTAGATGAGGATTAACTCTTGGAATGCCACTTGTCACAAAACCAATGGGACCTTGACTTTTGACCAAGACTTCTCTTGATCTTTATCTTGGAAAAAACTGAACAAAAATCCTTCATTTCTTTCTTTCTCTTCGCCGAAGTTCTTAGCTAGAAAAAAGAGAAAAGAAAATCCTCGATTCCAACTTCAATCCTTGCTTGAATCTTCAAGGTTCATCCTAAGCTTGCAATCCAAACCATAGAAAGTGACTTTAAGGAAGGAAGAAGACTTTTGGTGGAGAATGTTGGGGGGGGGGGGGAAGGAAGCTTATGGTTGCTCTTTCATAGGGTTTAAAGGTAATCATATTTAGAAACCATCTCTTCACTTTTAACTTGCATTTTAGTAGATTTAAGGCTCGTGTGTGGTAGATTCTATGAAAAATTTCATGGTTTGTGTAGTAAATTGAAATTTCCAGTTTTGATTTGGTCCTTTCACTTTTTGATATGACCATGAGCTTTGCATGTGGTTTTCTAGCTTTTATATGCTCTTTTAGCTTCATTATACGGATTTTCATCTTTTGTATACAAATTTTCAGTTTTGTGGTTGGGGTTTGAGCTATATATGTGCTATATTTGGGATGGTATTGTGGCTTAAATAAGTGTATATGTGACGCCCCACTTCTCCCTAAAGCGGACCAGAGGGTATCTGCTGGGACGCCTGCCCAACTCTCATCAGGACTCAAGGCAATACGATTCAAGCTTAATTATAAATAACCAATGATACAAGTCTAATGAAGAAAGTCGCTTCCATAACCAACATTCAATAGTACACCACGAGTACACAATGCATTAATCGTCCAAATCTTACATTAGATTCCCAAAAGTTACATCAACCCAAATTTCACAATCATCGAGAATCTATCCAGGTACATTGAAAACCCTAACACAAAAGTACATTCAAAAGGGGTTTCTCCGAGATCCACTTCCGATCCCTTCCTGTTAAGGAAAACAAATCTACAGGGTGAGCAAAATGCTCGTGAGACCAAGAAACACACATGCAAGCACATAGTCCAAGTAGCACGCCCAAATAATAGGTCAATTGATAAAGTGCGAGAAATTAAAAATTTTAATGAAATGTAAACAGAAACAATTCAAGGATATGGTAGCTCTCCGGGAGCTAAGATCCACTTGCTTTGTCAGGGTCATTCGTATACCTTCCCGTGATGACTCTCCGTCAACCGGGTTGATATTTCAAATCCGTAGATCTCCACTTACTTCTCATCTATCCACCTTACACCGTACCAGGCCCGAACGACATTTGTAAAGTGATACTCCACGAGTATGCCAAGCGAGACCTCTCCGATAGGTCAAGCTTACCATGTGATTCTCATGACTCATCCAGATTCCCGACCAAGCCCATGCCGGCTCGAGTCCCAAGGTCGGCATATGAGTTTTGGGCGTCCCCCATGTAACATTTGGGTGTCAAGGAGATTCACTTCAACGACGTATGCAGTCATAGCATACAAATTCATGTCATTCAAGCATTTGATATATCCAAGCATTTGAAAATTTCAAGCATTTGATGTATTCCAGCATTTCAAGCATGAGTTATTCATTTCAAATGAGAACGAGTGCGATAAAGTACACACTCGGCTTCCGTTTTCAAAATCTCAATTCATGGATAACAAATAAGCATGTATCAAGTTCACAGGAGTTCAAGTAATCATGCACTGACACTCACCAAGTAAGAAGAAATGTCACTCGAGATTCAAGTGTTCACCGTGGGATCCTCTTGAAGGTCCTCGTGAGTGCCTGAACAATTTAATAATAATCCATCACTTATAACCCTAATTATCAAGGAAGATTGTACACTTGTACAATCTAAGAGAATTCTCATGAAAATGAGCCCTATGTATTGGTAAATCAAGGCTCAAAGGCAGGGTTTCAAAGCACAAGAGAAATCAAGTTTTCACCTTTGAAATCAAGTGTAAAACGTTCAAAGTGATGTCGAGGAGAAAAGGAGAATTCGAAAAACTCCATTTCCTCAAGTTTCGAAAAATTTCAGATTCGATATGAAATCTTTGAAAAATCGTATCTCACGCGTTTCAAGTCCACAATTGGAAAACTTGGTACCATTCGAAACTTCTTCTAAAGTAATTAAAAGTTCCTAAGAAGACACTTTTCTATGATTCCTGATGGAAGATATTCAAAAATTGGGCTCCAAGTTGCTGTTTTTAAGCTTACCAAAACAGTTTTGAGGTTGGTTTTTCGCCAACTTTGGAAATCTCCAGGTAAAATCCCAGAATTTGATCTAGGCTCTGACAATTGGAAACTCAATTAGAGTTGCAAACAAGGTTTAAAAATCAAACAAATGTAACAAGAATCGGAGTTTTGAGCACCAAGATGTAGTAGCTCAAAGTTGCTGAAAAATTGAAGCAATTAGGCAATTTTCCAGGTTAAAGTCACAAACTTCGGGACTTTGTTTAAGCATCGAAATGAACTCAGAATGGCACAAAAATTTGGTAGTATAATACTACCATATTGAGGGCTATCCGTCTATCAAATTTCATGGAAAGATTTATTCGGGAATCTAGTTTAACAAAGCTCTAAAGTTTTCCAAAATTTCGAAGGCAATCTGCCTTGTACTTGTGTTTTTCTCTTTTTTCAAACATTTGGCCAATGAAATTCTCAAAAATCATTCATTTATGAAGACAAGTTTCTAAGAAACATCCAAGGTACCAATTTGGTAGGTGATTAACACCAAGAAATTCGAAATAACAAGTCCCAAACAAAGTTAAGGTGTCAACTAGCCAAAAAGAGGGTTTTCAACCTCTGAGTTAGTTTCGGAGTTCAGCCACAACTCTCTCAATTCAACTCGGAATTGAGCGTGGTTAGTGGAGTTGAAAACTAGATTCCTAAAGCTACAATTTCTTAGAAGAAATCATTCTCAAAATCTATCCACAACTGGCTCATTTTTTGAACATCAAGTCGCTCCTTCAAAACAGGGGCTCCCTGTGAAAATGTGAAACAGGACAGTCAGGTTCAATGGTTGGTACGGATCACCTTAGGTGGAATCAGAATGTGAATTTTATACCATTGGAAATTGGGAATGTCTAGTTTCCAGTGCCACAAACGGCACCTCAATTTCAATATCGGAGCAAAACGTTATAGCCGATACAAAAAACACTACCAGAGCAGTGACGGGAAATTTTCCAGTTTTGCTATCTTACGAAAATTCAACATTTGGCCAACCAATTCATGGAATGTTTTGATGAAACTATCTACACATCTCATACAACATAAAGAACCATAACTAAGCCATCGGAACCGACAAAAATTCGCCCTAAAGGCCACGGACAACACAAGGGCAGAATCAGAAAATTTCTTCCTTTCACCTCCTTTGAGCCTATCTTTCATATCCTCACTTATTTTTTACTAATTTAAGCACTAAACCGACATTAACAACATTAAAACTCATAAAATCAGCCCAACAAGCCATAGTGGGAATTCATAGAGCCCACACAACAATTTCCACATAAATAAAGCTACCCACATGATCATATGAGCTTATATGCGCAATACTACTTCCATAAACTAAGATTTTCAAGGTTGATTGTTGTTTACCTTGGTTGGCTGGTTCAAGCAGAAATTTCGGCCCTCTTGAAGCTCAGCAAAACCGTGGAATGAGGCTCCTTTTGTAGCTTAAGTTGTTCACCAAGTGGTTAGTTAAATTGTGGTTAAATTTTGAGGTGAAATGGTGAAGATTTGGAAGTGAAAATGAAGAAGAAATTTGTTGAACTTTGGAGTTGTTTTTCTCCTCTCTTGGGCCGGCTGTTCTTGAGCTTAGGAGAGAGTGTGTAGCTTCTTAAGGAAGCTTAGTGGTTGGTGGCTTTTAAGTGCACAAAAGTCAACTCCTCTCCCGCGCGCGCACGTGCGTGTTTCGTGTTCGATTCCTCTCGAATTCGTTTCATTTGTGCACTAAAACCTCTAATGCACTTATATTCATACTAATATTATTCACCCTTAATAGTCTAGAAATAATTTCTAAAAATCCTCCAATTAGTCGCGCGCGCGTAAACGCGAACTTTCAACTTGTGCGCGATAACACGAAATTTCTAAGAAATTCTTATAACGATAGTATAACTAACTATCACTTGAGTAATTTAAACTTAAAAATAACCATTTTAAGACTAATGTATGAGTACTCACTCTCCAAGCTCACTGTACTCTCAAATCGCTTATTGTCTCCAAATGCGTAATCACTATTCTCACTTAACGAGCCGTCAAAAATTAAATTTTGAAACGAGTCACTTTAAAAGTACAAGTAGGCCATAGTTTCGTGTAATTAGGTCTAAAAAGGTTGGAATATTAATATTCGAAGCAAACGGCCAATCAAATATTTAAATAAGCCAGTAATAGGAGTTTTAAAATAAATAAATTTGCGGGTCCTCACATGAGTCTAGTATTACTTTCTCAAATCCCCAATAAATTTGCCTCATCTCGTCTTTCGGAAAACTATCGACACACAAGTAGTATACACTTAACTAGAACTCATTCACCTTTTAATTCCTCAGTTAACTTTTCTTAATCTACTATTGATCGTTCTTAATTTTCCCAAGATAATTACACTCTCGAAATAGAATATCACCTCGAAACACACTGTACTCGTTATTTCTTACTTAAACGAACTTTCGAAAATTAAATTTGCTAACGAGACATTTTAAAATATAAGTGAGACTTTGTTTTGTATAAGTGGAATTTTAAAATGGTTGAAATAAATTATTGGAGAAAACAAACCGATCAAATATTTAAATAAATCAATAATATTCGATAAAAATAAGAAAATTTTTTTTCTAGTCCTCACAGTATAGATGGCCGATGACTTGTGGTTGTGATTGAGTTTAAATTGAGAGGAAATTGGGTGCTGATTTTTGCATGGAAAAGTAAAGAAAACAAAGGGAAGGTGTTGTTGAAGTTTTCCGCAGGAACCCTTGAGTAGTTTTGGAAAATATGCTATATCTTGTTGTAGAAAGGTTGGAATTGAGTTTCGTTTGTTGCGTTTGAAACTAGAGTCAGAGTACTATCATCTGTGAAAATTTCAACCTTTTTCTCAATTCCTTTGAATATCTGTGATTTTTCAAAATTGACTGAAATTGCATACCTGTTCTGTCTTTTACTGGATGAAGTAGCAACTTGAGGCTCGAATTTGACCAACTTATAGACCGAATCTTACAAATGTGTTTTTCTAAGAACTTGTAATCCCTTGAATCTATTTTCTGACAGTATAAAGTTTATCAATTTTGGACTTAAGAATCTTGAGACATGATTTTCCAAATAGTGTTGTGCAAAACTGGAAAATTCTATTTTGCTAGAACCGTTCTTACTTTCATTTCCCACTCTAAGTTTAGAGTTGGTAAATCATTTTGAGTATGGTTTATGAGTGGAATGGAGATTTAAGTGAAAGGAAATGAAGTCTAAGCAATCTTGATTTCTTCATGTATTTTGATTTTGTGTTGCTAGCCTTTTATATACTATATGGCCACAGAACTCGAGTGAGTTTAAGAGAACGAATCAAGGATAAAGTGAAGTGTTGCCATTGATTGGTGAGTGTACCACTCGTATGACTTGTTGCTTAATTGGTTTACTTGTACCTGCAATTTGTGACTTGAATAATTGTACCATCTGTTTATTCTGGACGAGACGAGGGTTTACTTTATCACACTTGTTTCTCTTGCCTGTTTTACTGGTTCTTGTATCAATCTGAATCTGTTACTTGTGCCTGATATGATGTCGTTTGGAGGCTTGTATCCAACGACCTTCCTGTTAAACCTGAGCTCAATCCCATTGGTAGTTAATTGAATAGAGCCAGCAAGGGGCTTGGTGGAGGAAAATTAACAAGCCATGGGAGCCTGTTTCTTTGGAATCTTTGAGTATTGGAGACTCTGGATTTTTGGTATACTCGAATATTACCACCTCTATTCCTGTTGAGGTGTTCGGGCCCGATAAGGGGTATGTTTGGTGGACGGAATTTGGTGTAAATTGGTGCTCTACTGGACTAATTACTTTACTTGAAAGTTGACAGAGTGTCAACTACTACTTGATCAATCTCTGGTGACGCAAAAGAGGAAATTGGCACTTGAGAGCCATCTGTATCCTTTTACTTCTGGTTTAACTGTGGTGTTCCTTTCTCTTTATTTGATATCTATATCTGATTGATTATATGCGTACTTTTGTGATATCTGACTGCTTGACCTGTTGGTACCTCATTGGGTGAAAGCTCATTCCCGTTATCTTTGTTTTCCTTACAGGGGACAAACTTTGAAACCGTGATTTTTGGAGAAAAGAGTAGAGTTAGTTATAGACATTCTTTTGACTAAGCTCCTCTGTACTAGCAAACCTTAATTGTACTTTGATAAATTATGGATATTCTGACTTGTATTGCCAGTTGAACTATTGAACATTCCAATGTAAATATATATAAGTGTTTAACCATGTATATTAAGTGTATTCGCTTGAGATGTTACGTTTCTATGGCTTTGGTGAACTTTCTTGTATTCGTTGGAATGATCGGACGAGTGCGGAACTTGATCAAAAAAAGAAAAGAAATCTGGCGGGAAACCACTGCAGGGAATCCAACCAGATATTGGCCGGATACTTGGCCAGATTGTCAGGGGAAAATGAGAAGTTTTCATTTTAGTCACTGCCTTGAATCCGGCCGTCTATTCGACCGAAAATCCAGCCAACTTTTGGCCAGATTTTGACGTGGCATTTGTTCTTTTCGCTTTTCGTTCAAGCATTTAATCGAAGTTCCATTGCATCGTTTAATTTAGCTAATTCAGTTTCCGACAGTTCGTTTTCTGAAAAAAAGTTCTTTTGCACGTTTTGGGGGAGGTGAAGTCGTCACACTTGGTCGACACGATCAATGAACCATAGGTCTTGTTACTTGGAATGGAACTTGTACTTGAGTTCTTGAACTTGAATTGGTATACTTGAGTATTACCCTTTTAATCTTGACATGCGGGACCAGTAGGAGGTTGAACGGTGGGTGGAGAATAGACGTGAAGTGGTGAAATACTTGGTAGTATTTTGAAAAAATGTTGATGGAGTGTCAACGGAATCTTGAATCGTGATCAAGCTACTGGAACAAGCTCATGAGAGCCCCGTATCCTTTTAAATGAATACATGAAACCCTAATTGAAGTGTACTTGCTTGTTGTTGTAGTGAAATTATGATTTTGGGCTTAAGTTTGATATTATTGCTTGCATGGTTTTCTTGGAACCTCATGGGGCAAAAACTCACCCATTTTAGTTTTTGTTTTCCTTACAGAGGACGAGTGCTTGGGTGAGTAACTCGGAAGGACCGAGTTCGGTCGAAATTTTGTTTTAGCACAGTTGTACCAACTTTTAGTTTGTTTTTGTAAGTTGGGAACTCGACAATTGTAAATGGATCTAGTAGAGTATTTTTAAATTTGTATCATCTATAAACTCGTGTTTTGGCCAAGAATTGTTTTATATTGTCATTGGAGATATGGCTCTTGTTTTAAAAAGTTGTTAATAAGTTAGTGCTTGAATTCTGATGAGAGTTGGGTAGGTGGCCCGCTAAGCTCTTTGGTTCGCCTTAGAGGAAGGTGGGTCGTCACATAATTAATTCAAATATTCTATATTTGTTATCAAACATGTCTAAACATACTAGGATCTGAACCTATTAAATTTCAGTGTTGAATTGGGTTACCAAATAGAGCCTTATAGGGAAAAATACAGTTTTGGTACCTAATGTTTTGACCAAACTATAAATTTGGTCATCAAAGTTTTTTAATTTTATACAAATTTAGGAAAATTAGTGAAAAATCTCAAAAAGTATTTGTCAAAATCAAATTGGTATTAGTCAAAATTTTTTACTTTGCATTTTTCAATCCCTAATATTTTGCATTTTAATCAATATGGTCCCTTACGTTTCAAATAAGAATAGTTGTGGTTTTAAATTAAAACAAAATGTAAACTAAATTAAATGTACATAAGATGCGTTTCTAAATTGTTGTAAGAAAAAACCTAAAATATGCTTAAAATACTATCCTTGGGCTTAAAGAGCACTTTTTCTTATGTATAAAATAAAAATTAGATCAAAAGAATAGAATTCTAAATTTAATGCACAATTTTATTTTGCTTACTATTACAAAAATTCATGCAATAATTGTGGATGTAAGCTTCAAATGTTTATAGTTCAAATTCTAATTATAATGACTATTGAAGAGGAAGTATTGATACGTAGCTCTTTTTGCCCTTGTTTGGTATATGAAAATGTCCAAAATGTAAAGATCATTCTACCTAGTAACCTTTTCACTTAGAATGGTATGAAGAAAAATTTATCATTCCAATGTTTAGAACACAAGGCATAATGGAATGTTTCAATCTCCAATGTTTGGTATAATGAATATTTAGATTTCAGAATAGAATATAGTAAACAAAAATTAACTTATTTGCCCTAGATTTTTTTTTTACCAAGTAATGGATTTATTATTCATATGAAAATCAAAACCAACAACCTTGGTAACAAAAGAAAAGCGAGCTAGCGACTTTGTGACGCCCCCACTTCTCCCTAAGGCGAACCAAAGGGTATCGGTGGCACGCCTGTCCAACTCTTGTCAGGACTCAATACAATTTCAGTTCAAACTTAAAGTATAATACTAACAATGAAATCGGAATAAAGGCACGAAGTCATTCCCATACACCAATATTCAATCTTACATCACAAGTTCAAAATACAATAACTTTCCCAAAATATACAACTTCCAAAATATGTCTAGTCGATTACAATCAAAACCCTAATACAAAAGTGCCTCAAGTCGGTTTCTCCATCACTCCTTCCATTTTGGTTCCTGTTAAAGAAAACAAATCTAATGGGATGAGCTAACGCTCAGTAAGGCCAAGAAAATATGCAAAACACATAGTTCAAATAACAATGGCATTTAAGTAAGAATTAAAGCTATAACATTCAAACAATTCACAATTTTCAATTAAACACATTCAATGAGGATACAGGAGCTCTCAGGAACTAAATTCCACTTGCTTCGCTAAGTCTCAATCGAATACCTTCCCGCGATGACACTCCTTCAATCGGGTCGGCATTTTTAAATCCGTAGAACTCCACTTACTTCATAGTTCTGTCCACCATACACTGCACCAGGTCCGAACATCAATAAAAGGCTCTACTATGCGAGTAGGCCAAGCAAGATCTCTCAATAGATCAAGCTTACAATTATCTCATGGTTCACCAAGCTTCCCGACCAAGCCCTTGCTGGCTCGACTCACAAGGTCGGCCAATTGAGATTTGGGCGTTCCTACAGTTCAGTTATAAGTCGAGAAGATTCACTCCAACGACATGCAGACAGTTCAGTTGTACAATCAGTTAAAAGAGAACAAGTGAGATAACGTACACACTCGAGTCAACAGTTGAAAACCATTCAGTCCATAAGAAGCAATTCACATAATTGCAACAAAACATGCACTTAACACTCGCCAATCAAAATAAGAGAGCAAGTGCTCAAACAAGCTTTTAGGCGTCCATTTCGAGATCTTCTTGAAAGTCCCCTTGAGTGCCTGAGCAAATAATAATTGACTATCACACAGTATTACTTACAAACCCCTGGCTAGCAAGGAAGATTGTACACTTGTACAATACTAAGAAAATGTCATGAAAGAGAGTCTTAATTACTCGAAAATCGAGACTTAAAAGTGGGGTTTAATAACACAAGAAAACTGATTTCCTTCATGAAATCAAGTTTAAAATGGTCAATCAATATCAAAGGATAGGGAAAAGTTTCCCAAAAACTCGTTTCCCATCAAGTCGGAAAATTTCAGTTTTGCGCGTCAAATTAGAAAACTCAGCACTTGCACTCAGTAGGTCCAAAATTGGAAAACTTTATACCGTTGGAATATTGGTTCAGAATACTAGAAGTTCCTAGAAGGCACTTTTCTACGATTCTAAACGGAAGACATTCAAATTTCAGTTCAAAGTGGCTGACTTGAGCATACGAGACAGTTTTGGTCATGTTCTTCGGCAAACTTTGGAAATTCGGCAAATTCGCGGAAAGTGAACTAGCCTCTGGAATTTGTAACACAGTAAGAATTTCAATCAAGGTTTCCAAACACAAACAAATGGAATTAAATTTGGAATTTTGAGCATCAAGATATAGCAGTTCAAAATCGGTAAATTTTCCACTACTAAACAGTGAATTTTCCAGATTTGAAGTAACGTTTGGGACATATTTGAGTATCAAAATGGTCTTAGAATCACACCAAATTTGTTAAAATTCAAATTCCATATGAGGACTACTCCTCTATCAAAATTTATGTAAAAACTCGTTCGGGAAGGTAGTTAACAAAACTACCAAAGTTCAAGAAATTCCCAAAGCCAAATCTGTTTTCTTTGCTTTCTTTTCCTTTTCAAACACTTTGCACCATGAAATTAGTCCCATTTTGGTTCATTTGTGAAACCAAGATCCAAGAAACATTCATAAGTAATTGATAGTTGGTTTGACATCAAAATTTCAAAAATAAAACATTTCACAAACAACTAAACCAGTCGGCCAGCAAAAAGAAGGGTTTTCCAGTTTTGCCGCAGTTTGGAAATTGAACCATATTTCACTCAATACAACTTGGAATTGAGAATGGTTGGTGGAGTTGGAAACTTGAATCATAAGACTACATTTAATCAGAACAAATCATTCTCAAAATCAATTCATAAGTGAGAGAAAATAGAGTCACAAAATGTAGATTCAACCTTTCTCTCGGACAGACCAATCACTACGGCTCACTCATTTCGAACTAGAAAGTGAATTTTATGAATTTTATACCGTTTGAAAAGCTACAAGTGTCTAGTTTCAAATTCCACAAATGGCACTCGATTTCAATTTTTGTACAAAGAGATATGTTCGATCAAAGGGACACTGTTCAGATTGCCTGAACACGTTTTCCAGGTTTCTTCAATTTTCGACATCTCAAATTTTGCTCAACCAATTCAAATGCTTTTTGGTAGAAACTTTCTACACACCATATACAACATATATACATCCCGTTTCATAGTCATTTGAGTATAAAAATTTGAAATATAGGTAAGGCAAAAACAGGACAGATTCAGCCATCATCCAAGCGCAATCTTCCTTCAATTTTTCCAATCATTTCTCACCATAATCTTTTCATCTACACACATAACAATCATATTCAAACAATTATACCTCAATCCCGCTACCTAGAGGTCACCACAAGACCACTAGCCTAACATTAGAGTAAGAAATTAAACACCTCAAGTCCGCTAGCCTAATCCATGCTTAGGGTTCAAACCCTTGCAATTGAAACTCCAACTTTGAAGAAAAATGGAAAGATTAGAGGAGATAATGGATACCTCTTGAACTCTTGAAAAACCAGAAATTTATCACCACAAAGGCTCCAAGAAAACCGCAATATGAAGCCTTTCACCAAGCTAGAGTTGCTCTCCAAGTGATATGCGAGTTGTATGAAAAAATTGAGGTGAAATGGTAGTAAGAATTGAAGTGAAAATTGGTGAGCTTTCTTCCTTCTTCCCTTGCTGTTTTTGGCTGGGCCAATATGAGAGAGAAAAGAGAGGTTTGTTGTGTGAATCTTGCTTTGGAAGATTGAGAGATTTGTGGCCAAAATTTGTGCAAAAGTCAACTAGGAATACGTGCGCGCGCAAGTACCGTACCACTGTTTTCTCTCTCATTTGTTATACTTGTGCACTAAATCTCTAATATAATTCCTTTAACACTATAATTATTCACTCTTATTAGTCTAGTATAAATTTCTTAAAACTCCATGTAACCGTTCAGGCTCGAAATACGCGAACTTCCGATTCACGGCGCGATAAAACGAAACTTAAAAGAAATTCTTGTAACGATAATATAACTAACTAATATTAGGGTAAATAATCATAAAATAACTATTTTAGAAATAAAGACATGAGTCCTCACACGAGTCTAGTATTAATTTCTCAATCTCCAATTGTTTGTATCGGCGCATCTTCCGGGAAACTATCAAACTCGCATACGATAAAGCAAAAATTTGAACTCACTCACCTCTAACCCCTTAATTAACCTTTCTTAGTCTCCTACAGATCATTCTTAATTCTCCAAGATTATTGCACTCTCGAATCGAAATTTTGTCTTCAAAAACGTGTATTCGCTATTTCTTACTAGACAAGCTACAGAAAAATTAAATTTGCTAACAAAACATTTTTAAAAATATAAGTAAGGTGTTGTTCCATGTAAATGAATGTAAAATGGTTGAAATAAATTATTCAAAAAAATAGGTGAATAAATAATTAAATAAACCAGTAAAATAAGATAAAAATAAGAAAATTTTTGGGTCCTCACATCCTTCCCTCCTTAAAAAGAATTTCGTCCTCGAATTCACACCTAGACACTATCATTCCTTAATAGTTATGCCTATCAGATCAATCACCAACTTACGTTTGCAACCCATACTTTCACAATTTCTATTCATCCAACTAGCAATCAAATTTTGATTTTCCCCAATAAGGTGTTTTAACTTCCAAGTCCATAGGGCAACTTAATCGGCCTCATGTTCTATACCCCAAATAGGTAATGTCTCCACTTCTTTAATGCAAGCATTGCAGCCGCTATGTCCAAATCATGAGTTGGATAATTTTCTCTTGTGAGATTTTACTTTCTAGAGGCATATACAATCATCTTATCGTGCAATAATAATACACATTCTAAGCCATCCTTTGAAGCATCTGTATAAATCACAAAATTACCTCTCCCGTTCGGTAAGGCTAACCCAGGAACATCGGTTAAACACTTTTTCACTTTAGCTGAGTCTATATCAATTCCTTCCTTAGATATTGTATAACCTAGAAAGGCTATTTCTTCCAATCGAACTCATTTTTATTGAACTTAACGAAAGTTGGCGATCTCTTGGGGTTTGTAAAACTATCATCAGGTATCTTTCATGATCTTTTCGAAACTTAGAGTATACCGATATACCATCAATAATTGCTACCCACAAATTAATCCAATATGGTTTATAACTCTGATGCATTAGGTTCATAAATGCTGCTAGTGCATTAGTCAAGCCCAAAAGACGTAATTGAAAATTCAAAGTGCCCATACCTGGGATTGAAAGCGGTCTTAGGTACATCAGTTTCTAGAATTCTCAACTGGTAATAGCTCTATTTTAAATCCAACTTGGATAAGTACCACGCCTCCTTACAGTTGATCGAATTCTTATCCATGTAAGGCAAAAGGGTATTTGTTCTTAATGGTCACATTGTTCAGGTCTCGATAGTCTATGTATAGTTTCAAACTTCCATTCCAAATATTACATTAGGTCCCTTACTCGTTAGGTTTGTTAAATCCATCAAATATTTCCTTTCACGAACTCAAATCTCACAATTTTAATATATCAAGTTGGCAATCAAGCATGGGTACCAGTTTTAACCCTAAGTTCTCGATTTTTGGTCCACCGCCGATCCCTGGTCACCTCCAAGACCTGAAGTTTGTCTACGCTCTCAAATACAATTTCGACTATGTCTACTACCGTTCATGTCTTATCACCAATCTAAAGGTGTGGGGGAAAGTTTAAATATACCTGTAAGCCATGAAATCAATTAAAAGCAAGTAAATTGTCATATGTTATAAAAGATCATCATAGTTACATCAAGTTGGAATAGGTTTGTCAAATCATTTCAAAAGGAGAAGGGAAACGACAAGGTCATAATAGAATGTGCTGAATTGCCAAGATACAAAAACAAGATAAGCATTTCCCTAGTTACAAAAGATTATCACTTCAAAAGACCAGTCTAAACTAGGTAAAACTACAACCCCTATTCCTCGAGCAGAGTCAAATCCCTCCCCATTTGTGTTACTTCCATTATTTGGATCTCTCTCACAGCCATTAGCATTAATCACCCCTTCTAACCCTCGACTGCTTTGCAGTTGATCTAGCAGACGGCCGAGTATTTCCTCTTTTCTTAGAAGTTCCAAGACAATTCGAAAACTTATGTTCGGTACTACCGCACCTCAGACATTTTCCTTGCTTTCTCCAGCACTTGGCCTCAGTGTGGTTAATCTTGCCACAATATCCACAAGTTACGTGAGAAGTCACGGCTTGATTAGTTTGAGAATTTCCTTTGTATTTATTTTCCAAATCTACGTTCTTGTGTAGCAAATCAATTTTCTCTGCATTTTCTTGTTTCCACCATCCTTCCCAATAGTCAACTAATTTCTTTTGAAATTCTACATCCTTCCGAAGAGTGTCCATTTCCTTATGCATCTCTCCCAAATTTATCATTTCACCGGTTGGTTTAAATCAACTGCTAGCCCTGCCAGGCAAATCAAGGGATCAAAATAAGTAACTATTCACAATGGGAATTCTGGCTGTATTACTCTTGCGTTCTTTTGCTTATGGTTACTTCGAAATATAAATCTTAACGATTCATTGTTTAATATGGACGAGCTCTTGAGTTTTTCCCCAGATTGCTATCACTACTTATAAACATAACAAAATACGGAAATCCTGTTCCTTAATATAAAAGTTTCATACCCTAATTCACTCTCCAATACTCGTCTACAAAATTGCTCGAGAAAAACCCTAACCTCTTACTTTCACTAGCGCCTCATTTCATCCTCTCAAACTAATCTACTATTTTGAGATTAGACCCTCCATGAAACTTAGATGGCAAACTTCAAGAATCACTCAATTCTCACACCTCTCTTGATTCCTAGGTTGGTTGATTGGTTTAGAACCTTGGTGCTCAACTAACTGTACGAAGATATCAATCATATGGTTAATAGTAGTAGATACTTGGTTCACTCTTTCAATTCTAGGATTTTGGTTTGGTCCAGATGCCATTCCCTAGTCATCCCCTTGAACTTGGGGTTTGCCTAGTCCTGCGCCCTTGGCCCTTACCACTCTTTCGAACATCCATGATTTTAGTTATGCCTAAATGTAAGAATAAATTAATTACGCGAGAAAATACGTAAAATACAAGTCAATGTGGAAAACATTTGAAATAATGGTAATTAGCATATATTGACAATTAAAGATCCATACAAGATCAGCAAGTCATAGGGCATTTACAAAGATATGGCATACAAGTGCCACAAATGTACAATTAGTCATGCACGTCAAAAGTAAGTTCAAGTGTCTCAAAAGTAAGCCATACAGCCAAGCAAAATACAATGGCTTTTGCACTAGCATCACCCCAACTATTTCTAGATACAAAAGTCAAAATATCTATCATTCTAGTCTAATCCTCAGCAGGATTATCAGGTGGAACCTCCTCCTCAGGGTCTTCATGAACTGAGCTCTCAACAGCCTCTATTGTCTCCTCTATCAATATGGTGATGTTGGCAAAAATCCTGGCGGCCCGATCCCGGATCCCCTCGTCTACTCTAGCCAGTCGAGCCCTAATCCTCGGGAGCTCAACACCAGCGGCCCCAGCTCTAGTTTTCTCCTCTACCACTGTTCCCTCGATCTCAATGATTCTAGCACCTTGGGCATCTGTCATAGTGTTTAGGTCCTCGATCTCCTGAAGTAAGGTTCTGTTAGTAGTCACCAACTACCGACATTCATCGTCAAGGGACAATACCAGCTCATTAGGGTAGGTGTACGTTGTCCTATAGGGACAACGGGGAATTCACGAAGAAGACGAGTATCGGATGCGAGATTCTCCTTCATGCACTCTATATCGAATAGATCTAAGAGGCACCACATGTCCATTACCATTAGCAGCGTGACCTCTATTACCATTCTCCATCTCTACAAAACAACCACAACTCCATGTTAGAAACTTAAAGTCACTAATTCACTAAAATATCACATAAAGTATAACTAAGTCATTTAATCCTTATTCTCAAGAGTAAAGTTTCTAATACATCTCCCAAATAGATCTCTAAACCTAGTCTCTTTCAATCAATGCCGTTTAAGAAACTTTCGAGTACCAATTCTCCTCAACCACTGGAATACAATAGGTTAATGTTCAAGTGAATCCCATGGTCCGGTATCCTAAACTTTTAGCCTAAGATACACTACAAAAATCTGAAATCTAAACTCTGATACCAACTATAATGCCTCCACATCTCCCTAAGGCGAACCAAAGGGTATCACCGGGACGCCTGCCTAACTCTCGCCAGGACCCGGTACAATTCCAGTTCAAACTGAAAGTACAATACTAACAATGAAATCGGAATAAAGGCACGAAATCATTCCCATACACCAATATTTAATCTTACAGCACAAGTTCAAAATACAATCACTTTCTCAAAATATACAACTTCCAAAATATGCCTAGTCGATTACAATCAAAACCCTAATACAAAAGTGCCTCAAGTCGGCTTCTCCATCACTCTTTTCATTTTGGTTCCTGTCAAGGAAAACAAATCTAATGGGATGAGCTAACGTTCAGTAAGGCCAAGAAAATATGCAAACATATAGTTCAAGTAGCAATGGTATTTAAGCAAGAATTGAAGTTGTAACATTCAAACAATTCACAATTTTCAATTAAAACGCATTCAATGAGGATACAGGAACTCTCAGGAGCTAAGTTCCACTTGCTTCACTAAGTCTCGATCGAATATCTTCCCGCGATGACACTCCGTCAACCGGGTCGGCATTTTTTAAATCCGTAGAACTCCACTTACTTCACAGTTCCACTATACACCGCACCGGGCTCGAACATCAATAAAAGACTCTACTAAGCGAGTAGGCCAAGCAAGATCTCTCAATAGATCAAGTTTACAGTTATCTCATGATTCACCAAACTTTCTGACCAAGCCATTGTTGGCTCAAGTCGCAAGGTCGACCAATTGAGATTTGGGCGTCCCCACAATTCAGTTATAAGTCGAGGAGATTCACTCCAACGACATCCAGTCAAACAAATACAGTTCAGTTATGAGCAGTTCAGTTGCACAATCAGTTAAAAGAGAACGAGTGCAATAACGTACACACTCGAATCAACAGTTGAAAAGCATTCAGTCCATAAGAAGCAATTCACATAATTGCAACAAAACATGCACTTGACACTCAGCAATCAAAATAAGGGAGTAAGTGCTCAAACAAGTTTTAGACGTCCACTTCGAGATCTTCTTCAAGGTCACCTTGAGTGCCTGAGCAAATAATAATTGACTATCACACACTATTACTTACAAACCCCTTGCGAACAAGGAAGATTGTACACTTGTACAATACTAAGAAAATGTCACGAAAGAGAGTTTTAATTACTCGAAAATCGAGACTCAAAAGTGGGGTTTAATAACACAAGAAAAACTGATTTCCTTCATGAAATCAAGTTTAAAATGGTCAATCAATATCAAAGGATAGGGAAGAGTTTCCAAAAACTCATTTCCCATCAAGTCGGGAAATTTCAATTTTGCGCGTCAAATTTAGAAAAATCAGCACTTGCACTCAGTAGGTCCAAAATTGGAAAACTTTATACCATTGGAATCTTGGTTCAGAATATTAGAAGTTCCTAGAAGGCACTTTTCTAAGATTCTAAACGGAAGACATTCAAATTTCAGCTCAAAGTGGCTGACTTGAGCATACAAGGCAGTTTTGGTCATGTTCTTCGGTAAACTTTGAAAATTCGGCAAAATTCAAAGAAAGTAAACTAGCATCTGAAATTTGTAACAAAATAATAATTTCAATCAAGGTTTCAAAAAAAATAAACAAAATTAAATTTGGAGTTTTGAGCATCAAGATATAGCAGTTCAAAGTCGGTAAATTTCCACTACTGAACAATGAATTTTCCAGATTTGAAAGTAACGTTTGGGACATCATTTGAGTATCAAAATGGTCTTAGAATCACACCAAATTTGTTACAATTCAACTTCCATATGAGGACTACTCCTCTATCAAAATTTATGTGAAAAATCGTTCGGGAAGGTAGTTAACAAAACTACCAAAGTTCAAGAAATTCCCAAAGCAAATCTGTCTTCTTGCTTTCTTTTCCTTTTCAAACACTTTGCACCATGAAATTAGTCCCATTTTGGTTCATTTGTGAAACCAAGATCCAAGAAACATTTCATAAGTAATTGATAGTTGGTTGACATCAAAATTTCAAAATAAAACATTTCACAAACAACTAAACCAGTCGGCCAGCAAAAAGAAGGGTTTTCGAGCTTTGCTGCAGTTTGGAAATTGAACCATATTTCACTCAATACAACTTGGAATTGAGAATGGTTGGTGGAGTTGGAAACTTGAATCATAAGGCTACATTTCATCAGAACAAAATCATTTTCAAAATCAATTCATAAATGAGAGAAAATAGAGCCAAAAATGTAGCTTCTACCTTTCTCTCGGATAGACCATCAGAACAGGAGAGTAATTTTTGCTGAATCACTATGGCTCACTCATTTCGAACTAGAAAGTGAATTTTATACCTTTGGAAATCTACAAGTGTGTAGTTTCAAATGCCACAAACGGCAGACAATTTTAACTTTTTGTACAAAGAGATATGTTCGATCAATGGGACACTATTCAGACTGCCTGAACACGTTTTCCAGGCTTCTTCAATTTTCGAAATCTCAAATTTTGCTCAACCAATTCAAATGATTTTTTGGTAGAAACTTTGTACACACCATATAAAACATATATACATCTGTTCACAGTCATTTGAGCATAGAAAATTTGAAATGAAGGCAAGGCAAAAACAGGACAGATTCGGCCATCATCCAAGCGCAATCTTCATTCGATTTTTCCATCGTTTCTCACCATAATATTTTCATCTACACACATAACAATCATATTCAAGAAATTACACCTTAAGACCACTACCTAGAGGTCACCACAAGACCGCTAGCCTAACATTTAAAACAAGAAATTAAACACCTCAAGTCCGCTAGCCTAATCCATGCTTAGGGTTCAAACCCTTGCAATTGAAGCTCCAACTTTGAAGAAAAATGGAAAGATTAGAGGAGCTAATGGATACCTCTTGAACTCTTAAAAACCAGAAATTTATCATCCCAAAAGCTCCAAGAAAACAGCAAGATGAAGCCTTTCACCAAACTAGAGTTGCTCTCCAAGTGATATGTGAGTTGTATGAAAAATTTGAGATGAAATGGTAGCAAGAATTGGAGTGAAAATTGGTGAGCTTTCTTTCTTCTTCCCTTGCTGTTTTTGGCCAGCCAAGATGAGAGAGAAAAGAGATGTTTGTTGTGTGAATCTTCCTTTGGAAGATTGAGGGATTTGTGGCCAAAATTTGTGCAAAAGTCAACTAGGAATAGTGCACGCGAGAGTACCGTACCACCGTTTTCTCTCTTGTTTGTTATACTTGTGCACTAAACCTCCAATGTAATTCCTTTAACACTATAATTATTCACTCTTAGTAGTCTAGTATAAATTTCTTAAATCTCCATTTAACCGTTCCGGTTCGAAATGCGCGAACTTCCGATTCGCATGCGATAAAGCGAAATTTAAAAGAAATTCTTATAACGATAATATAACTAACTAATATTAGGGTAAATAATCATAAAAATAACTATTTTAGAAATAAATACATGAGTCCTCACACGAGTCTAGTATTAATTTCTCAAATCTCCAATTAGTTTGTATCGGCGCATCTTTTGAGAAACTATCGACGCACATGCGATAAAGCAAAAATTTGAACTCACTCACTCTAACCCCTTAATTAACCTTTCTTAGTCTGCTACTGATCATTCTTAATCTTCCAAGATTATTGCACTCTCGAATCAAATTTTGTCTCAAACGTGTATTCACTATTTCTTACTAGACAAGCCACAAAAAAATTAAATTTGCTAAAGGAGCGTTTTTAAAATATAAGTAAGGCGTTGTTCCATGTAAATGGATGTAAAATGGTTGAAATAAATTATTTGGAGAAAACAAGTGAATAAATTATTAAATAAATCAGTAAAATAAGATAAAAATAAGAAAATTTTTGGGTCCTCACAGACTCCTCCGACGGAAGATAGGGAATCCTAATCTATCCAATCGTAAATCTCCATGGACCAAAGGAGATAACATCGCAAAGGAACTAAACAAGGAATCAGCTCCCCTATTGGCACCCAACTTAGCCAACCTGTCCGAAGGTTTGTTGCCCTAGATTAGTTTAAATATAGAACATAATATGTTTTATTACCTTTTTGTTTTATTTGTACTAGAATGGTATTTGTCTATTTATGTGAAATTTTAACTTTTTCTTACTACAAGAATAAATGAGGACTTGTATCAAAATTCTTCAATTGTAATCCTCATTCTAACATACATATATTTATGCAAAAGTTTGGATCAGCTGGCAATGTAAAATATGAGTTACATGAAGTCAAACAGTTATAGTTATGTTAATATCTCTTTTCAATTTTCATATGAAATTAAAAAAAATCTTACACAATGATTCAAAAATCAAAGAATAAATATCTTAAAACATTTGTTTCCTAGTAAAAATGAAAAATTATTTTAAGCATAATTATTATTTATTATGAAAATTTTCATTCAAATATTAATTGAGGTTGCAAACGGCATAAGATTTGTTGACTAGTGTACAGATATATAAGGATAAACTTAGCATCCTGCTATTTTGGCATTTTAAGATAAAGGTAGAAACAGTTTTACCTAGGTTTTTTTGGAGGAATGAGATTTTAGGAAAAAGTTAGAATGAGCACTCTAGGAGGAAAGGATTTTCTCACTTAAATGATTTATGCAAACATAAGAATGGAATGGACAAATTAGAAAGGTATTTCTTGTCCAAGCCATTCTTGCATATAAATAAGAGGGTTAGGGTTTCGTTTAAATCCGCAGAGTTAGGATTGGAGGCTACAATTCCAATTCTTTTGTTTGGGTTGTGAATTGGTTTATAGATTTAGAATTGAAATTGCAATTCCACATGTCCCAATTCTAAGCTTTGAATGTAGTTAATTGTTTAACTTATAGTTGTGTTATAAATGACAAGCTTGTCTTCAAATCGGATCAAGTGAAATCATTTGTAAAACAGAAGAAATTGAATGAATATAGTCGAGCTTTTCTTCTTTGTTTTTCCATACTTGTCTAACAACAAATATGAACTGATGCACTTGGGTATCTTAATTTTTACATGTACATAGGAAGCCATTTAATTCATTAATACTCCTATCCTTTGCCTTTCAGTGTCGAACCACGTAGTCAAATTAATGGATGATGAAATTCTCAAACTTGAATCATGTTTTTGTCAATTTCACCAGGAGACTAGCTGTATACTAAGCTTTTGGCAAACAAATTTTTTTTGAAGTTGGAAAATAAGCTTGTTTCTTTATTCATAAACACCCTATTTGTAGTGTTTACAAGGAAACAAATCAACATAATTCAGCTAACAATTTTTCAAAAAAATCTCAACAAAAAACTACTTGATAACATGATTGTCTACCTAACAAATCATAGGTAAAATATTTGTTAACAAACCAATATATTTTTTTTTGTTAACAAATATCCTAACAATATTATGAAACAACTAAAGATGTGAATGTCCATTTGTATTCTCAAGAAAATTGATTCATAATTCTCCACAAGATTCATTGGTACATTGAATGAAGGAGATACATTGTATAAATCCTTTTATTATTCATTAGTTCATTTATGAAACTATTCAATTTATGTACTCGAAGTACTAAATTCATGAATGAGTATTTAATAGGGTTTGTGAATTTTTGATCTTGTATTACCTATATATAGATGTATCCTCACCTCTCTTGTAACAGCTTTGATTAGTTGATAAATTATTCTCTATTCTCTCTACTTCTTTTTCTAATATTTCGATCCCTATTTTAGTAGTTTATTTTATTAGTGTCACAACACGTTATCAGCATGAAACTTTGTCGAGATTCTGCCAGTGTCAAATCAACTATTGGGCATTTTCTCGAGCAACTCTTGACTACCTATTGAGATAAATTTCTAACCCACAAACTTATTTCAATTTCTTATAGCTAACCTTACAAAACAAAAGTTCGTGCCTCTTGATATTTTTGGGAAAAATTATTTGTCATGAACATTGGATGTTGCAATTCAACTTGGGGCAATGGATTTTGGGAATACTATTGTTGAAAAGAATGAAGTCTCAAACCAAGACCATGCCAAAGCTATGATTTTCCTTCATCATCATTTAGATGAAGGATTAAAAATAGAATATCTTACTGTCAAAGATCCTCTTGTCCTTCTGTAAGATTTTAAAAAAGATTTGACCACTTGAAGTTGGTCAATCTACCAAAAGTCCGGTATGATTGGCTTCACTTATGGCTATAAGATTTTAAATTTGTTAATGAATATAATTCAACCATGTTCAGAATTATTTCTCAATTAACATTATGTGGTAAAAAAGGTATTGATGAAGATATGTTAGAAAAAACATATTCTACATTTCATGTCTCTAACATGCTCCTGCAGTAGCAATATCGAGAGAAAGGATTTAAGAAATATTCTGAACTTATTGCATTTCTTCTTCTGGTTGAACAAAATAATGAATTATTGTTGAAAAATTATGAGTCCAAACCAACTAGTTTTAGTCCATTCCCTGAAGCGAATGTGATTCAATCTCAAAATTCTGGTCAAGGTCATGGACGTGCCATGGACGAAGCTGTGGACGTGGCCGTGGTCATGATAAATTGGTACTTCAGGGTAATTATAATTGGGGCAAGTAGCAATATATCCCGTAGAAGCTGGATAATAATTATGATCAGAAAAATAGAAAAAAGAAAGCTTATGAAGAAAAAGGCTACCGATGTGATATCATCTATCGTACCTATCATACGATAAATAAAAATACGGCCCATACCTATCGTACCTATCGTCCCATACCTATCGTACGGCTGATCATTTGTTGATCTTTATCAAATATCATTGAAAAAGAAAGACAAAAATATCGAGACAGATTTCATTAATCAAAAGAATGATTATGATGATACTGATATAACACACCTTGATATAACTGATTTCTTTGAATACCATGAAGATGCCAAATAAGTATGTGATAAATACCCTATGCATGTTTAGATATTTTATGATATTTCGTACCTTTTATGCAATTTTCTTTCTATTCAATATCTATTTTTGCATCTTTTGATGCCAAACATTTGGGATTAAATAATGGTGATAATAACATTTGTCTCATTGATAGTGCTACTACGCACACTATATTGAAAAATAAAAAGTATTTTTCTTGAAAATTCTTATTTGAAAATGGGAGAGACAATGTTGATGCTATCAGTGGCAGTGCAAAATTGATTGAAAACTCCAAGACTAAATTGTCATAAATAATACACTACTCTCTCCCAATTTTTGAAAAATTTTATTAAATTTTAGAGATATCACATTGAAACAGTGAATGAGATAAATGATGAATTTTTATTAATTACAAATACTATTTTTGGGAAGAAACGTGTATTAGAAAAATTACCTTCACTTTCTTCTGAATTATATTATGCACAAATTAGTACAATTGAAATTCATCACCTAGTAGACCAGAAGTCTACTCATCCCAATGATTTTATACTTTGGCATGATAGTCTCGGACACCCTGGATCTATAATGATGAGGCGAATAATTGAAAATTCACATGGCCACTCATTGAAAAATCAAAAGATATTAAAATCAAATGAATTCTCCTGTGTTACTTGCTCCCAAGGAAAATTAAATATTAGACCATCACCAGTTAAAATTGGGATTGAATCCCCTATATTTCTAGAATGAATTCATGGTGATATATGTGAACGTGTAAATCTATCATATCGATTATTTCGATATTTCATGATGCTAATTGATGCATCAACTAGATGGTCACATGTATGTTTATTATCTACTCGCAATTTGACATTTGTGAGATTGCTTGCTTAGATAATTAAGTTACGAGCACAATTTACAGATTATCCAATTAAGAGAATTCATTTAGATAATGTTCATGAATACTCATCACATGCTTTTATTGCATATTCATTGGAATAACTATTGAATATCTTGTAACTTATGTTCACATACAAAATGGTCTAGTCAAATCATTTATTAAAAGGCTATAGTTGCTAAATCATTATTGATGAGGTCTAGACTTCCTTTAGCTAGTTGTGGATATGCTATATTATATGTAGCAATGCTTGTGAGAATTAGGTCGACAAGTTATCATACTTATTCTCTCCTGCAATTAGTTTTTGGTTATGAGCCCAATATTTCTCATTTACGAATATTTGGTTGTGCGATTGATGTTCCAATTGCACCGTTCCAACGTCGTAAATTTGGCCTCCAAAGAAGATTGGAAATATATGTTGAGTATGAATCACTTTCAATAATTAAGTATATTAAGCCATTGATAGATTATTTATTTACAACAAGATTTGTAGATTGTCATTTTGATGAATTACATTTTCCGACATTAGGGGCAGGTAAAGATCAATTGAAAAAGGAAATCACTTGGAAAATATCATTGAATTTCCTTGATCCTCATACCAAAGAATATGAATTAGAAGTTGAAAGGATCATACATTTGCAAAAAATTACAAATCAATTATCGGATGCATTTAATGACTTTAGAAGAGTTACCAAATCTCATATTCTTGTTGAAAATACTCCGATTAAAATTAGTATCCCTGAAAGACAAATTACAAGTGCTAAAGAGTTTAAACCACGCTTGAAATGTGGATGATCTCTTGATTCCAAAGATAAAAATTGTCGAAAGTAAAGAAGATTAGGTAAGTTAATAATTAGTGACAAAATTCAACCTTCAGAAGAGGTCATTCCTGAAGAGTCAACTCTTGAAGAGAATGAAATTATAGAAAATTCAATAAATTTTATCACCACAAGAAAAAGTTGAAATCGAAAAGAAATAATTGTTTATAGTATTTTTGCATATAATATAGCACTAGATATTATGATAGAAGACGAGGATCATGAGTCTAGATTAGTTGATGAATATCGGCAAAAAAATAGTTGGCCAAAATGAAAAGATTTTGAATTAGATTCACTGGCTAAAAGAAAAGATTTTGGACCTGTAGTCTAAACACCTGAAAGTGTAAAGCCAGTAGGATATAAATGGGTATTTGTGGGAAAAATGAAATTGTGAGATATAAAGTAAAACTTGTAACTCAAGGATTTTCACAAAGGCCTGAATTTGATTATGATGAAATGTATTCACCTGTAGTGGATACGATCATATTTAGACATCTTGTGAGTTTTGTAGTGCATGAAAAATTAGACATGCGTCTAACGGATATCGTCATTGCATATTTACATGAAAATGTTGAAAATAATATTTATATGAGAATCCCCGAAAGATTCAACATGCCTAAAGCATATAAATCAAATTTTAAAGATATTTATTTTATTAAATTACAGTGGTCTTTGTATGGACTCAAACAATTTGGACATATGTAGTATAATTACCTTAGTGCATGTTTAAATAAGGAAGATTATACCAATGACCCGATATATCCATATGTTTTTATCAAGAAAAATGGCTCAAATTTTGTTATAATTATTGTATATGTTGATGATCTTAATCTGATTGGAACTCCTGAAGAGATCCAAAATACTGTTGAACATTTGAAGAAAGAATTTGAGATTAAAGATTTTGGAAAGACAAAATTCTGCCTTGGTTTACAAATTGAGCATTTGGAAGGTGAAATTTTTGTCCATCAAATTGCTTATACCTAGATGGTATTAAAGCGATTTTATATGAATAAAATACATACATTAAGTACCCCCAATGATCGTCCGATTAGTAGATCCTTATAAGGAACCTTTAAGATTGTGAAAGGAAGATAAAGAGACACTTGATCTTGAAGTACCATATCTCAGTGCAATTGGTGTACTAATGTATCTTGCTAATTATACAAGACTTGATATATCATTTGCAGTGAATTTATTGGCAAGATTTAGTTTCTTTCCTGCAAGATGATATTGGAATAGTATTAAACATATTTTTCAATATTTCTAAAAAACAATTGATCTTGATTTATTTTATCCGAATAAATCTAAACCTGAATTGTTTGGTTATGTTGATGTTGGGTATTTATCTGATCCACATAAAACAAGAAGTCAGACTAGTTATCTATTTACATGTGACTGTACAGTTGTTTCTTGGCGATCTACAAAGGAATCATTACCTTTTACTTCATTAAATCATGCTAAATAATAACAATTCATGAGACTAGTCGAGAATGTGTTTGTGGGTTATCCTTAGAGAAAGAAAATCCTCCAATTCTTTTGTATGAAGATAATGCAACTTGTATAGCTCAATCATAAGGAGGATATATTAAGGAAATAGGACGAAATATATTTCACCAATATTCTTCTTTATTCATGATTTGCAAAGGAATGGTGAAATTGATGTGCAACAAATTCGTTAAATAATAATTTGACAGATTTATTTACCAAGGCATTGCCAACTGCAACATTTGAAAAATTGGTGAAGAATATTGGAGTTTGTTGGTTAAAAGATCTCAAATGATGTTTTGCATCAGGGGGAGATATTAATACACAAGAATAGTGTGCTCTTTTCCTTCACTAGGATTTTTGTCCCCACTAGATTTTTCCCTTGTAGGGTTTTAACGAAGCATATTCTTTCTATAATGGACATCCAAGAGGGAGTGTTATGAAACAACTAAAGATGTGGATGTCCATTTATATTCCAGAGAAGATTTATTCATAATCATCCACAAGATTCATTGGTACATTGAATAAAGGAAATACATTGAATGAATCCTTTCGTTATTCGTTAGTTCATTTATGAAACTATTCAATTCATGTATTTGAAGTACTAAATTCATAAATGAGTATTTAATAGGGTTTATAAATCTTTGATCTTGTATTACCTACATAGAGGTATCATAACCTCTCTTGTAACAACTTTTATTAGTTGAAAAATTGTTCTCTACTCTCTCTACTTCTTTCTCTAATATTCCAATCGCTATTCCAGTAGTTTATTTTATTAGTTTTACAACAAACAAGGCTTATTCTTCTACTCACTAAATTATTCTGATATCAAATACAATCTAATAAAATTTGTAGGAAAAGGTGACATATCTCAACACTCGCAAACAATTTGGTCACTTGTTATCCCACCACATGTCAATGAACATTTTCTTTTCTCTTTAGCTTTGTCTTGCACAATAGTTGCACCTATGCTATACCATAATTATTATTACAATATATGCTAAATCCCTTAATATTGGAGGAAAAAAGATCTACAAAGTCTCCAAGGGGGGGGCGGGGGGTTTGGAATGGGGAAATTAGCCACTATAATCTTTGATTCTTCATTGCTAGTAGCAATTGTAGTTTAAACAAAATCTTTAGAATTCTAGCCATGAATTTGTCGAAATACATAAATTAGTACTAATTCAAGGCTAGTTCTGTGAGGACTTGCAAATTTTCTTATTTTAAACTCCTAATTCTATCTTATTTAATTATTTATTAGGCCAAATATTCCGAATATTATTTTTTAACCTTTTTAGACCTAATTAAATGGATCTATAGCTTAGTTATATTTTTAAAGTGACTCGTTTCGAAATTTAATTTTTGGAAACTCGTTAAGTGTGAATAGTGAATGCGCGTTTGGATATAATAATCGATTCGAGAATGCAATAAATTTTGAAAATTGGAGACTTGTACATTAGTTCTAAAGTGGTTAATTTTAAGTTTAAATATTCAAGTGATAGTTAGTTATACTATCGTTATAAGAATTTCTTAGAGATTTCGCGTTATCGTGCACAAGTTAAAAGTTCGCGTTTTCGCGCGCGCGACTAATTGGAGAATTTTAGAAATTATTTTTAGATTATTAAGAGTGAATAATATTACTATGAATATAAGTGTATTAGAGGTTTAGTGCACAAGTAAATCAAACTCGAGAGGAATCGAGCACAAAACGCGCGCGTATATGTGTGGGAGAGAGTTGACTTTGAGGCATTCTTAGCCACTCATTTTAGCTTCTTAAGGAAGCTTCATTACAACACAAATTCTCTCTCTCTAAGCTTCAAGAACAGCCGGACAAGGAAGAAAGAAAAACCACCCAAAGTTCATCAAATTCTCTCTTCATTTCTTCCCCAAATCTTCATCATTTCACCTCAAAATTTAACCACACTTAGCTAATCACTTGGAGATCACATTAAGCTAGGAAAAGAGCTCAGTTTCCATGGTTTTGCTGACCTTAAGGAGGCCAAAAATTTCTGCTAGAAACATCAACTTAGGTAAACAACAATCAATCTTGAAAATCTTGGTTTATGGAAGTAGTCTTGCACTTATAAGTTCATATGATCATGTGGGTAGCTTGATTTATGTTGGAAATTATTGTGTGGGCTCTATGAATTCCCACTAAGACTTGTTGGCCTGATTTGATGAGTTTTAATGTTATTAATGTTGGATTAGAGGTTAAACTAGTGGAATAGGTTGTATTGTTGAAGGAAAGTTCAAGGTAGTGAAGATGGAATTTTTCCGATTCTGCCCTTGTGTTGTTCGTGGCCTTTAGGGCGACTTTTTGTGGATCTAATGGCTTAGTTATGATGTTTATATGTTGTATGAGATGTGTACAAAGTTTCATAAAAACATTCCATGATTTTGTTGGCCAAATGTTGAATTTTCGTAAGACAGCAAAACTGGAAAATTTCTCATCACTGCCCCGGCAGTATTTTTGTTTCGGCTATATCTTTTTCTCCGATGTCAAAATCAAGTGCCGTTTGTGGCACGGGAAACTAGACATTCCCAAATTTCCAACGGTAAAAAATTCATGTTCTGATTCAACCCGAGTGATCTGTACCAACCTTGTAAAGTTGACTGTTCTGTTTCTCGTCTGCATTGAATGCCCTGTTTTGAGCAGCGACTTGATGCTCAAATATGAGCTAGTTGTGGACCTATTTTGAGAACGATTTCTTCTAAGAAATTGTAGCCTTATGAATCTAGTTTTGTAATGCCACTAACTATGCTCAATTCTGAGTTGAATTGAGTGAGTTGTGGCAGAAATTCGAAATTGACCCAGAGTTTGAAAACCCTCATTTTGGACTGACTTGTGACCACTTTGATTTGGGACTTAATATTTCGAAGTTTTTGGTGTTATCCACCTACCAAATGCATCTTGGATGTCTCTTAGACCTTGAATTCATAAATTAATGATGTTTGAGGAATTTCATTGGCCAAATGTTTGGAAAAGGGAAAAACAAGAGGGCAAGGCAGATTGCCTTGGAAATTTTAGAAAGTTTAGAGGCTTTGTTAACTAGCTTTCGGAATCAATTTTTCCATGAAATTTGATAGAGGGATAACCATCATATGGTAGTATAACACTACCAAATTTGGTATCATTCCGAGTCCGTTTTAATGCCTAACTAGAGTCACAAAGTTCCATCTTTAAATCTGGAAATTTGTCCAGTGAGCTTCGTTTTTGCACCAACTTTGAGCTGCTATATCTTTGTGCTCAAAACTCCAATTCTTATTCCATTTGTGGCGTTTTAAAATTTACTTGCAACTACAATTGAGTACCAAATTACAAAGGCTAGATCGAATTCTATGATTTTTGCTGAATTTTCAAATTTGGCGAAAAACCAACCTCAAAACTGTTTTGTAAGCTTAAAACAGCAATTTTGAGCTAATTTTTCAATATCTTCCGTTTGGAATCATGGAAAAGTGTCTTCTAGGAATTTTTATTACTTTGGAAGAATTTTCCAATGGTACCAAGTTTTCCAATTTTGGACCTTCGGAGAGTGAGTTATGATTTTTCCAAGAATACACCTCAAATCTGAAAATTTTCAAATTTGAAGGAAATTGAGTTTTCGAGACTCTTCCCTATCCTTCGACACTACTTGACCATTTTGGACTTGTTTTCAAGAGGGAAATTAGTTTTTCCTTGTGCATTTAAAACCCATCTTTAAACCTTGAAATTGAACAAGTTAAGGCTCATTTTCGTACGATTTTTCTATATTGCACAAGTGTGCAACCTTTTGTGATAGTTGGGGTTTCTAAATAGTGGTTCATTATTAATTGCTCAGGCACTCGCGAGGACCTACAAGAGAATCCCACGGTGGACGCCTGAACCCCAAGTGTGCTATACTACTTGAACTGTTTGGTGAGTGTCAAGTGCATGTCTACTTGAACTCCTGTGAACTTGATACATGTTTACTTGTTATCCATGACTTGAGATTTTGAAAATGGAGTCGAGTGTGTACTTTATCGCACTCGTTCTCATTTGAAATGAATAACTCATGCTTGAAATGCTTGAAATTTATCAAATGTTTAGATATATCAAATGCTTGAATGACATGAATTTATATGCTATGACTGCATACGTCGCTGGAGTGAATCTCCTCGACATACAAATGTTACATGGGGGACGCCTAAATCTTACTGGCTAACCTTGGACTCGAGCCGGCATGGGCTTGGTCGAGCTCCTTGGCGAACCATGAGAAAACAAAAACTTGACCTATTAAGAGGTCTTGCTTGGCATACTCGAGCAGTATCGGCTCAAACAAATGACAGGCGGGCCCGATATAGGGGTATGTAAGGTAAAAGGGGACAGGTTAAGTGAAGTTTTACGGACTAAACCTATCCGATTGATGGAGTGTCAATTCGTGGAGGTTTCGGATCGCGCAAGTGAAAAATATCTCCTGAGAGCTCCTATATTCTTGAATTATTTCTGTTTAAATATTATTGTTCGAATTACTAATTTCTTGCATATTACTGCTTTATCAGTTGAATGGGATTGTTATTTGGACAATGTGCTTGTGTGTTTCTTGGTCTCACGAGCGTTTTGCTCACCTTGTAGATTTGTTTTCTATAATAGGAATGGATTGGAGTAAACTCGAAGAAAACCCCTTGTGATGTACTTTTGTATTAGGGTTTTTAATGTATTTGGATAGACTCTCAATTATTGTATAAATTGGGATTTGTTGTAACTTTTGGGAAATCGAATGTAAGATTTGGATGATTGACGCATCTTGTACTTATGGTGTACTATTGAATTTGGGTTATGGAAGCGACTTTCTTCATTAGGCTTGTATTATTGGTTATTTATAGTTAATCTTGAATTGTTTTGCCTTGAGTCCTAGCGTGAGTTGGGCAGGCGCCCCGCGGATACCCTCTGGTTCGCCTTAAGGAGAAGTGGGGGCGCCACAGTTGGTATCAGAGCCAGGTTAGAGATCTATATGGGAGACCTACTAGATACTCTATTCTTAAGACCTGAGACAGAATGATTTAGTCATATATTAAAGGATATTTGGGCAAGTTAGTGAATAAATTAGGCACGTCGTAAGTGACCTTCGTACGAGTTAGTGATTAAGTTTCTAACCCTAAAAGTGTAATTGTTTTGCAGGGATGAAAAATGAAAATGGGGACCCCGCAGCTAATGGGAATGGCTATGCGAATGGTCACGTAGAGCCTCCTAGACCTATTTACTATCGAACTCTTGGTGGAGGAGTTGAGTGCGCTACTCATTTGCTACTAGGTATCCCCGATGTGCGTATAGGGTGACTTTTGCCTACCCGAACCTTGTGGTTCTAAGCCTTGGACGACGAGCGACGTCAGTTGGTGGACGCCAACCTAGAGTTACAGACAGATGGTTAGTACTCAGGGCGAGAGGATCGCTGAGCTTGAGAAGGTGATAGAGGGTGAGGTAGCGACTGCTGCCGTTACTCGTGAGGAGCTCCAGAGTACTAGGGTTCGACTCACCAGATTAGGAGAGGAGGTCCGTGATCGGGCTTCCGGGATCCTGGCGGATGCCACTAGGCTAGTCGATGAGCTGATGGATGTAGTCCAGATCTCTGATCAGGAGGAGGATCCTGAGGAGGAGGTTCCGCCTGGTAGTCATATTGTAGACTAGGCCCAAGCGATTGACTCTGTTTTCACCCTTTTGATTGGGATAGTTAGAATTAGTTGGGGTGATGCGAGTGTTGAGGCCATTGTATTTTGCATGACTGTGTGGTTTTCTTTTGAGGCACTTGCTTCTATTTTAGTCTTCTATGACTAAAAGTACTATTGTGGCACTTGTGTGCTATATTTTTGTGATTGCCCCTGACTTGCTAATTGTATGAATTTGAAGTGTTAATGAATGTAAATTATTGTTAATTCCAATGTTTTCTTGCTTGGTTCTTATTTTCGACTTTTCTTGCTTGGTTCTTGTTTATGATTTTTCTTGCGTAATTAATTTATTTCTTGCACTAGACACGTCTAGAATAATGGAAGGACTAAGAAGTGGTCGAAACCGTGGGCGAGGAACTAGACAAGTCCAACCTCATGGGGATGACCAGAGATCGGCAACTAGACCGACCCAGAGACAGGAAAATATAGAGGAAAATCAAGTGGCTACTGCCATCAATAGGATGACTGACATCCTAGAACGCTTAACTGATAGGTAAGGTCCTAGACCGTTTAACCAACTTGGGGGACAAATAGAGGAGAAGATAGAGTCTTAGAGAGGTTCTTGAAGTTCAACCCGCCTAAATTTGCTGGTGAACTCGACCCTGAATTAGCGGAGAACTGATTGGAGAGAATGACCAATATATTTGCCGCTCTAGACTATATTGAGGATAGGCAAGTGAATTTCGCGACATTTCAATTTGAAGGAATAGCACGTGCTTGGTGGGATCTGATAAAAGGAAAATAGGAGAGAACTCAAACCCCTTGGACTTGGGAGAATTTCACGAGGGAATTTAATGAGAAATTTCTTCCCACCCTTAATCCAAGAAAAGAGGGAGGATGAATTCATTAAGTTGAAAGAAGGAACCCTTAGTGTAGCGGAGTATGAAGGGAAATTCACTAAACTTTTCAAATATGCCCATGAGTTAGTGATTAATGAACGAAAGCGGATAAGGTGATTTGTACAAGGGTTTAATGTGGAAATTCAAGAGGGTTTGGCCGCAACCTAAATCCCTACATTTACTGAGGATTTAGAGAAAGCGCAAAGGGTTGAAAGTGCAAGAATGCAAGTGAGAGACTTTCACAATACGAAGATAAACTTTTCTAATCGTACTTCTAGACAGACTAATAAGAATACTCAACTTTCCAAAACTGGAAGAGGAATGGGAGGAAAAAGAACTACTGGAGTTTCGAGGGGAGATTTATTTAGAGGAGATCGTAGTGGGCCGACTCAAGTTAGGGGAGCGCCTTCTACTGGTTCGGCTGTGACCCCTCAAGTTACTTGTGGGTATTGTGGTAAACCCAACCATTCTGAGAATGACTGTTGGAGAAAGTCTGGAAAGTGTCTGATATGTGATAGTGCCGAACACCAAGTTGCAAGTTGTCCGAAAGCACCAAAGATAGGAGGTAACACACAAAGACTAGAAAAGTCAACTTCCAAACAGACCAGTGCCGGAGAAAACCGATCGAAAGTATCGGTTAGGGTTTATGCACTGGACTATCAACAGGTTCTTGAGGCGACTGAGGTGGTTGAAGGTACAATTCCAATTTTTCACCGTTAAATTAGGGTTTTAATTGATCCGAGTGCAACACACACTTTTGTAAACCCTAATTTCATGAATGGAATAGACTTGAAACCAATTAAGTTACCGTATGACTTGGAGGTTAAAAACACCTACTGGAAACCAAAGTCTAATCGCTAACTTGATGTATAGAGATTGTGAAATTTGAATTGGGGAACGAAAACTATTGGCAGATTTAATAGGTTTAGCGATTAAGGGATATGATGTGATCTTAGAAATGGATTGGCTAACCCGTTATAATGCCCAATTGAACTGCAAGACAAAGATAGTAGAATTACGCATTCCGGGAGAGGCAACCTTAAAACTGGACGTACGGGGAAGATTAGCCTCATCTGCACTTATCTCGGGGATTCGAGCAAGAAAAATGTTATGTAAAGGAATTCAAGGATATCTGGCTTTTCTAATCAACACTCCTAGTGATAAAGTGAGATTGGAGGACATGCCTGTAATAAAAGATTATCCGGATATTTTTCCTAAGAAATTAGACTCCTTACCCCGGAAAGGGAAATAGCTTTTAAAATTGATGTGATTCCGGGAATAACACCTATCTCTAAGACGCCATATCGGATAGCTCCAACCGAATTGAAGGAATTGAAATTACAATTGCAGGACTTGTTGGAACGGGAATTTATAAGGGAAAGTGATTCACCATGGGGAGCCCCAGTCTTATTTGTTAAGAAGAAAGATGGGAGTCTAAAGTTATGTATAGACTACCGAGACTTGAATGATGTTACCATTAAGAATAAGTATCTGTTACCCCACATTGATGAATTGTTTGGCCAATTGCAAGGAGCGATAGTGTTCTCGAAATTGGATTTGAGATAGGGTTATTATCAATTGAGAATTTTGGAGAAAGATATACCCAAAACTGCTTTTAACTAGAGGTATGGACACTTTGAATTTGTAGTAATGCCATTTGGATTGACAAATGCCCCTACTGCTTTTATGGATCTAATGCATAGGGTTTTTAACCCTTATTTGGATCAGTTCGTGGTAGTATTTATTGATGATATATTGGTGTACTTTAAAACTGTGAAGGATCATGAGAAACACTTGGGAATTGTTTTGCAGACCTTGTGGGAACACCAATTGTATGCTAAATTTAGCAAATGTGAGTTTTGGTTAAAAGAAATGACATTCTTGGGACACATAATTTCTAAGGATGGGATTAAAGTGGATCCAGTCAAAGTGGAAGCTGTTTCAAAGTGGAAACGACCGGAAATCCTACTGAGATTCAAAGTTTCATAGGACTAGCAGGGTATTACCGGAGATTTATCCAAAATTTTTCTAGAATTACTGGACCCATGACTGAGTTAACCAAGAAAAATGGGAAGTTTATTTGGAGTTCTAAGTGTGAAGAGAGTTTCCAAGAGTTAAAAAAATGTTTGACAAGAGCGCCTGTGTTAGTTCTGCCGAATGGGAAGGATAGTTTTGTGGTCTACACAGATGCATCTAAAGAAGGCTTGGGATGTGTTTTAATGCAAAATGACAAAGTAATAGCTTATGCATCTAGGAAATTGAAACCACATAAAGGAAATTATCCGACTCATGATTTAGAATTAGCAGGTGTAGTGTTTGTTTTGAAGAAATGGAGACATTACCTGTTTGGAGTGATATTTGAGGTTTTTACTGACCACAAAAGTCTTAAATATTTGTTTTCTCAGAAGGAACTGAATTTGAGACAGCGTAGATGGATGGAATTTTTGGAGAACTATGATTGTACGATAAAGTACCATCCAGGGAAGGCCAATGTAGTGGCCGATACTTTGAGTCGTCAACTACAAGTGGCCGGATTGATGATTAAGGAATTACATTTGTTGGAGGAAATTAGTTATTGGGATCCTAGACTTGAGCCAAGAAAAATAATTTTGAGAAATATTGTAGTGAATTCCACTCTGTTGGAACGTATCAAGGAATCTCAAGAAAAGGATTCTGAAGTGCAAAAATTGGTGGAGGAAGTCAAAAAAGGAGAAAAGTCGGATTTTAATTTGGGATCAAATGGTATTTTAAAGGTTTCGAAAATCGAATAGTGGTGCCAAAGGATGAAAGATTTAAAAAGAAAATTTTGGAAGAGGTACACCGATCGAAATTTACGGTACATCTAAGAGGAAATAAAATGTACCAAAACTTGAAAAGTTTGTATTGGTGGGAGAGCATGAAAAAGGAAATTGCTCAATTTGTCCAAATTTGTTTGACTTGTCAACAAGTTAAAGCTGAACATCAAAAATCATCAGGACTTTTGCAACCTTTGGAGATACCTGAGTGGAAGTGAGAGAATATCACAATGAATTTTGTATCAGAGTTACCAAGAACACAAAGAGACCATGATACTATTTGCGTGATAGTGGATAGATTGACCAAATCGACTCATTTTCTGTCAATTAACATGAAATACCTATTGGAGAAATTAGCTAAATTGTACTTGGATAAGATCATCAGGTTACATGGGATACCTGTGAGTATAGTGTCCGATAGAGATCCGAGATTTATTTCAAGGTTCTGACAAAAGATGCAAGAGGTGTTGGGAACTAATTTGAACTTTAGTACCACTTATCATCCCCAGACCGATGGACAGTCTGAGAGGACAATTCAAACTCTTGAGAACATGTTGAGAACTTGTGTTTTGGATTTTGGGGAGAATTGGAGAAAATTTTTGACATTGGTGGAATTTGCCTATAATAATAGTTTTCACCCTTCTCACATTTGCAATCGAAAAGTATTGAGATTGATGAAACCTTAACCTATGAGGAGAAACCGGTAAATATTTTGGATAGGAAGGTGAAGGATTTACGAAATAAGCGAATACCATTGGTAAAAAGTTTTTGGAAGAATCATGGAATAGAGAAAGCAACTTGGGAGATTGAAGAAGCAATTCGAGAAAAGTATCCAGACCTGTTCGCCAATCAAGGTAAATTTCGAGAACGAAATTTTCTTAAGGGGGAGAGAATGTGAGGACTCGCAAATTTTCTTATTTTAAACTCCTAATTCTAGTTTATTTAATTATTTATTTGGCCAAATATTCCAAATATTATTTTTTAACCTTTTTAGATCTAATTAAATAGATCTATAGTTTAGTTATATTTTTAAAGTGACTCGTTTCAAAATTTAATTTTTGAAAGTTCGTTAAGTTTGAATAGTGAATGCGTGTTTGGATATAATAATCGATTCAAGGATGCAATAAATTTGGAAAATTGGAAACTTGTACATTAGTCCTAAAGTGGTTAATTTTAAGTTTAAATATTCAAGTGATAGTTAGTTATACTATCGTTATAAAAATTTCTTAGAGATTTCGCGTTATCGGGCACACAAGTTAAAAGTTCGCGTTTTCTCGCGCGCGACTAATTGGAGGATTTTAGAAATTATTTTTAAAACTATTAAGAGTGAATAATATTGCTATGAATATAAGTACATTAGAGGTTTAGTGCACAAGTGAATCAAACTCGAGAGGAATCGAGCACAAAACGCGCGCGTATACACGCGGGGAGAGAATTGACATTTGAGGCATTCTTAGCCACTCATTTTAGCTTCTTAAGGAAGCTTCATTACAACACAAATTCTCTCTCTCTAAGCTTCAAGAACAGCCGGCCAAGGAAGAAAGAAAAAC
This sequence comes from Coffea humblotiana, assembly GCA_023065735.1. Lineage (NCBI taxonomy): Eukaryota > Viridiplantae > Streptophyta > Magnoliopsida > Gentianales > Rubiaceae > Coffea > Coffea humblotiana. Next base: position 398,135 of record JACYVW010000031.1, read on the forward strand.
CACCCAAAGTTCATCAAATTCTCTCTTCATTTCTTCACCAGATCTTCATCATTTCACCTCAAAATTTAACCACACTTAGTTAATCACTTGGAGATCACATTAAGCTAGGAAAAGAGCTCAGTTTCCACGGTTTTGCTGAGCTTAAGGAGGCCAAAAATTTCTGCTAGAAACATCAACTAAAGTAAACAACGATCAACCTTGAAAATCTTGGTTTATGGAAGTAGTCTTACACTTATAAGTTCATATGATCATGTGGGTAGCTTGATTTATGTTGAAAATTGTTGTGTGGGCTCTATGAATTCCCACTAAGACTTGTTGGCCTGATTTGATGAGTTTTAATGTTTTTAATGTTGGATTAGAGGTTAAACTAGTGGAAATAGGTTGTATTGTTGAAGGAAAGTTCAAGGTAGTGAAGATGGAATTTTTCCGATTCTGCCCTTGTGTTGTCCGTGGCTTTTAGGGAGAATTTTTATGGATCTAATGGCTTATTTATGATGTTTATATGTTGTATGAGATGTGTAGAAAGTTCATCAAAAAATTCCATGATTTGGTTGGCCAAATGTTGAATTTTCATAGGACAGCAAAACTGGAAAATTTCCCGTCACTGCCCTGGCAGTATTTTTGTTTCGGCTATATCTTTTTGTTTCGATGTCAAAATTGAGTACCGTTTGTGGCACTGGAAACTAGACATTCCCAAATTTCCAACAGTATAAAATGCATGTTCTGATTCCACCCGAGGGATCCGTACTTAACTTGTAAATTTGACTATTCTGTTTCTCGTCTGCACTGAATGCCCTGTTTTGAGCAGCGACTTGATGCTCAAATATGAGCTAGTTGTGGACCTATTTTGTAAATTATTTCTTCAAAGAAATTGTAGCCTTATGAATCTAGTTTTCAAATCCACTAACCATGCTCAATTCCGAGTTGAATTGTGTGAGTTGTGGGTAAAATTCGAAACTGACTCAGAGTTTGAAAACCCTCATTTTGGACTGACTTGTAACCACTTTGATTTGGGACTTAATATTTCGAAATTTTTGGTGTTATCCACCTACCAAATGCATCTTGGATGTCTCTTAGACCTTGTCTTCATAATTAATGATGTTTGAGGAATTTCATTGGCCAAATGTTTGGAAAAGGGAAAAACAAGAGGGCAAGGCAGATTGCCTTGGAAATTTTAGAAAGTTTAGAGGTTTTGTTAACTAGCTTTCCGAATGAAATTTTCCATGAAATTTGATAGAGTCATATCCCTCATATGGTAGTATAACACTACCAAATTTGGTATCATTCCGAGTCCGTTTTAATGCCCAACTAGAGTCACAAAGTTCCAGCTTTAAATCTGGAAATTTGTCCAGTGAGTTTCGTTTTTGCACCAACTTTGAGCTGCTATATCTTTGTGCTCAAAACTCTGATTCTTATTCTGTTTATGGTGTTTTAAAATTTACTTGAAACTACAATTGAGTACCAAATTACAAAGGCTAGATCGAATTCTGTGATTTTTTCCGAATTTCCAAATTTGGCGAAAAACCAACCTCAAAACTGTTTTGCAAGCTTAAAACAGCAATTTTGAGCTAATTTTTGAATATCTTCTGTTTGGAATCATGGAAAAGTGTCTTCCAGGAATTTTTATTAATTTGGAAGAAGTTTCCAACGGTACCAAGTTTTCCAATTTTGGACCTTTGGAGAGTGAGTTATGATTTTTCCAAAAATACACCTCAAATCTGAAAATTTTCAAACTTGAAGGGAATTGAGTTTTCGAGACTCTTCCCTATCCTTCGACACTACTTGACCATTTTGGACTTGTTTTCAAGAGGAAAATTAGTTTTTCCTTGTACATTTAAAACCCACCTTTAAACCTTGAAATTAAACAAGTTAAGACTCATTTTCGTACGATTTCTCTAGATTGCACAAGTGTGCAACCTTTTGTGATAGTTGGGGTTTCTAAGTAGTGATTCATTATTAATTGCTCAGGCACTCGCGAGGACCTACAAGACGATCCCACGGTGGACGCCTGAACCCCAAGTGTGCTATACTAGTTGAACTGTTTGGTGAGTGTCAAGTGCATGTCTACTTGAACTCCTGTGAACTTGATACATGTTTACTTGTTATCCATGACTTGAGATTTTGAAAATAGAGCCAAGTGTGTACTTTATCGCACTCGTTCTCATTTGAAATGAATAACTCATGCTTGAAATGCTTGAAATTTATCAAATGTTTGGATATATCAAATGCTTGAATGACATGAATTTGTATGCTATGACTGCATACGTCGTTGGAGTGAATCTCCTCGACATACAAATGTTACATGGGGGACGCCCAAATCTCACTGGCTAACCTTGGACTCGAGCCGGCATGGGTTTGGTCGAGCTCCTTGGCGAGCCATGAGAAAACAAAAGCTTGACTTATTAAGAGGTCTTACTTGGCATACTCGAACAGTATCGCCTCAAACAAATGACAGGCGGGTCCGATACAGGGGTATGTAAGGTGAAAGGGGACAAGTTAAGTGAAGTTCTACGGACTAAACCTACCCGATTGACGGAGTGTCAATTCGTGGAGGTTCCGGATCGCGCAAGTGGAAAATAGCTCCTGAGAGCTCCTATATCCTTGAATTGTTTCTGTTTACATATTATTGCTCGAATTACTAATTTCTTGCATATTACTGCTTTATCAGTTGAATGGGATTGTTATTTGGACAATGTGCTTGCATGTGTGTTTCTTGGCCTCACAAGCGTTTTGCTCACCCTGTAGATTTGTTTTCCTTAACAGGAATGGATTGGAGTGAATTTGAAGAAAAACCCCTTGTGATGTACTTTTGTATTAGGGCTTTTAATGTACTTGGCTAGACTCTCAATTATTGTATAAATTGGGATTTGTTGTAACTTTTGGGGAATCGAATGTAAGATTTGGATGATTGACGCATTTTGTACTCATGGTGTACTATTGAATATGGGTTATGGAAGTGACTTTCTTCATTAGGCTTGTATTGTTGGTTATTTATAGTTAATCTTGAATTGTTTTGCCTTGAGTCCTAACGAGAGATGGGCAGGCGCCCCACGGATACCCTCTAATTCACCTTAGGGAGAAGTGGGGGCGCCACAAGTTCTATAGTCTAAAGGGAGAGGTGTTGCCTTGAATTTGCCTCTCCCTTTAGACTATATTCAAATTAGGATAATTTTAGAAACCTCTCTTTAGGTTTCTAATAATGTCACTTAGTACTTGATGAGTGCTTATTTTGCATTTTTTATGGATTGTTATGTGTATTTTTGTGTGTTTTCATTCAAATTTATTTCTTTCTCCATATTTGATATGACACAAAAGGGTAACTTGGACAAACGTTTTGGAGATCTAATAGATTCTTTTCTTGACCCTTGGATAAGAAGAAACACATTACTGGGGTAATAGTTTGGTTGTTAACTAGAAAAACAAATTTTTCCTCTCTAGGATAGCTTAGCGTAGTTTACCTGTAGTTTTCATTTTCCTTGAAGAAACTTGACGAACTCTTAGTATAACAATGTAATTTTTATGGCAATGAAGATGATTTAGTTTGGAAATCTCCTTTCTTCACTTGAATGAGTATTTCTTTCTCTTTACTCTCTTTGTTGTTTCATTAATGCATGCTTAGTTACATCAAAGATGTGAACTTTATTGTTAAATCTACTATGTCTAGATAATCTTTGTTTTTAAGGATAGATAAACTATTTGTGTGTTGATTATGGTTGATTAAATTTGGTTATTGCTATATCTTATTGTCACAGCCCCACCTTCCCTTAGGGCGTACTCCAAGGGTTAGCGAACTGCATGCCCAACTCTTGCCAGAACTACTAAGCCAGAATTCACATTTACCATACTAAAACGACAATTTAACTTTGATTAATCAATCCATACTATATACAATGGAGTCTCTAACAATTATACTTAAAGTACAAGCTAGAGTATCCAAACTTATACAAATACATGTGAGGTTTACTAATACAGAGGAGTTTAAACAAAAACTAACTATAACTAGCTCAACTTTTTCCCCAAAATTCACGCTCCCAAAATTTCGCCCACTGTAAGGAAAACAAAGGTAACAGGGTGAGCTTTCGCCTAATGAGGTACCAAAAGATCATGCAGTCAAGAATCGCACAATTACAATTTTAATCGATCAAATATAAGTATCAAATAAAAGTATAAGTAAACGCAACACAGTTTAAGCAGAGTAGTTCAAGTAAAAGGATACAGATGGCTCTCAAGGGCCAATCTCCCCATTGCATTATTTGATCCAAACCCGTTGACCCTCTGTCAACATTTAAAGAAGCAAAACTATGACCGTAGATCCCCATTTTACACCAATTTCCGTCCACCAAACATACCCCTTATCGGGCCCGAACACCAAATAGGAACAGTGGTGGTAATACTCGAGTATACCAAATATCAAAAGTATTCAGTGAATCAGTAACAGTTTCCTCATGGTTCATCATTTTACCTCGACCAAGCCCTTGCTGGCTTGATTCAATTGACTACCAATGAGATTTGAATTCAAATTTCATAGTAAGGTCGTTGGATATTAGCCTCCAAATGACATCAACCCATGCACAAGTAACAAATCCAAATTGCATAGTAAACCAATCCAACAGTCAAGGGAAACGAATGTGATAAAGTACACCCTCGTCTTGTTCAGGATAAACTAAAGTTACAGTCATTTGAGTCGTAAATTTCAAGCACAAGTAAATCGGTTAAGCAACAAGTCATGCGAGTGGTACACTCACCATTTCAAGCAAAAATAATGTCAAAAGTTTTCTCTCGGATTTATGCCCTTGATCACCGACAAACCCTAAGAGCAATCAAGATAAAATGCTATAGTTCAACCATCCAAAGTTTAGATGAACCAAAGAAAATCCAAATAACTACTAGTGCAAAGATACAAATATGATTTTTGGTGTGAAAAGAAAACATTTGGACCTAAGAACATGAATAACCAAAGAGCCCTTTATTTCAATTCATGGCTGAAATTTCCGGCAACAAAATAGCTAAGAAGACAACCAACCTCGAGGTTAAAGTGAAACAAATGCAACTAGAAAGCATACTAGAAGGAACTATCACTTTTCCTCTTACTTTTCACATGATTTTATCAAAATTTCAGCTTATACGCTACCATCCAAGTGCACGCAAGAAATCACATGTAACCTAAGTCCAAACCAACCCAAAATCATCCCTCTTGTCTCACTTATTTCACAAGAAAGGAAGTAGTAAAAATTTCAACAGCACTTTCCCTTGTTTTCTTTACTTTTCCATCAAAAATCAACACCAAATTTCATCTCAATTCAACCTTAATTGCAACCATAAGTCATAAGCTATCAATACACTTGTTTAAGGCCACAAAACCATACAAATATAGCAAATTTATATCTCAAATACCAACCACAATCAAGCTGAATTTTGGAAACCCTAAACTGAAATTTTCAAATACAAGCTGAATTTTTCCTTAAACAAGCCAAACTAACGTATAAAAACTATCTAATTCACATGGCAAAGCTATCAAATCATGACCAAGCTCAAGCATCATATAAGAGCTGAAATTTTATCATCAAAGCCGAATTTTTCAAATCACCACTTCAAACCATGAATTTTCTCATGAAAACTACCAAAATCCAACTCTAAAACCACTAGTATGCAAGTATTAGAAGTAAAAAGGGTTTCTTGCCATAGTTACCTTAAAACCCCAAGAAAAATGGAAACCAAGTGCTTCTCTCCCAAAAATCTCTCCACTAAAGCCTTTGATCTTCCTTGGATATCACTTTTTATGGAGTGGTTTGCAAGATTAATGGTTAAACTCAAGATTCAAGCAAGAAATTGGAGGTTGAAGATGAAGTTTTCTTCTCTTTTCTCTTCCCCAAGGTTCAGCCAAATGAGGATGAAAAGTGAGGAATTTTTAGTCAATTTTTTTGTTAATTAAAGAGGTAAGAAGGTCTTTAATCAAAGTCAAAGGACCAAGACCTTTGTGCCAAGTGTTTAGCCAAGATTAATCCTTCTCTTATTGTCTTCCAAAGACTAAACTATCTAGCTAACTTCTAATTATCCCTTAGCACCTTATAAAATAATATCCCTTTATGCAAAACTCCACCTAATTTTCAAAAATTTATCGCTATGCAAAACTCCACCTAGTTTTTAAAAATTTATCGCACTTACCGCATTAGCGGGTCCCACTTCCATAATGCATTTCAAACTTAACATGAACTAACTTATACAAGGAAAAATGATTTAAAAACTTGACTTACTTATAAAAATATCTAGAAAATTAAGGTAATAAAGTAAAGTAAAGAAAATGTATTCGAAGAAATAAAATAAAATAAGAAAATTTTTCGGGTCCTCACACTTATACTTGCTAGTTCAGCTATTCTTGCGTTAACACTTTTGAATGCTTTATCATGATTTCTAAGCCATGATAGTTGTTGTTGATCTATAAAAGTAGTTAACAATGATATAAATGGAATAGGTGGAACCTAAGGAATAGACATACAAAAATAGTAATGTAGTTAGATGGATATTTTTGGCATTTCTAGATCTAGATTAAATCTTCACTTTGGATTTCACCACGAAAGTAGTGAAACAATAGTGTTGGCTAAATCTAGTTCATTGGTGAGAGCAAGTTCCAATGGCTTGAGTGAAATGCATCCATAGCAAGACAAGCACATTAGTGATAATTGACTCTTTCATCCATAGTTAGGTATGTTTAGTGGATTCTATACCCTAAAACAATTGTGTTTAGTTGAGTTTCTTTTATGTTTTAATTTTTCTTGCATTGTTTTACCATGATTATTATTTCACTTATTTAAAATTCTTGATTAGTCTAGATAATCGAATAAGTTTAGAGCCTTGGCAGTTGGAAGTGAATCTCGTGGGATCGATCCTAACTCCCTAGTAGCACAAGTCACGACTTATATACTTGTAGTGAACAAGGGAATTAGGTTAAAATTTAGAGTGTAGATTAGAAACTCGTCAATGTCGTCTTACAATTTATGCTTTGGGTATTTGGTTGAACTATGCTATGTGTTGATTCCTTGGTTATTTCGAAACTGTTATCTTGATTAAGTTATTTAAAACTTTTACTTTCATAGACATGATTAACTGATCATCAATTGTGATTTCAAGGTATTGAATTTGCAATGAGAATTAGAATCTAACACTAGTTTTAAAAAGTGCTAAACTTAGAGAGTACACTCATAAAAGTAGAGATGCACTTTTGTGACTTGTTGCAAAGTAATTTCATAGAATTTTGTGAGATTGTAGTTTATTTCATAAATATAAAAGTAGATATGAAATAGCTATAGGTAAGGTTGATACAACGATGAAAGTGGAAGTGGGTATCCTAAACATAAGAAAATTATGCCTTAATTTAGCTTAGGTTTTGGTACTTATTTAGTCAAGAGTTGTACCAGCACAAGTAAATAGGATTTCATAACCTCAAGAGCTTTCATTTGTATTTTCTACCCGTTACTAGCGCAGATTATTTTTCTTAATTTGTAGATAGTCTAAATAATAGAGACAACTTAGCCAAATATTTGACCATCTTCCCTGTGAGATTGACTCTTAATACCCTATACTCACTTATGACCATACTTGTATGTGAAGTATTTTAAAAAATTATAAATTAAAAATTTGATAGTGGATTGAGCTCTATTATTATAAGCATACACGATGCTTGTCAGCATCCTTGAAGTATAAAAAATATCACTTGCCTCCTTTATTTTCAAATTTTTATAACATTCTTAACCCAATTCAAATCATATGATTAAACTACCATGTTTAGGAAAGTGAAATCATTTCATTCCAAAATTACCCTTTTATTATGGTCCCTTAGTCATAATGACAAATCAATTTAAAATGCCTTGACATTTGAAGGCCTGATGGATGTATTCTTTAATGAAAAATTGTGAGTTTGGGGTTGAGAGATCCTTTAACAAATCTTATGTATAATTTGGAGACAAAATTTAAAATTGAAAAATTTTAAATAATTTGCAAAGTATGTAAAAACTAATTGAATTATTGTAAGGACAAAAAATAACTTCTTTCACCTTCTAAACATCTCAAATAAGTTTTAAATAAAATTTTAAATATTTTCCACTTTTCTAATTTTCAAGTTATTGATCTGGATAAATAAAAATTAAAGATTCTAAATAGCTCAAAAAATTAATAAATTCACTCAAATTATTTTATTTTATTTTATTTTGTCGACACGATAGCTTTTTATTTTACTCCTATTCCTACTCTATACTAAGGGGGAGGCGACTGAACCACCACCGGACCAAACGGGTGTCTTTGTACCCACTAGTGAAACTTCCAAGAAATCCTGGAAATGAATGCAAGTCAACGGATCGACCTGCACCGGAGGAGGGCCTTAAGGCTCTCTCTGGTAGCCAACTATTCTAAAGGTAGTTGGTTTACACAAATTATTTTACATAAAAATAAATATTTTTCTTGTTTGGTACTCTAAGGCACACGATAAGCATATCAATAAATGAAAGAAGGTCCAATATTAAAGTTTTAAAATCATAGTTAACCCCCTGAATTGCAACACTTTTGCAGAAATCTATGCTCTTGCAAAACAAAAACAATAATGTTGGTTTTATTTCTTATTATATGTCCTTAGAATACCAAAAGGAAATTTTTTTATTGGAAAACATGTTAAATAAACTTTTATTATTTGTTTGTACTTTAAGAAAGTATATTGCTTATGGTCATGGCTACTATATTTTATTTGTGACGCCCCCACCTCTCCCTAGGGCGAACCCCAGAGTATCAGTGGCACACCTGCCTAATTCTCGTCAAGACTCATGCACTCGTTCAAGCGTAAAATAGAGCCACAAAACAACCATCGACTTACTTAAGAAATATTTCGAATATACAAGTTCAAAACTCCCAAGTAAACCATTTATAATTACAAACCACAAATTCCAAGTATAACAAAATTTACACTTTAATGGTCTCCAATAACATACAAAATTATACTAACTTCCACCAAAAGTTGCTAGTCTAGAACTTCCAACTTCCTCCTCCAAAACCTGCTAAGGAAAACAAACTGAAAGGGATGAGTTAACGTTCAGTGAGGTCAAGAAAATTTAAACAAGCAAGCAAATAGCACCAAGCAATCAAATAACATAATTGAAAGCAACTTTAAACGTGAACTTTCATTTAAGTGCACAAGTAGGAATAAACACACATGGAAGGATACAGGAGCTATTTCCACGTCTCGACTGATTCAAACCATTTGGGATTGACTCTCCGTCAATTCAAGTAGTAACATGACCGCAGCACTCCACTTACTAGCTCCATCCAACATAACACCCACTCGGATCCGAAACCAAACATTCATATAGTGGCGATACTATTCGAGTATGCCAAGCGAGATTTCAAAAGATCAAACTATAATATTTTCCAAGGTTCACCAAGCTTCTCGACCAAGGCCTTGTCGGCTCGAGTCACGAGATTAGCCAATGGATTGGGGTGTCCCCACAAGTATAAGTGGTCAATAAGACAACACTCCAATTGACTTAGAATCATTCATGGCTCTGAGTCGGTCTGAGACGCACCTCTCACCCAAATAGGGTGTGGTACATGCTGCTGCTCAGTGAATCGATCATAACACTGAGTCGGTATAAGAGGCACCTCCCGCCCGAATAGTACATACTGCCGCTCAGTGCTCACGAGTTAAAACATGTTCAAGTACAAGTGCAAGTCATATACATTCATTTAACAAGTATCATTCAATCAAGAGAGAGAGAGAACGAGGGTGATAAAGTACATTTTCGTCTCGACAAGTTCACGTATCATATAGCACTTGTACACATATCATTTCAATCATAGTAACATTGAACATGCACTTGACACTCACCAAGAGCCAAGGTCAAAACAAGAGCAAAGCGAGAGATCAGACAAGCTCCTCGGCGTCCTCGTGACCACCTGAGACATGTACAATCATGATTACCTAGGTACTCAACCATGGCTAATTAAGAAAAACACTTTCTTGCTACCCACTCTCAAGGTCACAAGTTCGAGTCAAGTTATAGGAGCTTTTCTCGCTAAATCATTGAAATAATACTCAAAAGAAACTCCAAAATTGTTTTTGAGTTAAATCTTAGCAAGAACTCTCAGTTCCAAATGAAAGTACCATATTTACTTTCGGCACGAAAATCGCGAAAAGGATAGATGGTTTTCATCACTCAAAACTTCTAATCCCATGCGCAAGTTTTAGACTATAAAGGAGCGTTAATATTTTCTAAACTAATGGAGTCAAAATCCATCAAAACTCCACTCATTTTCATCGTAAATGTCAAAGCTAAAGGTTCCAAGTTTCGAATATAAAACTAGTGAAATTTTCCAAGAATTACTCTGGTTAAAACGCTCTATTTTTAGAGTTAAATCTCATGGAAATCAAGGGCACAAGACTAGGGGTTGAAGTTCACTTCTCAAGTATGAAATGAGGTGCAATTAACCAAGAAAGTTAGGCAACCAAGAAAACGCATCAAAAGGTTTAATCCTTTGGAAACCAAGATTAAAAAATGAAGGCCTAATGTTCAAAGAGACCTTGTATCCAACCATGAAATTAAACTTAAAACAGACCAACAATCTCAAAGGAAAGTTGAAAGTTCTTAAAATGAGTAATTGTTTGAAACCAGAAAATTCCTGCTTGGTGCGACACTATTTGAAAAAATCATATCTTGAGTTCCGTAAGTCCAAAAATTGGAAACTTTATACCGTTGCAAACTAGATTCAATGTAATAAAATGCTCTAGAAGACACTTTTCCCAGACTCTAATCCATAATCATTCAAATCTTAGCTCAAATTCACTGTTGAGACAGATCAAAGCAAAACAGGCTTACAAATTCAGTAAATTATGGAAATTCGGAAAAATTCGTAGAAATAAAATTAGCCCTTGAAATTTATACCACTGATAGAACTCCAAATTTAGTTTCAAATGCAACAAACAGAACTCAATTCAGACTTTTCTACACCAAGATACAACGGTTTTAAGAAAACTGATTTTTGGAACCTGTTTCATGGAATTTCCAGTTTTGAAGTACTTGACAGAGTTTCAAAATCTGATCATAACTAAAGTTACACAACTCAAAATTTAGCGTGGTTTGCTGCATTGAAAACTAGATTCAAAATTTGAAAAATCACTAGAAGGAACTGTCTTAAAATTCGTTTTGCAAGATAGGTGAAAATGAGCTACAATCTGCAGCTATGCTTGTTTCTAGGATGAAACCAATGAGGAAAAATCAGTCATTTTTGCCGGTTCACTACGACTCATAAAAAACGAATTAGGGGTACATTATATATAGCTGCAAAACCCTTGGAGTCTAGTTTCAGATTCCACAAATGGAACTTGATTTGAACTCTTAGACGTAAAGTTATGGCCCAGAACGTGCACACTGGTTTGGTTTCCTGATCAGAAAATTTTACAAATTTGCATCCTCACTTTCCCCCACTTTAGCTCAACCACATGCAATGCTTTTTGGGAGATATTTAACACACATAAACACCAACATATAACAAGCATTATAGCACCAAAATAACAACAAAATTCGAAATTAACATGAGGAAATCAATCAGCAAAATTTCGGACAGCAAGCCTCTTCCTTTCTTCAAGTTTTCTTGTCAACTTCCCAACCAAAACTAAGCCATAATTCATCAAAACAAGTACCAAACAAACAAGTAAACACACAATAATTCCTCAAGGTCTCTACCCATGAAACCACCTCAAGTCCTCTACCTAGTGTCAAGGTTTAATGAACCCATCAACAACCCAATGATTAACTAGATAGAACTAACTAACTACTATAAGTTGAGAGGAAAAGATGAGAGTTTTGGAGGATTACCTTGCTCCTAAGTGATAAAAACCAAACCACTAGTATTTAAACTCTAAACCACCAAAGTTCCTTCCTCCTTTAAGTCTCCCTTCAAACTTGAGTGATGAACCAAGGAAAGGAGCAAGTTTGGAGTGCGTTCATGGAGCAAAAGTAGAAGAAGCTAGCTGAAATTTTGGTTGAGAAAGGGAGGAGGAAGAGCCGGCCAAGAGGAAAGAAGAAGGAAAGAGTTTGTGTGGTAGTTGATGAAGTGATGCAGTGAAAGGAAGAAATGACATAACGGTGCTTTGGTACCCAAAAGTCAACAAATGAATAGGAGACTATTAGTGCTCTTAATTGAGCTTAATTTAACTCACTCACCTCTAATCTCTCAATTAACTTTTTTTAGTCTACTATTGATCATCCTTAATTTTTCACGATCATTACACTCTCGGATCAAATTTTGCCTTGAAAAACGTGTATTCGCTATTTCTTACTAAACGAGCCGTAGAAAAATTAAATTTACTAGTGAAATGTTTTAAAATATAAAATGATACATTGTTCCATATAAATGAATTTAAAATGAATGAAATAAATTAATTGGAGTAAACGAGTAAATAAATAATTAAATAAGCCAGTAAAATAACATAAAAGTAAGTAAAATAAAAATTCTGGTCCTCACATCCTTCCCCCCTTAAAAGAATTTCGTTCTCGAAATTCATACCTTCATTCAGAAACAATTCTAAATATTTCTTTCGGATCTCCTCTTCTACTTCCCAAGTCGCTTCCTCATTCCATGATTTCTCCATAAGACCTTCACTAGAGGGATTTGCTTGCGTCTTAACTCTTTCACTTTTCGATCTAAGACCTTTATTGGCCTTTCCTCATGTGACAAATTCTCATCAATCTCTATTTCTTTCAATTAAAACTCACTTTATTGAACTTAGCAAAAGGTTCGTGCTCTCTCTGGGTTTTCAAAACTATTCTCAGGTGCCGTTCATGATCTTATCACAGGTCTAAAGGGGCGGAACAATAAATTAACTAGACATTTAAGCCGTAAAATCAATTAAAAGCAAAGTAAATTTTTATATGTCATAAAAGATCATAATAGTTACATCAAGTTAGGATAGATTTATCAAATCATTTCAAAAGAAAAGGGGAACAACAAAATCATAGCAAAACGTGCCAAGTTATATACAAAACAACAAAATGATTTCATCCCCTACACAAAAGATTACAACCTCTAAAAGTGCCAGTTTAGAATAGGGTATAACTATAACCCCTATCTCTCGAGTGGAGTCAGATCCATCCCCTCTCGTAGGATTCCCATTACTTGGATCTCTCTCACATTCATTAGCATTAATCACTCCCTCTGACACTCGACTGCTTTGCAGCGGATCCAGCAGGCTATTGAGAATTTCCTTCTTCCTTAAAAGCACTAGGGCAATTCGAAATCTGATGCTCGGCACTGCCGCAAATTAGACATTTTCCTTGTTTTCTCCAGCACTCGGCTTCAGTATGGTTAAACTTGTCACAATATCCACAAGTTATGTGAGGAGTCATGGTCTGACCAGTTTGAGAATTCCCTTTTTGCTGACCTCGCCCACTGTGATTTCCTTTTGGCTGGGCTCTCTTTGATGAAGTTCCTCTGGATTTTTCGGGCATTCTCACTTCTCCAACCCCTCTTCCCATTTTAAGGGGTTGGGGTAGACTTCTCGGACTGTCCAGGGGTATCACTTGGGTTACCCCTCTTTCTAGCATGAAAAGTTTTATATTGAGACTTAGCATTTTCTATCCTCTGTACCTTAGCCAAGGCATCCGTAAAAGTGGTGATCTGGGCGGCTGTTAGAGATTCTTGAATTTCTATATTTAACCTTTGAATAAACCTCCTTATCCTTTTGGGCTTCGTGATCACTAACTCAGGGACAAATTTGAAAAGTTTGGTGAACCGTTTCTCATATTTGGCCACACTTAGTAACTCTTGATTCAACTTAATAAAGTCGTCCTCCCTCTTTTCTTATATCATTGGCAGGAGGAACATAACATTAAACTCCATCTCAAAGTTGGGCCATGTCTAGGGGGTTTGTTCTCTTTCCCACTTCGCCCTTACAACATTCCACCACTAGCATGTGGCTTTCTCAAAATAGAAAAACGGCAAAATTCACTTGTCTTTTCTCGGCATAATTTAAATTAGCAAAAATTTCTACCATCCTTTCAAACCAATTTTTCAGTACCTCGGGATCAGACCCTTCATGAAAGTTGGGGCGAATTTCAGGAAGCACTCTAGAACTCTATCCTCACCTCTCTCTTGGTTCCTAGGTTGGTTGATTGACTCAGGGCCTTGGCGCTCAGCTAAACGCTCCAGGACATCCGTTATGCGATTAAGGGCTGTAACCACTTGGTCATTCCCTTCATTTCTAGGGTTTCGATTCAGGCCAGTCGCAGATCCCTCACCTCTTTCGGGAATGTGGGGTTGCCGAAACTCATGCCCACGCCCCCTTCCATGTTCTCGCCGATCCGTATAGCAAAATTCTAAATGCATAATTAAAAGAGGAAAAATAAACGTAGAAATTTAAAAACATGTACAAGTTGCAAGAATACTTTAAAATCAAAACATAGATCTTTACATAATTAAAAGTCATGTCACATGTCAAAAGTGCATACAACAAGTCAATAATATCAAATACAGGACATAGGTATCCAAGTGTCTCAAAATACAGGGGTACATGCAACAATATACAAAGGTCTCAAGGCAAGATTCACCCTTTCTAAGTTTTGAACAAAAGTCAAAAGGTCAAAAGGTCGGGAGATCACTGATACAAGTGAATCGATCTAGTCGATCCTACAACCTCAGAAGGGTCCTTCTCGGGGTCCTCCTTGAGATCTTCCTCCATCGGCTCCATCTCCACTTCAACAACAAGAGCAGCCTCCCCAGGTCCATCTCCAAACAAAGCCTCCTCTAGACGGTCGGTCATAGTCACACGTTCAGCCATAATACCATCCACGCGGTTCCCTGCCTCCTCAACAATCCGGATGAGGTGCTACTCGGTCTCTTGAAACTGAACATGGGAGGCATCAGCCCTCTGATGCTCCTCAAGTACCCTAACCTCTAACTCCTGGATCCGAGCAGTCTGAGCCTCCATAGTGGCCACCATCTCCTCTCTCTCAACTCGTGCTACCCTGAGGTCACGGGTCAACTATCTCCTCTCGTCGACTACCCTTAACAACACACTGTTAGGATAGGAGAATCTCTCTCGACAAGGGCACGTCCTAACCCGCCTAAATGGGTGAATACCGAATGAGTGGTCCGCCTCTAACCATCCGGAATGGAATCACTGGGGGAGGTCCCTCCATCCTATCATCATCACTGCTAATGTCCATATTCTACAAATAATCCACAAAACTAAAGGTTAGCTTCTTATAATCACTGATACCATTCAAAATTTAACTTAAGGTTTATCACAAATTTCTATGACCAAAAGTTCACAACTAAGAACTCCTAACCCTATTCTAGGTATTTCAAACCTAACGCTCTGAAACCAATTGTGATACCCCTACCTCTCCCTACGGCGAACCCTAGGGTATCAGCGGGACGCCTGCCCAACTCTTGTCAGGACTTATGCACTCGTTCAAGCGTAAAATAGAGCCACAAAACAATCATCGATTTAATTAAGAAGTATTTCGAATATACAAATTCAAAACTCCCAAGTAAACCATTTATGATTACAAACCACAAATTCCAAGTATAACAAAATTTACACTTTAATGGTCTCCAATAACATACAAAAGTGTACTAGTTTCCACCAAAAGTCACTAGTTTAAAACTTCCAACCTCCATCTCCAAAGCCTGTTAAAGAAAACAAACTTAAAAGGATGAACTAACGCTCAATGAGGTCAAGCAAATTTAATCAAGTAAGCAAATAGCACCAATCAATCAAATAACATACTTGAAAGCAACAATAAACATGAACTTTCATTTAAGTGCACAAGTAGAATAAACACACATGGAAGGATACAGGAGCTCTCAGGAGTTGTTTCCACGTTTCGACCGATTCAAGCCATTTGGGGTTGACTCTCCATCAACTCAAATAGTAACATGACCGTAACACTCCACTTACTACCTCCATCCAACAAAACACCCACTCGGATCCGAAACCAAACATTCATATAGTGGCGATACTATTCGAATATGCCAAGCGAGATGTCAAAGATCAAACTATAATATTTTCCAAAGTTCACCAAACTTCTCGACCAAGCCCTTGTCGGCCCGAATCACGAGGTTAGCCAATGGGTTGGGGTGTCCCCACAAATATAAGTGGTCGATAAGACAACGCTCCAATCGATTTAGAATCATTCATGGCACTGAGTCGGTATGAGAGGCACCTCCCACCCGAATAGGGTGTGGTACATGCTGCCACTCAGAAAATCGATCATAGCACTTGTGAGGACCCGGAATTTTTTCTTATTTTTATTTTATTTTACTGGTTTATTTAATTATTTATTCACCCGTGTATCCCAAATAATTTATTTCATCCGTTTCAAGTCCATTTGTATGCAAAAATGTCTCTTTTATAATTTTAAAACGTTTCGTTAGCAAATTTAATTTTTCTACAGATCTTTTTGCCAACACTTATAGCTACTATTTCATTCTTTCCCTCCAAGAAAACCAAACCACAAAACACTCCCTCACTCTCTCTCTTGTTCGGCCAGCCGAAGGAAAGAAAAGGAAGGAAGAAAGCTCCACAAAACCTTGATCAATCTTGTACCATTTCACTTCTAAATCTTCACCCAACTCCTAAACACTTTGGAGATTAGTTTCATCTTGGAGAAAGACATCATCTTGAGGACTTTTCTTGGAGAGTTTTGGCTAAAATTTTTGGTTTCATCTAGGATTTCATTTTGAGTTTTGAAGGTATAAACATCTCCACCAAATATTTTACTGTCTTGTTTCATTTCTTGGTTTTAAAGCTTGTAACTTCCTTCTCGTTGTTGTTGCTTGGATTTGGTTGGTTGAAGTGGGCTCTATGAACTTCCACCTTGGTTAAATAAGGGCTGCCATGATGTTTATGTGTGTGTTAGTGTACTTGTGATGAGTTTTACTAGAAGAAACTAGAAGAGGAAAAAGAAAGAGAGAAACCATGAGGAAGAGGTGCTGTTCGAAATTTCTAGTCATGTTACTCTGTTTTATTTTTGAAATTTTTGATGTTTGTTGGCTATGAAATTGGTTGAGATATGTTGTATATTATATGTAGAAAGTGTCTTCCAAAAATCATTACATTTGGTTGAGCAAAACTTGGATTTTCAAAACTGCAAGAAATTTGGAAATGGTCATCCGAAGGCCTGAATAGTGTATCTTTAATTGAACATAACTCTTTGTACAAAAGTCTAAATCGAGTGCTGTTTACGGAACTTGAAACTAGACATTCTTAGCTTTAAAACGGTATAAAAATCACTGTCTAGTTCATTTTGTGTGAACTGCAGTGAACTGATAAAGTCGACTGTTCTATTCAGCTTATTCATTCGAATGGAAATAAGAAGTTATAACTCGTGACTTGAATTTGAACTACTTGTGAACTGATTTTGGAAATGATTTCTTTCTGATGAAATGTAGCTTTTGGAAACCTAGTTTCCAACACCACCAATCATTCTTAATTTGAGTTTGTATAGAGTGAGATATGGCTTGATTTTTAAATTGCAGCAAATCTGGAAACTGGAAAGTTTCTTCCTTCTTGCTAGCCGACTGGTCTAGTGTGTTGTTGGATGTTTATGGAACCTTAGTTTCAACATTTGAGCTAATTGAGCTTGATTGTGTGGGAGAAAACGTTTGAAAAGGAAAGAGAACCACGGACGGCAGATTTGCTTTGAAAATTTCCCGAACTTTGACTATTTTGTTAACTATCTTCCCATGTGAGGTTTTGCGTGAAATTTGGTAGAGATATAGGTTACATATGGAATATTTAGTGTACCAAATTTGGTGTATTTTCAATTCCATTTTGATGGCTAAATGATACTTCAAAGATAGCTTTTCAAATCTGGAAAAATGACTGAACAGTTTGCAAAATGCGACCAACTTTGAACTGATGTATCTCGATACTCGAAACTCTGAATTTAGTTCCGTTTCTTGTGTTTGAAACCTTGTTTAGAACTCTTATTGTATTATGAATTTCAAAGGTTGATTCACTTTTTGTGAATTATGCCGAATTTCCAAAGTTTGCTGAAAAAATAAAACTGGTTCAAACCTGTCTTCTTGGAACTGAAACTTTGAACTGAATTATGAATGCTTTCTAGTTGAAATCATGGAAAAGTGTCTTCTGAGAACTTTTAGTACTCTGAATTTAGTTTCCAACGGTATAAATTTTTCTATTTTTGGACTTACGAAATTCGAGATACGATTTTCAAAATAGTGTCACTCTAAACTAAAAAATTTCTATTTTCAACCAAATTACTCCTTTAAGAACTTTCCACCATCCTTTGTGATTGTTGGACTGTTTTAAATTTGTTTTCATGGTTTAATACATGGTCTCTTTGGAATTTTGAATTTTCATTTCAAATCTTGGTTTTCGAAGGATAAACCTCTCTTGATGCATTTACTTGGTCATATAAATCCCTTGGTTAATGGTACTTTTCTTTGTACTCAAATTAGGGACTTCAACCCCTATTCTTATGGCCTTGATAATTGTACTAGAGTTGGCAATTATACAAGTATTTTAAAAGAATGATTTGAAAAGTTTCTTGTGAACTTAATTAATAATGCCCAGAATGCTTTGGCCAAGCTTCCAAGTAAATATATCTATCTTCCTCGATTTTCATGCCAAAACTTAGAGATCTGTTTAATCTTCAACTTGGAGAATCCTGAACATGACTTGACTTGGATTAATGTATTCTTGGGCATTTTCAAATGCTACCCTCGTGGATTAAGTTATTAAGTGATACTTGCATTCGATTTGAACGCGTTATCTCTTAAGTGAGAGTAGCGGTTATACTACTAGATCTTGGCTGAATACCTAGGTGAATTGTAATTGTGCATATCTCAGGTGATCAAGAGGATCCCGAGGAACTCGTTTGATCTTGCCTCGCTCTTGTTTTACACTCTTGATTTCGGTGAGTGTTCCTTATGTGTTTAAGTGTTGAGTGCTACTTATAATTATTTCTATGAGATTTCCACCATTTTAAGGCGAGTGTGTACTTTATCTCACTCGACCCACTAAAATGACAAATTTCTACCGTTTAACCGTGAATTACTACCGTTTACCGATTTACTTGATTACTTGCGCATGTTGTAAGTTCTAAACTGAATTGGGCCCTGCCCTTGGTTACTAAACTTGCTCGAGGCAGGATTGGGCTCGGTCGGATAGGTTGGAACCCTGGGCCATCGTTTCACTATGCTCGAATATTACCACTGGAGGGATAAAGCGATGGCCAGAAAAAACTGGGGGAATTATTGGAGTTATAAGGTGAAATTGACCGAACCATTTCCACGTGAATACCGTATCCTTTTAATGTATGTTTATTTCTATGCAATGATAATGTTTCATTTTAATGTGCCAATATGACACTTGAACCGTATGTGCGTTATGCTTAATTTACTTGATTTATTAGAACTATTTAGGTGTTTTGGAAACTCACTGGACTGTTTAGCTCATTCCACGCTTTTGTTTCCTTAACAGAGTTCAAGATCGAGAGTGCTCAAGAATAGTACTAAGTTGTTTCTTTTGGAGACTTTAAGTTGTATTGTAGCAATGACTGTAGTACATATTCTTTTGAGTTGTATTAAGTTTGAAGGTTAACTAATTGGTGTTTTGGAGTTCTTTCAATGTATATGAAAATTATTTGAAGTATTTCTAGTTTTGAATTATGGATTGAGTGAGTCCCGATGAGAGTTGGGCAGACGTTCCGCGGATACCCTTGGGTTCACCTTTGGGAGAAGTGGGGGTGTCACAGCACTGAGTCAGTATGAGAGGCACTTCCCACCGGAATGGAGTGTGGTACATGCTGCTGCTCAGTGCTCATGAGTTAAAACAACGTTCAAGCATAAGTGCAAGTCATATATATTCATTTAACAAGTATCATTCAATCAAGAGAGAGAGAGAAACGAGGGCGATAAAGTACACTCTCGTCTCGGCAAAGTTCAGGTATCATATAGCACTTGTACACATATCATTTCAATCATAGTAACATTGAACATGCACTTGACACTCACCAAGAGTCAGAACAAAGCGACGAGATCAGACAAGCTCCTCGACATCCTGGTGACCACCTGAGACATGCACAATCACCATTACTTAGGTGCTCGACCAAGGCTTAATTAAGAAAAATACTTTCTTGCTACCCCACTCTCAAGGTCACAAGTTCGAGTCAAGTTAAAGGAGCTTTTCTCGCTAAATCATTGAAATAATATTCAAAAGAAAACTCCAAAGTCGTTTTCGAGTTTAAATCTTAGTAAGAACTCTCAGTTCCAAATGAAAGTACCATATTTACTTTCGACACAAAAATCGCGAAAAGGATAGATGGTTTTCATCTCTCAAAACTTCTAATCACATGCCCAACTTTTAGAATATAAATGAGCGTTAACATTTTCTAAACTAAATGGAGTCAAAATCCATCCAAACTCCACTCATTTTCATCGTAAATGTCAAAGCTAAAGGTTCCAAGTTTCGAGTATAAAACTAGTGAAATTCTCCAAAAATTACTCTAGTTAAAATGCTCCATTTTTAGAGTTAAATCTCATGGAAATCAAGGGCACAAGACTAGGGGTTGAAATTCATTTCTCAAGTATGAAATGAGGTGCAATTAACTAAGAAAGTTAGGCAACCAAGAAAACGCATCAAAAGGTTTAATTCTTTGGAAATTAAGATTAAAAAATGAAGGCCTAATGTTCAAAGAGACCTTGTATCAAACTATGAAATTAAACTTAAAACGGACCAATTGTGACGACCCCACCTCCCCTAGGGCGTACCCCAGGATTTAGCGGACCGTCTGCCGAACTCTCGCCAGGATTCGTTCACTCTCTTCAAACCAAATAGGATATAACCTCGAGGATAAGCGAAATAACAATTCCCAAACTTGAAACGTATACTTACATTCATTTAATGTCAACCAGATATACAGTCCCAAAGATAACAAAAACTTTAAATTCTCAATACATCCAAGCCTAACCAAACACTAGAGCGAGTGCAAAGCAAAACAAGTCGAAAGGACTAGACTATGCTATTCTATACTGGTCTCTCGTCCTTGCTTGCAATCCCTGTAAGGAAAACAAACTAATGGAATGAGCTAAAAGCCCAGTGAGGTTCCCATACACATAATCAAGTAATTAAAGTCCAAGACATTCATCATTGAATAACAAATAATCCAGAAAACATTTACAATATGAAAGTAATGGTAATATATTCATTAAAAGAATACACGCTCATGTGGAGCCATTCGTTCATTCATTCGCCAACCATTTTCCTTATTCCTCCAATCATTAAAAAAAAACATATTTGTCAATGAAAACACCTTCATTGTTCTTGTCATTCGTTCATTCATTTCATTTCCCCCTACTAGCCAGTTCACTGGTCAGTCTCCACCAGACTTCGTGGTCATACTCGAGTATACCAAACATTAACTCAAGGTCTCCAATCGCCCGACCGAGTCCACTTCTGACTTGAGTCGACCGGCAACGAAGGGCAAGGGCCCAATTCAGTCAAAAGGCTTACGTTCATGCACAAGTAGCATTTAATCATTCAATCATCGAAAATTCACTTTGGCTTGGGTCGAGTGCGATAAAGTACACATTTGCCTAGGAAAATTCATTCTTAGCAATCACTGAAAACATTTAACATATAATCAAAGATTCACAACAATCCACAATGTTATTGGAAACATAACGTACAAAGAACACTCACCCATTTAAGCAAAGTAACGTCCAAATTTCCTTCCGGATAATACCCTCAATTACCGACAAACCCTAAGAATAATCAAGAGAAAATATTACGGTTCAACCATCTAAAGTTTAGGTGAATCAAAGAAAATCAAAATAACCACTAGTACAATGTATAAAGATAATTTTTGGAGTAAAACGAGTACATTTAGACCAAAGGACATGAGTAAAATATTTATAAAAACTCATGCTCGCTCTTAAAAACTTTGAAATCTCCATTTGAGTCGAAGTGACGAGAAAAACGTATTTCTATTAGTCGTTACTTTCATTTTTCCCAATGGTACAAGTTTCGGCCGAATTCCAACTTAGATATCTCTATAAAAGAAGACATGAATATCCTAGACGATTCAAGTGATATTCGTTCTCAAATTCTTACTCAAGTCGCGCGTACCTTTAATTAACTCTCGAGTGCAAATTTGTGCAGCATGCCCTTTGTGTTTACCTAGTTTCCAGCCATTTATGGCTTCCTTATTTTCTCAATTTAGTCCCACAATCACACACAAGTAATGTTACTAACATAGCCCTTCCATTGGGCTCCAAAATCATCCAAGTACAACACAAGTGTAATAATAGAATCGGAAATCAGTTTTGAAGACAAAAACTAAACAGTAGGTTTAACATCTTATAGCATTTTGGTCATAATTGGAGCTACGTTTATTGGATTGGGGTGAACCTTGTACCATTTTGAAGTTAATACCAAGGGTTAAAACTTTCATGAAGACAACTTACCCCAGTTCACAGTGGATCTAGGTCGAATTTGGGAATTATAGAACAAAAAGTTCATGGTCAGTCTGGTTGTCAGTACTGAATTCAACCAGCAATAACTCAAGCTACACAATTCCGTTTGAGGCGTTTTCATATGTGTTAGAAAGCTGAAACATAGGGTTAAAATTTTTGTGTTTTGGCCAAAGGCTAATTGGATACGGATCAGGGTAAACAAATGAAGCCAAACTTGTGAATTCACAAAACTGTCCACGAAATGAGGCTTGTGGCAGTCAGGGGTATTTCAATCATTTCACATCCTACCATGCTCCGATCAAGCTGAACGTTTACAGGCAGCTATATAAAATCATTTCCTACAACTTTCATGTTTTAACCTAAGCCTAATTCGGCCTCTAACCTATACGAATGATGCTGGTCAGAACAGGGCTATTTCAATCCCTCAAGCTGGAATTTGATGAAACCAAAGTAGAACATGCTCATTCATGTCTTACACCACTATCCCAACTCCCTATCCAATATTATAGACATCACATGCTATCTAAACAATAATAAATATAACTGAATAATACAAACCCTAACTCAAACAAACCACCATAAGCATCAAAACCATTGAAATAACTATCATTAGCCACAAGTATGAGTTGTTATACAAACTTAAGCAAGAGTAGAGCAAAGTTAAAGGAAGGCAGCCATAATACCTCAAAACCCCCAAAATAAGTTGTGATACAATAACTTTCTTCCTCCCAAAAGTTCCACCAAACTCACCCCAAGCTTTCCCAAAGATTAATCGGAGTGGATTCAAATTTCACGTGAATTTTCTCAAGAATCAAGCAAGCTATGTAGTTGGAAAAATTGGAAATTTTTCTCTCTTCTCCCCTCTCCAAACTCATGGCCAAGATGAAGAAAAATTGCAGGAATTTTGGTCCAAAACAATGTTAAGAAGATAGCAAATTTGTTAGTCAAACTTGGTTGGCCAACACTTGTCAAGCCACCATTGGTCCTCTTGTTTTTTTCTCTTTCTTCCTTTTCTTTTGGTAAAAAATGGTTGCTATTTTATAGGATATTTTAGGGGTGATTAACTGAAATTAAAGCAAGGTGATTAAGGTAATAAGTAGTGTTCAAGTGATATCTTCAATCGGTAGCAAACGATACACATCGGTTCAACCCGATTTTTCTTAAATCGCGCGTACTAGGGTTTTAACCTATGATTCACTAACTTATTATTATTACTTCTAATCACACACTTTCTCTTATCTAAAACTCACTCCTAATCACCAAATTGAGTACACAATCCTCACCAATTAATTACACTACCAAAATACGCGAAAACCCTAATTTACCCGAACGATGAAAGTAAAGGGGGAAACTCTTAATTCTATGATTTATTGCAACTATGGAGAAGGTAAATGAGTAGTAAAGTGATTATAAAGTAATTTATTCAAAATAAATGGAAATTTTAAGAAAGTAAGAAGAATTTTGCGAGTCCTCACACCAATAATCTCAAAGAAAAATTGAAAGTTCTTAAAAGGAGTATTTGTTTAATACTAGAAAATTCTAGTTTGGTATGACACTACTTGGAAAAATCATATCTCGAGTTCCGTAAGTCCAAAAATTGAAAACTTTATACTATTGAAAACTAAACTCAATGTACTAAAATGTTCTAGAAGACATTTTTCCCAAACTCCAATCCAAAATCATTCAAATCTTAGCTCAAATTCATTGTTCAGATAGAACAGAGCAAAACAGGCTTGCAAATTCAGTAAATTTTGGAAATTCGGCACTTGAAATTTATACCACTAATAGAACTCCAAATCTAGTTTCAAATGTAATAAATGGAACTCAATTTAGACTTTTCTACACTAAGATACAACAGTTTTTAGAAACTGATTTTTGGAACCCGTTTCATGGAATTTCCAGTTTTGAAGTACTTGACAGAGTTTCAAAATCTGATCTTAACTAAAGTTGCACAACTTAAAATTTAGCATGGTTTGCGGCGTTCAAAACTAGATTCAAAATGTTAAAAATCACTAGAAGCAACTGTCTTAAAATTCATTTTGCAAGATAGGTGAAAATGAGTTGCAAACTGTAGCTATTCTTGTTTCTCGGATGAAACCAGTGAGGAAAAATCAGTCATCTTTGCCGGTTCACTACGGCTCATAGAAAATGAATTAGGGGGTGAATTATATACCGTTGGAAAGCCCTTAGAATCTAGTTTTAGATGCCACAAAACGGCACTTGATTTGATGTGAGAACTCGAGAAAAATTATATGTGTGAGAACCCGAAAATTTTCTTTATTTCCGGGCTTTAATTTATTTCTTTGCACCCGTTTTTCACATTTTCTTTATTCTATAAATTTTCTAGACATTTTATGAGTAAATAGGGTTTTAAAAATATTTTTCTAGTATAAGTCAGTTTACGAGATTTTCGGAGTGAATAGTGGACGTGGGACCCGCTAGTGCGTTAAGTGAGAGAAATTCGGCCAATTAGGATAAGTTTTGCGTAAAGGGATTTAATTATTAAGTGTTAGTAGGTGATTAGAGGTTACCTAGATGGATTAACCCTAGTGAGCAAGAGGATAGGAATGAAACTAAAAAGGTGCCACGTGTCGCGATGTGATTTGTTGGAGCTTGCCTAACTTTCTTCACCTTTACCAAATAGTAAATTTGACCAAAAATCATCCTTATTTCCCTTCATCTTGGCCGAACTCCACAAGGAGAGAAAAGAAAGAAAGCTTCAACCTTGATCTTCCATTTCTTGCTTCAATCTTGCAATTCAACCGTTTAACTCTCAAATTTCTCCATAAACTTGACTTGCTAAGGAAGCTTGAAGGTGTTGGTGGAGTTGTTTTGGTGGTGAAGCTCCTAAGCTACTATCTTTCTTGTGGTGTAAGGTACCTTGCCTAGAACTCAAGCTTTGCTTGCAAAAATGGTAAATTAGTGACCTATAGTGGCTATATAACTTGTTTAATGGATGATTTCATGGATTGAGTGGAAGTTGGGTAAATTTCTGATTTTTGGGGAATATTTCTGTTTTATATGATAAGTACTAGTTAGCCTTGGATTGATGGTTTAATATTGGATGAATTGAAGCTCTTGTATGTGAATTGCGGTTAATTGCAGAAAATTTCAGCTTTGTACGGAAATTTCAGTTTTAGGGTTACGGAATTGGGGCTTTCTTATGAATGATTATTGGGCTTATGATTGGCTATGAATGAGGGGTATTGTGGCCCTAATGAAGTCTATTGGTTAGTCTATGTTTGGTTTGTGAAGTTGTGGTTGGTTGGAATGAGTTTACATGCTTGCTTGTAGGATGGAAAAGTTGGAATTTTAGGGGAAATGCTGTCCAAGTGTTGAGCAAATTAGGGTTTTGGGCGTTTAAGATGAGTTGGGTAAAAATGAGAGATTTTGGGGACTTGTTTGTACTTTTAGCTTTAATTGCATGTATTTCCATTTCTAATCTATATGTGATTTTGCCCTAGTAGTTTAATTGAGAGACATTTGACTCGTGTTCGAGTCTCAATTGTATTCTCTTGATTGTGTAGGGCGTTCCGGTGATTCCGGACATCCGTCGGACGTAAACTTGTGATTTTGCTTGCTCGAAGTGGTAAGTGTACTATGCATGATTTGTGTTTAAACGATTTTGTACTTGAGTCATTGGATGGAATAACTGTGGTTTCTGTGCTTGAGGCGAGAGTGTACTTCATCGCTCTCGTTCTCTTACTTGTATAACAGATTACTGAATATTTGTGAATTTGACTTGTGCCTGGCTAATTTCGTTTGGGGCATGAGCCCTTGTGACAGCCCCACCTTCCCCTAAGGCGAACCAAAGGGTTCGGCGGACCGCCTGCCCAGCTCTCGCCAGGACTCGTTCACTCACATCAAAGAAAGTAAAATAAAGCCTCGAGAATAAGCGGAAATGAAACCCAGACTTGAAACATATACTTACATTTATCCCAAACTCAACCAATTACATAGTCCCAAATATATACACAAGCTTTAAATTCTTAGTACATTCCAACCCTAATCAAGCACTAGAACGAGATCAAAAGCCAAAACAATACAAAAGGCTAAACTATACTATACAGGTCTCTCGCCCTTGTTCGCAACCCCTGTTAAGGAAAACAAAAGACGTGGAATGAGCTAAAAGCCCAGCGAGGTTCTATATACTCAACTAAGCAATTAAACAAGGACATAAGCACGTAACAACAAGTAATCCAGATAACATTTACAATATAAAGCGAGAGTAACACATTCATTAAAAGGATACGGAGTCATTCGTTCATTCGTTCGTTCATCGACCATCCATTCCTTCAATCATTTAGAAAAATTTCATTTGTCATTGAAAATCCCTCCGTCATTCTTGCCATTCATTCGTTCATTTCGTTCTTCCCCTTCTGGCCAGCGCACTGGTCAGTCCTTCCCAAACCACGTGGTAATACTCGAGTATACCAAACATTCATTCACCCAGGGTCACTAATCGCCCGACCGAGTCCGCTTCTGGCTCGAGTCGACCAATAACCAAGGGCAAGGGCCCAGTTCAGCCCGAAGGCTTACATTCATGCACAAGTAACATTCAATCATTCAATCATTGAAAATTTCACGTTCATTTAGGTCGAGTGCGATAAAGTACACACTCGCCTAGAAAAGTCGTTTTGAGTATTCATTGAAACATTTAAGAGTTCAAATAACTATAACAAGCCACGTAGTCAATGGAAATATAGCGTACCTCAATCACATAACAAGGCAACAATCCAAATAGTCACAACAATTCACATAGTCATTAAAAACAAATCGTATATAGAACACTCACCTAATTAAGCAAAATTACGTCCAAAGTATCCCTCCAGATCTCAACCCTAGTCTCCAAGAAACCCTAAGAGTAATCAAGAGAATACATTATGGTTCTATCATCAAAATATGTGGGTGAGTCAAAGAAATCCGAATAAAACTAATACAAAGTAAAAGTATGATTTTAGAAGTGGAAAGAGTACATTTTGATCAAAGGAAATGAGTAACTAAAGGTTTTCCAAACCAAACATGAAAACTAAGCTCAAAAGGTTTTAGAAAATTAAATCGGAAAAATTTGGAAACAGTTGCCACTTCAGAATATGGCCAGAACTTGGTCGGATACACGGCCGGATAGTGAACAGTAGTTTTTCCTCATTTTTCGTAAAACGTGTTTTTGGCTCAAAACTAACACATTTACAAAGAATTAATGTATAACAAGTATCTTGGTTAAAAATCATATGAGAAAGGTAATTAAATACCTTGAATTCACACTTTAAAACCTTGCGCGTTAAAATTAGGTTTTGTGGCCGAGAAACCCTAGGCCACTCCTTTTGTTTCGGAACGAAAATGAACACGTATTTGAAGTTCAAAACTCGACAATTGGAACCAAACATTATGGTACAAATGGAAATGTACAAATGCAAGTAAACTAGCTCACATAACACTACTCAAGTGGAACTAAGTTACTCTAAGCCAAGTAAGCCAAGTAAGTCTAATGCATCACAAAACTACATTCCAATCTCATTTCCATTCACTCAAGTTCAAGAAAATAAACGGACAGCATTTCCCCTTGTTTTTCCTTACTTTTCCATCCTACAACCAACCACAAATCATACCATTCAATCATAATTGCAAATACCAACCATAAGCTATCAAACACCCTTAAAATGCAACCAATTGAAGCTTTACAGCCATCCAAAACCAGGCCCAAATATTCCAACATAACTCAGCACACAAAACTCCGATTCAGTTGATTCCAAAGCCATACGAAAGCTAAGATACAAGGCTACAACTCTTAAGAAGGCATCAAAAGCTAATTCAGTAATATTTCCCAGCCAAAAGAGCCAAATACAGGGGCTGATTATCATTTCCGGACAGAAACAGGGCAGCAGGGGTAAAATAGTCATTTCACAGGTTACAGTGCTCCGATTGAGCTGAAATTTTACAGGCATAACCTACACTCAATTCTCTACAACTTTCATGTTTTGAGCTAAGGCCAATTCGGCCTCCATCATGGACGAACAGAACTGATCAGATTAGGGCAGAAAATTCCCAATAAATCAGAAATTTAACCAACTCTCCATTAATCCACAAAATCATCCATTAATCATGTTAGCAAGCCACCATAGGCCACTAATTATCATCTATTGGAACCAAAGAAGGGTGTTCTTAGCAATCTTACCTTGAAACCTCAAAGAAAGTTGGTAGCTTAGACTTCCTCCTCCCAAAACAACTCCACCAAGGCCTTCAATTTCTCTTAGCTAGCACTTGTATGGTGTAGTTTTCAATTTGGTTGGTTAAAGCTCAAGATTTGGGCAAGGATTGAAGCTAGGAATTGAAGAGCTCTCTCTCTTGTTTTTCTCCTCCAATGGTTCGGCCAAGACAAGAAAAAATGGAAGGAAAATTGGTCAAAATTTGGTTTTGAAGAAAGTTAATCTTCTTGGTCAAAGTCCAACTTCCAATCAAATCATGACATGTGGCCTCTTGAAGTTTCTAAGCTTATCTCCTTCCTTCCAATGATTCAAGTAGCTAACTAACCTCCAATTATCTTCTAACACCATGTAGAATAATATCACTTAGTATTTCATCACCTAATCGGCAAAATTATATCGCACTAGCGGGCCCCACATCGAACAAATGCACTTCAAGTCATTACACTAACTTGTACTAGCAAAATGATTTAAAAATTGTACTTACTTGTAAAATGTACAAAACATTTAATATTTTCAAAGGACAGTATAAAATATAAGCACAGAAATAAAATAATACTTGAAAATGTGAAAATTTTCGGGTTCTCACACTCTCTCCCCCTTAAGAAATTTCGTCCTCGAAATTTTACCTTCCGTTTCCTCATGCGATCCCTGGAGCTTGTTGCGGTTCTATGGCATATATCTGAGCTGGTGTTGTTGTTCGGTTCCCTCGTTCGCTAGTCGGTTTCGGTTTGGCTCCACTTACTTGTTGAGTACCAGACTCTCGTGGCTGCTTCCTTGGACAGTTACTCAGCTGATGCTCACCACTCCCACAGATCAAACACTTTCGCCCTTTCCTCCAGCAGTCATTCTCAGTGTGGTTTGCCTTTCCGCAATAGCCACAAGCCAAGCGAGGAATTACGGTTTGGCTTTCGCGAGAAGTCTTCTCAGGTACTATCTGACTTCCTTTGGTAGATCCCTCATATAGTGCTCCAAATGTCCAGGGTGGATGAAGGAAATGGTTCACTTTTGACACTTTGGAGGGCGTTGTCTTTTCCCCAGATTCTTCCGGTATGCTACTAGGTGCGCCCCTTTTCCGCACTTGAAAAGCTTTTACTTGTGCTTTTGCATCCTCAATTCTTTGTGCTTTCTCAAGAGCTTCCGTAAAGGTATTAACTTGAACCGCCGCTAAAGCTTCTTGAATTTCCAAATTCAAGCCTTGGATGAACCGCCTTATCCTTCTTCGCTCAGTAACCACTAATTCAGAGGCGAACTTGGATAGTTTAGTGAATTTCGTCTCATATTCGGCCACACTCAGGGTTCCTTGACGCAATCCAATAAATTCGTCCTCCCTCCTTTCTTGGACCAGAGGTGGGAGGTATTTCTCGTAAAATTCCCGTGTGAAGTTCACCCATGTCCACGCAGTTTGTTCTCTCTCCCATTTGGCCCTAATAACATTCCACCATGCTCGGGCCGGTCCCTCAAATTGAAACACAGCAAAGTTCACTTGTCTTTGCTCCGTGTAGTTTAGGGCTGCAAAAATGTTAATCATTACCTCTAACCACTGTTCAGCCACATTTGGATCAGGTCCTCCAAGGAATTTGGGAGGATTAAATTTTTGAAACCTTTCCAAAGCCTTATCCTCTCCTATTTCTCTTATCTCAGGGTTCTGGGGTTGATTTACTGGCAATTGGCCTTGTTGATCTACCAATCGCGCGAGGATACTAGTCATTTGTTGTATCGCCGTCGCTACTTGATCTCCGGCCTCAACCCTCGGCCCACGCTCTTGCTCAGTTACTGTTGCTCTTTCTTTACTGGGTTCTCGAGCTTGCCTAGCCCCACGGCCACGACCAGCTCCACGTCCGCGTCCACGACTACGTCTCCCTTCCATTTCCTTTTCTCTCTCTCTCTTTTTTTTTTTTTTTTTCAAAAGGCGTTTTAGTATGCAAATAAAGTAATTGACTAAAATGGCAAGATATAACACACCAAATATGCAAGGAAACATATCAAGTTAGACAAATTAAGCCAATTAAAAAGTCACAAGTTAAATACACACAGTAGTAACCAAATATATACAGTAGCAGTACAGGGCAAAACAAAGGAAAATCACGACGTGCCATACCACACTCGGCTAAACACTTCCCCATCCGCTCTCTCACTTCCCTTACTATCCGAGCTATACATCCGTTAACACTTTACACTTACTCTCACCAAACATTAGCCCCATCCTGTTTCCCACGAAAGATCGCAAATCCTTAGTACTACCCTCAACTCCCTCGTACTCGGGTACAAGAATCCGAGATAATTCACCCCTCGAGCTGGCCAGTCCCAAGTGTAAATTATCTACAATCGAGATTCCTACCGGACGTACATTTCTATTGTCCTCAAGTACCCTAAAAAGGATGTACACTTATAACATGCACGATTCATAACTTACGCTCAGAAGAGCACTTAGTCCTTCACACTTATTCACAGAATCAGGACCATACACCACTTGGCCCAAGCTCACTCCGCGCAGAGACTACGCGAAGCTGCTCTGATACCACCTGTGACAGCCCCACCTTCCCCTAAGGCGAACCAAAGGGTTCGGCGGACCGCCTGCCCAGCTCTCGCCAGGACTCGTTCACTCACATCAAAGAAAGTAAAATAAAGCCTCGAGAATAAGCGGAAATGAAACCCAGACTTGAAACATATACTTACATTTATCCCAAACTCAACCAATTACATAGTCCCAAATATATACACAAGCTTTAAATTCTTAGTACATTCCAACCCTAATCAAGCACTAGAACGAGATCAAAAGCCAAAACAATACAAAAGGCTAAACTATACTATACAGGTCTCTCGCCCTTGTTCGCAACCCCTGTTAAGGAAAACAAAAGACGTGGAATGAGCTAAAAGCCCAGCGAGGTTCTATATACTCAACTAAGCAATTAAACAAGGACATAAGCACGTAACAACAAGTAATCCAGATAACATTTACAATATAAAGCGAGAGTAACACATTCATTAAAAGGATACGGAGTCATTCGTTCATTCGTTCGTTCATCGACCATCCATTCCTTCAATCATTTAGAAAAATTTCATTTGTCATTGAAAATCCCTCCGTCATTCTTGCCATTCATTCGTTCATTTCGTTCTTCCCCTTCTGGCCAGCGCACTGGTCAGTCCTTCCCAAACCACGTGGTAATACTCGAGTATACCAAACATTCATTCACCCAGGGTCACTAATCGCCCGACCGAGTCCGCTTCTGGCTCGAGTCGACCAATAACCAAGGGCAAGGGCCCAGTTCAGCCCGAAGGCTTACATTCATGCACAAGTAACATTCAATCATTCAATCATTGAAAATTTCACGTTCATTTAGGTCGAGTGCGATAAAGTACACACTCGCCTAGAAAAGTCGTTTTGAGTATTCATTGAAACATTTAAGAGTTCAAATAACTATAACAAGCCACGTAGTCAATGGAAATATAGCGTACCTCAATCACATAACAAGGCAACAATCCAAATAGTCACAACAATTCACATAGTCATTAAAAACAAATCGTATATAGAACACTCACCTAATTAAGCAAAATTACGTCCAAAGTATCCCTCCAGATCTCAACCCTAGTCTCCAAGAAACCCTAAGAGTAATCAAGAGAATACATTATGGTTCTATCATCAAAATATGTGGGTGAGTCAAAGAAATCCGAATAAAACTAATACAAAGTAAAAGTATGATTTTAGAAGTGGAAAGAGTACATTTTGATCAAAGGAAATGAGTAACTAAAGGTTTTCCAAACCAAACATGAAAACTAAGCTCAAAAGGTTTTAGAAAATTAAATCGGAAAAATTTGGAAACAGTTGCCACTTCAGAATATGGCCAGAACTTGGTCGGATACACGGCCGGATAGTGAACAGTAGTTTTTCCTCATTTTTCGTAAAACGTGTTTTTGGCTCAAAACTAACACATTTACAAAGAATTAATGTATAACAAGTATCTTGGTTAAAAATCATATGAGAAAGGTAATTAAATACCTTGAATTCACACTTTAAAACCTTGCGCGTTAAAATTAGGTTTTGTGGCCGAGAAACCCTAGGCCACTCCTTTTGTTTCGGAACGAAAATGAACACGTATTTGAAGTTCAAAACTCGACAATTGGAACCAAACATTATGGTACAAATGGAAATGTACAAATGCAAGTAAACTAGCTCACATAACACTACTCAAGTGGAACTAAGTTACTCTAAGCCAAGTAAGCCAAGTAAGTCTAATGCATCACAAAACTACATTCCAATCTCATTTCCATTCACTCAAGTTCAAGAAAATAAACGGACAGCATTTCCCCTTGTTTTTCCTTACTTTTCCATCCTACAACCAACCACAAATCATACCATTCAATCATAATTGCAAATACCAACCATAAGCTATCAAACACCCTTAAAATGCAACCAATTGAAGCTTTACAGCCATCCAAAACCAGGCCCAAATATTCCAACATAACTCAGCACACAAAACTCCGATTCAGTTGATTCCAAAGCCATACGAAAGCTAAGATACAAGGCTACAACTCTTAAGAAGGTATCAAAAGCTAATTCAGTAATATTTCCAGCCAAAAGAGCCAAATACAGGGGCTGATTATCATTTCCGGACAGAAACAGGGCAGCAGGGGTAAAATAGTCATTTCACATGTTACAGTGCTCCGATTGAGCTGAAATTTTACAGGCATAACCTACACTCAATTCTCTACAACTTTCATGTTTTGAGCTAAGGCCAATTCGGCCTCCATCATGGACGAACAGAACTGATCAGATTAGGGCAGAAAATTCCCAATAAATCAGAAATTTAACCAACTCTCCATTAATCCACAAAATCATCCATTAATCATGTTAGCAAGCCACCATAGGCCACTAATTATCATCTATGGGAACCAAAGAAGGGTGTTCTTAGCAATCTTACCTTGAAATCTCAAAGAAAGTTGGTAGCTTAGACTTCCTCCTCCCAAAACAACTCCACCAAGGCCTTCAATTTCTCTTAGCTAGCACTTGTATGGTGTAGTTTTCAATTTGGTTGGTTAAAGCTCAAGATTTGGGCAAGGATTGAAGCTAGGAATTGAAGAGCTCTCTCTCTTGTTTTCTCCTCCAATGGTTCGGCCAAGACAAGAAAAAATGGAAGGAAAATTGGTCAAAATTTGGTTTTGAAGAAAGTTAATCTTCTTGGTCAAAGTCCAACTTCCAATCAAATCATGACATGTGGCCTCTTGAAGTTTCTAAGCTTATCTCCTTCCTTCCAATGATTCAAGTAGCTAACTAACCTCCAATTATCTTCTAACACCATGTAGAATAATATCACTTAGTATTTCATCACCTAATCGGCAAAATTATATCGCACTAGCGGGCCCCACATCGAACAAATGCACTTCAAGTCATTTACACTAACTTGTACTAGCAAAATGATTTAAAAATTGTACTTACTTGTAAAATGTACAAAACATTTAATATTTTCAAAGGACAGTATAAAATATAAGCACAGAAATAAAATAATACTTGAAAATGTGAAAATTTTCGGGTTCTCACAGCCCTACGACTTTACTGTGATATCTGAGCTCAAGCCGCAAGGGTCATTTATCGAGTCGAGCCGGTAAGGTAGGTCGATTAGGTAACGAGCCATGAGGCTACTGTGTGTCGAGTGGAGTGTTAGCTTCTCGACCTTGTGATATACTCGAGTATTACCCTCTAGATTACTGTGAGGTGTTCGGACCCGGTAAGGGGAATGTATGGTGGAAGGTATTGGGTGTAAAGTGGAGGTCTACGGTCGTACTTGTCCGTTGAACGTTGACGGAGGGTCAACGGGATGTGATCAAGAATTGCCATGGGGACTTTGGCTCCTGAGAGCCACCCGTATCCTTTTACTTTTGAACTTGATTTGGTGTTTTTCTTTCTATGGTTGATGAGCATGACTACATTCGTGAACTTGGGTTGCATGATTGTTAGTACCTCATTGGGCGAAAGCTCACACTCGTTATCTTTGTTTTCCTTACAGGACTTACTTTTGGAAACTGTGATTTTTGTGAAGCGAGTTGAGCTAGTTAGGTATTCTTTTGTACTTTTGTATAGCTCCTCGACTGTTAGAAACCCTAATGTGCTGTATTTGGACATTTCGTTTTGAATTGTAAAACCCTGCAGTGGGTATGTGTAAATATTTTATCATGTGTAAACGATATACTTTCTTGGAAATGTACTTGTTTATTCTTATTTAAAATTTATTCGTGTTTGGGACGCGTTCGGATGTCAGACGCGGAAAGAAGAAAATCCGGCCGGACACTGTTCATCAGAATCCGGCCAAGTATCCGGCCGGATTCGAGGTGAATTTGGAAAAAAAATTTGAGGTAGCTACTACCTCCAATCCGGCCAAGAATCCGGCCGGGTATCCTGCCAGATTCCGGCCGGATTGTGACGTGACATTTCTGTTCATCTCCGTTTCGTTTTTCCGTTTTCGTTTTGCGTGTTCATTGTCACCCTTACGTGTTGTTATACTTTCCGAAATGTTTATATTTGTGTGTATGTGACCGTTAGTAGTCCTGACGAGAGTTGGGCAGACAGTTCGCTAACCCTTAGGGTACGCCCTAGGGGGAGGTAGGGCTGTCACAATATGTATGCTGTGAATTTCTTTTATTTTAATTATTTCGATATTAGAAATATTATAATGAATAAATGGTTAAATTAAATGCCTAATTGAATTTATATAAAAATTGACAATTTAGAAATATCCTAGAATGGTGTAAAAAAAATTATATGACTCAAATAAATAAAATATGCATATTGTAATTTGACCCATTTGAATATAATATATAATTGAATAAGTTACATGACTAATTAATTTTCCTTAAAGCCAAATATTTGAACATCTACTAGATCGATATAAGCAAAAATTTTCAAGGTACATACAAATTAGAACAAATGAAATTTTGAGACAATTTGGGAAACAATAAAATTATGGACTCATGGCAACCAAATGAACTAAAATAAAAAGACTAAAACAACCTTGGAATTTCAGACTAACTACCATGCAACCAAGGAACCAACCATCAGAAATTCATAAAACAAAACTGAGAGCTTGAGGGATTGAAACCGAATAGAGATTAGCCAACCATCTACTAGACTAAATGGTGGAAAGGAAATGAGTAGAATTTGGCTGCTAGGTTGGGGCGGTGAATAACTCTTATTTGGATAGCTACCTGGAATGAATCTGCTACCAAAATTGCTGAGTAAGCAGTAACCGAATGAGGGAAACTCTGGAATGATCAGCCACCGAATGCAGAAACTTTGAGTGGTCAGTCGAGTGAAGAAGTACGCTCAATTCTTTCCCTACTAACCGAACACTAAGAGCAAAACTGAGAGAGCCTAAGCTATGTTTCGTTCATCTCAATACACGACCGAGAGGAAGGAAAGAAAATATTTCTGGTTCCACTTTGTTCAGCTTGCAACAAAGAGAGAGAGTGCTAGCTTTTTTTCTCCAACTTGCAACCTTAAAACCGTGAGCCAAAGTGAATGAGAAGGAGAGAAATCTTGTTAGCTGCATCGTCCACCAGTTTCAACCAAGAGTGAAAGTGACGTAAGGAAGAAGAGCGAGAGAGTTGGAGCAGAAACTTTGAGGAGCCGCAGCAAAACACTAAGAGTAACCTGCAATTACTGAATTCTAAAGGAAAGAGGTAAAAATTTTGCAACAAACTCCTACTTATTAAGTATAATTGAATACCAAAGCTACATGTTAAATTTTAACTAGGAAAAATGAGTTTTAGTTGAGGAAAATTCTGTTTAATAACTGAATAGCTGCTCGAAAGAAAAATTGTAGGCACCGAGAGAGGAAGCTGGAATTGCAGCTTGTTATAAGTGTTTCTTTGGAAAATAATGTTAGGAAATGCATGCAATATGTTTTATCTCAAGTGTTATAAGATGTTTGGCTGAAAACATATGAAAAGTTGGAAGTTTGGGCTGGAAATGTTAAAGGAAAGCCCCTAGAACTTACCAGCTTTAGCCGAGGGAAAGGAATGAAGAAGTTTCTAGCTACCTTTATGAATTTTGGTTCTGAAAGTTTATATTGAGCTCAAATACATTGCATAATACATTGGTCTTAACATGCATGTTGGATTTAAGTATACACTGAAGAGA
The DNA here is from genome assembly GCA_023065735.1 of Coffea humblotiana. NCBI lineage: Eukaryota > Viridiplantae > Streptophyta > Magnoliopsida > Gentianales > Rubiaceae > Coffea > Coffea humblotiana. The sequence goes on from JACYVW010000031.1 coordinate 434,954, forward strand.
TTATTGGAGAAATTTCTTATCATTTAAGCTGATTGCTGCTAGAGCTCATCCAACCTGGCTGAGAGAGGAAGTAGAGTTTGGATCAGCTTTTCTCTTCGAATTCTTCACTGTAAATTTCATATTGCTGCTTAGAATACTCTAGAGCATGATAACCACCCTCTGCATGTTGAGTTGGAGCTAAAAGACTGAAGAAATTGTGAAGAAAGTACTGTATATTAAACTGCTATATTGCTGAAAGTTGTAATTAGTTGAGGACAGAATTATTTGTGGCTTTTGGTGGAATTATTTGCTGAAATTTCATGTTATTGTTTTAGTTTAGGTTGGACAGAATGTAAACTAAGAGATTAGTGTTTTAAGCAAGTAAACAGTCGAGCTTTGTTGAACATTTTGAAATGATATTGTTGGAAATTTTACTTGCTAGCCGAAACAGTGATGAGTTAAGTCTTCCATGATGTTTTTGGAAATTCTAAGATAACTTGTAGTAATTATATACATAAAACAGCTTATAACCTCTTAATCTTGTCTTCATAAACATTTTACAGAACTACAAACTTGGGGGGCTGGTGTAGTAGAACAAAACCCAAACTACAAACAACTTAGAATCTGACTTAGCTTAAATGGAACAAATGAAGAGTTCATTTGCCTTAATCCTTGAATATTGGATAGAAAATGATATAATCTTAGTCTAAACATCTTACAAGACTTTAAAGTTGGAATATATGTATATTTCTTTGGTTTAAAATTGATAGAGTTGATAAGTTTTAAGGTGAAATGTGAGATAGGTGTTGGATTTATTATATCTTGTTTTATAAGCTCAACTTGACTTAGTAGTTTTAATCATAATGTAACAAATGATAAGTGATAATATACGAATTGTATCTTAAAGTCAAACTTGATTTTAATAGTTCAAATAATAGGATAATAAATGATAAGCGAACCTTTACAAATTATCTACTTACTTTAGAACTATAAACTTGTGTCAGGGAGTAGGAGTAAGCCAAGAAACAAACTTGAGGCTCAAGAGTGATTTATTTGGGAACCTGGTGAGTGTTTCTGAATTTATGTGTCTAACTGTTTATGCTTACCTAAGTGAAATTATGTGACAAATTTTCTTATTATAGAATATTGGCAGTGATTCAGTGAGGACCCGTATTTTTATTTTAATTTAGTTTGTTTTATAAATATTTGCCTTAGTGATATTTAAGTTTACTATTTTTGCATGAATTTTTCTTAAATTAAACTTTTATCACACGCACGTCGAAAGTTTTTCGAAAGTCATACCGGCGCGACTAATTGGAGATTCAAGGATTTAATACTAGACTAGTATGTATGAGTAATTGTAGTGTTAGAGGAACTACCTTGGAGGATTAGTAGTTAAGTGTATCAAACAAGAAAGAAAGTGGTAGTGCAAGGCACTATTGAACCACTATTGAGAGTTGACCTTTTATACAAACTTATGGTTAGCCTTTCTTCATTTTCCCTCCACAAAACCAAACACATTTCACTCCCTCACCATCTCTCTCTCTCTGCCGAACAAGGGAAAGGAAAAGGTGGAAGGGAAAGCTTCACTCTTTTCTCCAATCTTGCTTGATACTCTTCATCCAACCCACAAATCTCTTGGAATTTTGCTCTCACTAGAAGAAAGGTGCAAGCTTGTGGTGTTCTTGGTGAAATATTGGTGGGAAGTCTTGCTTATAACTAGGGTTTAGGAGTTTGAAGAGGTAACCACTTCATCCTTCTTAAATCTTTCAAATTTTACCAAGATTAGAGGTTGTATTTCATGGGTTTGAAACCCTAATCAAGATTCTAGACTAGAGGACTTGAGGAACTTTTATTTCTTACTTTATATCCTAAGCTAGTGGTCTGGAGGTGGCCCTTAGGTAGCTGACTTGAGGTTCTTTTACTTGATTGTTGTTGTTTGTGTGATGAGTGACTTGATATTGGCTTGGTAAGAGGAGAGACAGTTGCAAGAAACTCTTGAGAGGTGGTTGCCGAATTTTGCTATTTTGTTACCTTGCTTTGATTTTAAATTTTGTTGCTTATATGGTTGCTAAAATGCTTGTTATATGTTGTATTATGTGTGTGAAAATTTTCTTTCCAAAATCATTTCAATTGGTTGCATAAAACTTGAGTTTTGTGGAAAGGAAGAAAACTGGAAAAGCTAATCAAGTCAGCCGACCAGGGATTCTTTGTCTATGTATAAATTTTTGTACAAAAGTTGAAATCAAGTGCCATTTGTGGCTTTTGAAACTAGACACCAAAATCTTTCCAATGATATAAAATTTCCCTGCTAATTCATTTTGAGTGAGCCGTAGCGAACCGGCAAAGTGGACTGACCTGTTTTACTTGTCTATCTGAGAGAAACTGGGAAACTGCATCTTCTGGCTCAATTTTGTCCCTCTTGTGAAAGGAGTTTGGAAACGATTTTTCTGATGAAATATAGCATTTTGAATCTAGTTTCTAACGCCATAAACTGTTCACAATTTGGACTTGTGTGGAGTTGGATATGGTCTGCTTTCAAAACTATATCAAAGCTGGAAACTGGAAAATGGTTGAACAAGTTGAGAAATCCAGCCAACTTCAAACTATTCTATCTTTCTATTCAAAAATACAAATTTAGTTCCACTTGTTGTTTTTGAAACTTGATTTGAAACTATTTTTTTGTTGTAAATTTCAAAGGCCTAATTCAATTCCTGTGAATTTTGCCGAATTTTCAAACATTGCTGAAAAAATCAAGACTGGTTCTGCCCTGATTTCATGAAACAGAAACTTTGAACTGAAATTCGAATGATTTCTAGTAGGAATCTGGGAAAAGTGTCTTCTAGAAGGTTTTAGTACCATGAATCTAGTTTTCAATGGTGTAAATTTTTAAAATTTTGGACTTCCCAAACTCAAGATATGAATTTTTAAGTATTGTCACGTAAAGCTGGAAATTTCTGATTTCCTACGAAATGAACTTTTAAGAACTTTCAACTTCCTTTTGAGATTGATAGTCCATTTTAAACTTGGTTTCATGGATGATACAAGTTTTCCTTGTGACTTTAAACTCTCATTTTTGAATCTCAATTTTCGATGAGAAAAACTCTTTTAAGGCGTTGTCTTAAATCTTAAGCAAATGCATTTCCTTCCTTGAATGTTAAGTGGTTTAGAGTATATGTGAGTGATGGTTGGTCACTATTTCTTCAGGTGCTCAAGGGGGTTCCGAAGGGGATCCTGGTACGGACAATTGAATGACTTTATTTGCTCATTTACTTTTGAATTGGTGAGTGTCAAGTGCATGACTTGTTGCTAAATACTTGAATTGTTTCTTGTTAATTAAATGATTTGGACTTGTCGAGAAGAGTGTGTACTTTATCGCACTCATTCTCTTTTACCTGTCTATACAATTGACTTGCATGAACTCGACTTGATAATTGACTTGCGTGAACTTAACAAATTATACTTGTACTTGTGGGGACGCCCAAATCTTATTGGCTAACCTTGCGACTCGAGCCGGCATGGGTTTGGTCAAGAAGTTTGGTGAACCATGAGAAAATTGGAAGGCTTGATCTTGTGAGATCTTGTTTGACATACTCGAATAGTATTGTTTTTTATTTGACGTTCAGGCCCGGTAGGGGGTGTAACGATGGACGAAAATTTGGTGAAAGTGGAGTCTATGGATATGATACTTGCTCGGTTAACGGAGAGTCAACGTGTGATATTTTGGATCAAGGTCTTGGCCAAGCTGTGTGGAGTTAGCTCCTGAGAGCTTCCATATCCTCATTGTTTGTGTTTTATTTTTCCTTGTGAATTATTTGAATTTTATGGCTATTCTTTTTGTATAAATTTCATTACTATTTGAACTTATTTGTTTGCATGTTTTTCTTGGGCTCACTAAGTGTTAGCTCACCCCCGTTGTTTGTTTTCCTTAACAGGAGTTCAGAATAGAAAGATTTTGAAGAAACTGACTTGATTACCTTTTGATTAGAATTTGGATGTAAATGGTTTAGTCAACTTTGGATGGTTGTAGTTCGGAGAATTTGATGTACCTTTTGGAAACTTTGTGATGTAAGACTTAAATAATTATATAAGGAAGCGACTTTTCTTTATATTAACTTTTATTATTTGTTGAGTACCTTTAAGTTTAAATTTGACTCGTATTGAGTCCTGGCGAGAGCTAAGCAGGTGTTCCGCCGATATCCTTGGGTTCGTCTTAGGGAGAAGTGGGGGTGTCACAGTTGGTATCAGAGTTTAGGTTTAGAGATCTATTTGGAAGATATTTTAGAGATTTTACTCTTGAAAATAGGAATGAGATAACATAATTATGCCTTAAGTTGATGTTTGAGTGGATTAGTGACTTTAACTTTCTAATCTCGAGTTTTGTGGTTGTTTTGTAAGAATGGAGAACGGTAATAGAGGTCAAGCGGCTAACGGTAACGGAGATGCTAACGGTCACGTGAAGTCTCTTAGGCCCATCCGATATCGAGTACTTGGTAAAGGATCTCGTGTCCGATACTCACCTTCCTCTAGGTTCCCTCGTTGTCCCTGTAGGGAGACGCATGTCTACCCTAATGATCTCGTGTTGTCTATTGATGATGAGCGCCGATAGCTATTGATTACTAATAGGGCACTCCTTGAGGAGATTGAGGAGTTGAGAACTATAGTGGAGGCCCAGGGTGCTAGGATCTCAGAATTTGAGGAGATAGTGATCGATGAGCCAGTTAGAGCTGAGGCCGCTCGTGGCCAAGTTCAGAGAACGAGGGTTCAACTAGTTAGGGTAGTTGATGAGGTCCAGGAGCAGGCTGTTGGGATTCTAGCTGATACCACCATACTGATAGATGAGGTGGTAGTCGGAGCCGAGAGCTCGGCTCATGAGGGCATTTCTAGAAGGAGTCTTTTGAAGAGGACCCAGAGGAAGAGGTCCAGACTAGCGGTTCTGTTGTGAACTAGGTTAGGAATGTTGAATCTTTTAACTATTTTGTAATTGGGATTAGTTGAGGCGATGCTTGTAAAGCTTATGACTTTTACTGCATGACTGATTGTACTTTGTGACACATGTGTATTATATTTTTGTAAATGTCCTATGACTTGCTGATTATACGAATCTTGAAATGTTAATATATGTCAGTTATTGTTAGTTCAAATGTTTCTCATGTTGACTTTTGTCTTTAAGTATTCTCTGGCATAATTGTTTCCATTTTTGCATTTAGACATAATTAAATTATGGACAGCCGAAAAAGTGGACGGGGCTGAGGGCGTAAAGTTAGGCAACCCCAAACTCAGAAGATGATCAAGAATCGGTAACTGGGCTGAGCCAAGGGCAAGTAAACGAAGGGGATAACCAAGTGGCTACTGCCATTAACCGTATGATGGATATCTTAGAATGGTTAGTAGAGCGTCAGGGTCCAAGACCTGTTAACTAACCCGGGGCTAAGGAAAGAGGGAAGGATAGAGCCTTGTAGCGATTTTTGAAATTTGTTTCACCTAAATTTATTGGGAAACCTGACCCCGAGTTAGCGGAGAATTGGTTGGACGAATGACCAATATATTTGCTACCTTAGACTATACCAAGGAGAGGCGAGTGATCTTTGCTCTCTTTCAATTTGAGGGTGCAGCACACGCTTGATGGAATGTGATAAGGGGGAAATGGGAAAGAGCGCAGACCCCTTGGACCTGGGAAAACTTTGTAAGAGAGTTTAATGATAAGTTTCTCCCACCTCTAATTCAAGAGAAATGGGAGGACAGATTCATAAAGTTGAGATAAGGGGCTTCTAGCGTGGCTGATTATGAGGAGCGATTCATTAAACTTTCTAAATACGCTCCAGAATTGGTGGCCACTGAGAGGAGAAGGATAAGGCGATTTGTACAAGGATTTAATGTGGAGATTCAAAGGGGGTTAGTAGCAGTCCAAATCTCTACGTTCACTGTAACCCTAGAGAAAACGCAGAGAGTCGAAAATGCAAGGTTGCAAGTTAGGGATTTTCATGCGAAAAAAAGGGGCGCTCCTAGTTACCCTCCTGAACAAGCAAATAAGGGTGTCCCACCTCCTAAGATAGGAAGAGGATCAGGAGGAGTAAAAACTTTTGGAGCACCAAAAGGCGCTTTATCGAGAGGGGGCCACAGTGGGCAAGGTCAATCGAGAGGAACACCTCGTAGTGGATAGGCCGTGGTTCTTCAAGTAGTTTGTGGCTACTGTGGTAAGCCCAACCACATGGAGAATGAATGTTGGAAGAAATCAGGGAAGTGCTTGTACTGTGGCAGTGCCGAACACCAGCTCTCAAGATGTCCAAATGTACCGAAGGAGAGAGGTAGTACTCCAATGGCCAGAAAAGTCAGCCTCTAAACAGTCTAGTGCTGGAGGGAATCGACCTAAGGTGCCGCCTAGGGTTTATGCTTTAGACCACCAATAGATTCCTAATTCCACTAAGGTAGTTGAAAGTACGATCCTTATTTTCCACCGCTTGGCTAAGGTTTTAATTGATTCTGGTGCGACACAATCTTTTGTAAACCCTAAATTCATGAGTGGGGTAGACGTGAAATCGATTAAATTACCCTATGACTTGGAGATTAAAACACTTACTGGAGATCAAAATTTAATTGCAAATTTAGTAAATAGAAACTGCGAGATATAGGTTGGAGAGCGGAAACTATTGGCCGATTTGATGAGTTTAGCGATTAAGAGGTATGATGTCTTTTTAGTATGGATTGATTAGTTTGTTTCATACTCAGTTGAATTGTAAGACGAAAACGGCAGAGTTGTGCATTCCGGGAGAAGCAACCCTAAAATTGGATATATGGGATAGACTAAACCTCATCTGTTCTCATTTAGAAATTCGATTTAGAAAGATGTTAGTAAGAGAGTTCAAGGATATTTAGCTTTTCTTATAAATACTCATAGTGATAAGGTGAGGTTAGAAGATATACTAGTGGTTAAGGAGTATCTCGATGTTTTTTCCGAGAAACTAGAGTCTTTGCCACCCAGAAAAAGAGATAGCCATTAAAATTGATGTGACTCCAGGAGTAGCACCTATCTCTAAAACGCCTTATAGAATGACTCTGACTGAATTGAAGGAACTGAAATTACAATTGCAGGATCTTCTAGAGCGAGACTTTATAAGAGAAAGTGATTCTCTGGGGGAGCTCCTGTGTTGTTTGTTAAAAAGAAGGATGGGAGTTTAACATTGTATATAGACTATCGAGACCTGAATAACGTTACTATTAAGAATAAGTACCCTTTACCCCATATTGATGAATTGTTTGACCAATTGCAAGGGGCGATAGTATTCTCAAAGTTGGGATCTCAGCAGAGTTATTATTTAGTTGAGAATTTGGAAAAAGATATCACCTAAAATTGCTTTTAATTCAAGGTACGGCACTTTGACTTTGCAGTGATGCCATTGGATTGACTAATTGTGACGACCAACCTCTCCCTAGGGTGAACCCTGGGTAGTCAGCAGATCGCCTGCCCAACTCTCGTCGGAACCTCACTACAATCTTCAAGTAAATTACAACATTAAAGTCCAATATCACATGAAATACTCCACTAAAACAATCATGTACTCTAAAATATAAAAGAACTATTCATACTTATATATTACATCCAAGATTTCCAATGTACTTTTACAATACCGAAAACCCAAAATTAAAGATAACAACTAGCTCTACCCAAAGGGGGTTACTAATTAAGCCTCAGAACCTTCACTTCCGAACCTGTTAAGGAAAACAAATTGGGGTGACCTAACGCTCAGTGAGGTCAAGGGAAAAACATGCAAGCATGCGAGCAAATACACAATATAAAGCAATAACTTGAGTAACAAGTAACTTTGAAACATTAAGCAAGTAGCGAATTTAATCACAATAAAAGGATATGCCAGCCACCATGACACCCTCTTGGATCCGTAACCAAACAAGCATGTAGGTGGTATCACTTAACAAGTATACCTAGCAAGACCCCTTATTTGGATCAAGCTATAACACTTCCCAAGTTCACCAAACTTCTCGACCAAGCCCTTGCCGGCTCGAGTTACAAGGCAAACCAATGGGTTGGGGCGTCCCCCCATTCACTTTTGGGTCGATGAGACGAATCTCCAATCGACAAGATTCGGTTATAGCATTGAGACGGGATGAGCGGTACCTCCCACCCTAAAAGGGCGTGATACATTCTGCCGCTCAATGCTCACGAAAAACACTTTCATTTGCATTCACATGTAACACTTATCACTTATCAAGCAAGCAATTTCATGAAAGAGAGGACAAGGGCGATAAAATACACCCTAGCCTCATTAACTAGCAAGTACGAGAAACATTTCATTTAAACACTTAACATGCACTTGACACTCACCAAAAGTCGTGAGAGAGAGAAAAAGTGAAGCAGTTAAACGAGTTCTTCGGAGTCCTCGTATGCACCTGAGCATGTATAATCACGATCATTCACGTGCCTATTCAAGGCCAAGCAAAAATATCAAGTTATTTTTGTGTTTATTGTAAAAATAGGAAACTGGAGGTTTATGCAGAAATCTTTAGAAAATCATAACTTAATATTTACAAGTCAAAATTTACATGGTTGATACCGTTGGAAACCTAATTGAAAGGGCTAAAACTTTGTAGAAGACACCTTGATGCGATTCCATACGGATTTTGCCCAGTTTTTTCGTCAATAGACTGCTACAGTAAAATGCACGGCAGGGAAAATTCTGTTTTTCCAGCGAATTTGAAAAATCACCAAAAATCACAGAAAATGAGTTAGCCCCTGAAATTTACATGGATTGTAGCCTTATGTGTCTAGTTTCAAACTAAACAAACGGGACTCAATTTGGAGTGGTATACACCAAAATATAACCTTTTTCCCGAAACTGGTCTGATGTTCCAGAAAGCAAATTTCCAGTTTTCACTTTAGCAAATTCACTCCTTTCTTTTCCTTTGAAGAGCTAATCGGTTTAATCAACCCAAATACACTTAAAATCCATTATTTTGGCAAAACTTTAACTCAAATAAAAGCTCCAAAAATCTGAAATTTTGTCCCAAAAATTTTGGCCAACTTGAAAGATTCAAAACAGAAATTTTCCTCTTGCTATACTTAAACACTCACAAGTTCATCCGTCCAAATTAAGGAATATCTTGCAATAATTAACAAGCCAAACATGTAATAAAGCAAGATTTATCACATATCATACATCCAATCACATATCACACATCCAATATCGAAATATTGAGAGCTAGATCGAGTGCGATAAGATACACCCCCGTCTAAGTCTCATTTAATCACATAAGGCAGTTAATACAATAAAGCCCAATTGCTCAAATCAAACACATGTCCTTAGGTGAGTGCGATAAAGTACACACTCACCTTATAAAGAGAATACAATTCACAAATCCCTTTAGCAAACCCTTTTAGTAACGGCAAATACATTTAAATAAAACAAAGGGCACATTTAACCAAAACACTTGAGTAAGTCACTTAGAAAAATAAGGAACACCCACCAATCACCGCTCATGATCCCCATTCACCACAATTGATTATTGTCCAAATCCAATTCCTAAAACACAAAGTTCAATATGACATATCACTGTCACCTTTTAGCAATTTAAGCACAACTCGAGCTACACTTATCGGATTGAAACAAAAATATACCGTTTCGAAGCTAAGACATAGCTCTACAATTCTCATGAAGACATCTCAACTCCGTTCTCACCCTAACCTTGCCAAATTTACCCAAACACCCCCAGAGTTTCCAGTTCGAAGCTCACTGTGAAATTCAACTAGCAGTCCTGATTCATTCAATCATAACTCAGCACACACAACCCGATTCAGGTGATTCCAAAGCCATTTCAAAGCTAAGATACAAGGCTACAATTATTAAGAAGGCATCAAAAACTAATTCATTCATCTTCCCAGCCAAACGAAGCAATTACAGAGGCAGATTATCATGTCTGACAAAAACAGGGCAGCAGGGGCAATTTTGTCATTTCACAAGCTACCCTGCTCCGATTGAGCTGAAATTTACAGGTATAATCTACACTCAATTCTCTACAACTTTCATGTTATGTGCTAAGGCTAATTCAGCCCCAAACATTTTCGAATAATCACAGATATTTCGGACAGTACTCTCCCTTGAAATTTCCAGATTTGAAACCTTCTTTTGGAACCATTTTGCAACACCATTTGAAGGGGTTTTTGTAAGAGAAAATGACAGCTTAAAGCTTAAATTTTTAGTTCCCAAATCAGTCTTTAAATTTGTGAAAACACAGCCAAGAAAAATAGAGAAAACAGAAACCATTTCGGTCCCCCCCTTTCTCCCGATTTCTGTTAAGGTTCTTCCCTTCCAAAGTTCAAGCCACAACTCCAAATATTCACACATATACCAATCAAAAATCATGCTAGCAACCAAAATCATACATTTGTGGGAATCCCAAGGGCCCGTACATTAACCAAATCCAACAAGAATTCAACCCAATGAAGTTTCAAGATTCACTCTTTAAGAGATAACATGAAAGCTCTAGCTTTTGGGTTAGAGAACTACCTCAGGTTCTAGCTGATTTTCCCAAGGCTAGGATGTCCGATCTTCACCACGAAGAGATCTCTTTCCTTCTCCAAGAATCTGGCCAGCCACCACAAGGAGCTCCTCTCGGTTTCTCCCTCTCTTTCTCTCGGCTAGAACAACAAACAAAAAAAAAATAGGAGATGGAGTGAAGCTAGAAGTTAGTTGGTCATGGAGTTTGAGTTGAGGAAGAAGAAGATAGAGCTTTGGCTAGAAAGAGGGAGAGAGTGTGTGAGGGTGGTCGGCTGATAAGGGAAGAAGAAAAGGAATGAAAGGTTTGAAAAATTGGGTGCATTAAATTGGGAAGAGAAGGATAGGACTTAAAGCCCTATTTTAAGGATCATGTCCCCTCTTGCATATTAATGTCTTAAGAGTAAATTTAGTGGGGATGAAAGTGATTATCTTGGCTAATGAGGGAGGGGATTCTCGACTATAATAAGGAAGAAAGGAAAAGAAATTGAAGTGAATTGGAGGAAATTAAATGGAAGGAACAATGGCAAGATTAAAACTTAGTTTTAGGGGAAATTGTCCAACTTTGACCAATGCTTATGTTCCACTTAAATTTGTCCACTACACTTTTCTTATCTATCTTAGTTCTATCTCATTTATAATTCTTTAAAAGCTACTCATAGTCTAATCTTTCACCAAAGTTAAATTCCTCGACACGGCTCAAAAACTAAACTTAGCACTAGTCGGTCAAACATTGGAATTTTGTTCGAATGAAAATCATTTAACTATGAAAATGTGAACTATGCACATAAAGATCATGTAATTTTATATAAATACATAATATAGTTATTTTCACATTTATTATTTAACTTTTCAAAAATATATATATATAAAATAAAAAAACAATAAAAAAATAAAAGGAATAGTAATAATAATAATAATATTAAAATAATAAAATTTTGATGCCCTCACACTAATGCTCCTGCAACTTTTATGAATTTAATGCACCGAATCTTTAAACCTTATTTGGATCAGTTTGTGGTGATGTTCATTGATGATATACTGGTGTATTCTAAAACTTTGGAGGATCATGAGAAATATTTGAGAATTGTCTTGCAAACCTTAAGGGAACATCAGTTATATGTTAAGTTTAGTAAATATGAATTCTGGTTGAAGGAAGTAACTTTCTTAGGTCATATAATCTTCAAGGAAGGAATTAAGGTGGATCCGACCAAAATTGAAACAGTTTCTAAGTGGAAACTGTGAGAACCCGAAAAATTTCCACATTTTTCAAGGATTATTTTATTTCTTTGCCTACATTTTATACTGTCCTTTGAAAATATTAAATGTTTTATACATT